>VXAL01007536.1:8090-43796 GCA_013399475.1 Chauna torquata | reverse complement strand
GGGAGGTCCCAGTTGACTGGAGGCCAGCAAATGTGACCTCCATCTGCAAGAAGGAGGACCTGGGGAACTACAGGCCTGTCAGTCTGACCTTGGTGCTGGTACCACCAGTAGATTGTTTCATTTGATGCATTAAGTCTTGGAGCTGTTGAATAGCATCCTCCACACTAGCTAATTCATCAGTTATGTCAAAGCAGCATATGCCTTCAAACTTGGAACAGTGTTTATGATGTCGAAGGAGGTAGTCCATTGCCAACTGATGTTGTGAGGTTCTGTGGTGTACAGCAGTGACTTCCAAACTTAAGGCACCAATTGCCTTTGTCCCATTTAAACCTTTCCCAAGGACACATGTCAGGTGCTACATATTTACTACTTAGAGAGAATAACAATGAGTTATAGTGAAGGCCAGCCAAACCCAAGTATTTACATATTGATCTTGCAGAAGTATATCCAAGGTAGGTGCTTGTAGAACAAGTCTACAAAGCATGATGAGCCAGCATGTGATAAGGAAGGAAAATAGGGGTGTCGTCTCCTTTCAGTAATACATACTGTTGCTCCAGCTCCTTCAGCTACTATTACTCTAGGCTGGGTAACTTGAGATGGGTTAGTTGCCCACACAGGTTGAAGAGCTATGGTTTGTGCTTTTTCAGATTGAACTTCAATTTGATGTTGGGTTTGTGACACCAATGCCGTCATTCCCATGCTATCTCCCCTAGATAAGGCACAGGTATTTGTCAAAGACACCTGAAATACATGAATTTGAGAGTCTGATACTAACAGAGGATGTGGAAAATAAGGGGAGAAATTGGAGTACTGAACTGTACTGTATTCTCAGGGGGTTATATGAATTTTCACATGTAGACTAATAGGTTATGGTCCCACCACAGTCTGATGTAAACAGTTCCGTTTCACCTGTAGTCAATATTTTGGGAGAGACACCATCTGGAATAATTTCAGTCCTCACCATGTTTTGTACTGGAGGTGTTATAATAGGATCTTAGGGCAAACAACTTTCTTCCTGGTCAATTTCTGCAGAGGGCGCATTAATACTGCCAGATGTAAAATAAAAGTTCTCCAGCATCCTAAAAGTCCTGGAAAGGTCTGTAGTTGTTTTACTGTGGTTCTTACAGGAAATCACTGGACTGTTTGCTGTACCTTATTTGGTATTTCTCTAATCTGTCTGTCAAACTGTTCCCAAAAATTGCACAGTGGTAGTAGGGCTCTGTGTTTTGTTTGCATTAATTGCCCAGTGTTGGTCCTGTAAGTGTGCTTTCATTGATTCAGCAGCTACTTTGATTTCTTCTTATGACTGTCATAAGCAATAGATCATCAATGTAATGGTCGGTAATGACAGTACCTGACTACAGTGCCATGTCACCTGCTATCATCTGGTAACAAATAGGACTGTGTTTATATCACTGAGGCAACACCTGAAAAATATAGTGCTTCTCTTGCCAGGTAAAGACAAACTGGTCTTGGTTTTCTGAAGCAATGGCTGTTGAAAAGAAAGCATTAGTAAGATCTATCACCACCTTCCAGAGTTGTAAATTTTTGCTGATTTTTTTCTGAGAGTAACTGTGTCTGGAACCATAACTGCAAATGAGGGGGTGACTTTATTCAATTCTCTGTAGTCTACAGTCATGCTGCAAGTGCTATCTGATATTTGAACAGGCCAGATAGGATTATTAAAAGCAGTTAGGAATCATTAAAGAAACCATATCTGGTGAAGTGCCTGAATGGTTTGGGTAATTTCCTCCTTCCCCCCGGAATGAGATGCTGTTTTGCAGTCACCACCTTGGCAGGCATGGGCAGCACAAGAGGATCTCACTTTGGGAATCCACGCAAAACAGTTACAGATCAAATAGCAAATCCCGCTTGCAAAGTCCCAAAGCAGAAATGACCACTTAGTGTTTCAACTGTTTGTCCTGCCAACACACTGCTGTCCAAGATATATTCTTTAACTGGGGCAATTGACACTGTTGTGGCAAATGGAGTGGTATTTCCTATTGTTAAAGTAACCTTAGCTGGGATTTCTCCCGATCAGCAGACCTATGCTGTGGCTTCTTTATCATTAATATTGCTGTATAATACAGTACCTTCAGCTCAGCTGTCTGCCAGAGCTAACATGTATAAAATCCCTCCAGACCGCCACTTTATAGTTAAAGGAACACAGGGGCATCGATCCCCCTCACTGTAGGAGGCTACATTGGTGGCAGTTTGGGGGGACCTGCCAAACTTTCGTTTCTGCTGTTTTGACATTTTCCAAATTTGGGTGTTGTTAACCCATTCCTCCGCACACCTACTCTGAGTAGCAAAAGAATCTGTCTCCAGCATTCCAGCTGAATAAACGATGGGAGTGCTCTTGAAAGTAAAATGGTCAATCTGCAGTGGCCAAAAAAACCAACTGTTCTGTCACTGCCTGTGGGACTCTAAAAGAAGAAGCTGGGTTGGGATTCTGCCAAATGTAATTTTCTTCCCTTGTGTATTCCTTCTTATCTTGTGGCCAAAGTCCAGGTTTCTTGTGCTGGTAAATCTGTCTAGCTTTTAAGAGGCCAAAGCACTGTCTCTTCCACATAAAAGGAAAGTCTAAACAAGCTCTAGCTATAACACAGGATTGGTCACTGAAATTGTTGGTGTGGGTGATAGCCTTATGGAGGGCTGGCGTGATGCTCCTCTTTCCCTTTAATTTCAAAAAAAAAAAAAGTAACTTGGAGCTTTCCTATTGCTGCCAATTGCCTTTCTCCTTTAGTGGTAATTAGGCCGGTTTCAAGAAAATTGTGCAAGGTCCAAATGCAAAGAGTTGTTTCCACTCTAGTAGGCATACCAATAATATAACAGAAGTTTGTCTAAAACACCTTTGTATATGGACAGAATGTGAAAAATATTTCAATCCGGCACAAAAACTAGTGCATGCTGCTTCTTGTCTACTCAGCTGTCACTTTTCTTATTTCTGAGGTTAAACCTACTCAGCTTTCTGTAAAGGGAGCTATTTCTATAAATTTCTATAAATTCATCTAGCTGTACTTCTGCTGTGAGGCAATACTTGTTTTGGATAGCTTAACACTGGCTGTTCATTAGGTTGTTACATGTCAGTGAGACATTTAATAAACCCAGTTGAAGTCTCTGCCCTCGAGTGTTCTGACTCTGTACTGGTTGTCCTCGGCAGGCAGCTCCTGGATATATTCCTCTGTGCTCTGGTTCACATTGTGCAAGGCCTTTTAAGAAAAAAAACACTTAAAAATCAGAATTAATCTGTTGGACTTGGTAGACAGCCATGTATTTTAAAGTAAAGCCCTCACTTGAATTGGGAATTATTCTCTGGATTTCTAGCCCTTAACCTTGGTCTGTTTGGCTCCAAAAGCCTGTTGCTTTCCTCTCATTTGTCTTGCTGTTTCTGTCCCAGCAAGATATATGCTCTAGAGTGAGAAATTCCACCCTTTTTGGAATACTTTTTCTTCTTTAATTAAAAATAAAAAATAAAAATTGTTGGCCTAACTTAATTTTTACAGTGTAGCTTATTTCCAAGGCTTCGTAGATCTGTACAGTAAAAAATTGGCTTTGTAAGCAATAGGCAAGCAAACAAAACTGAAGTGTTTAAGAATTTATGCCAGCTTGAAGGAGATTGAAATGAGAACGGCTTGAAAGCAACCAAATGAATGAAGTAGTGCTGTACACACAAAGCTCTGGGTCTCAAGCTGGGTTGTTTCTCTTCAAACAAACACATTGTCAATGCTGTACATTTTATATAAGAGCCTTTTATCACCAAACACCACGGAGTGCTTTACAAAAAGTATCTCTGTGTCTACTAGGGGATGTGGCTCCCTGTGGGGTAAAAAGCACTGCGTTAGTGTTGAGGAACTTGCACAGCTCTTTAGCGCAGGAAGGGAAGAAGACTGCATCTCAACAGAACCACTGCAGGGTGGATATATCCAGCCACAGTGGGGTTTGGCCAGGGTACTTAAAATGGTGTTGCTGTTCCTCCCTCTGCAAGCAGTACGTCGCTCTGCAGGTCCATGCTGTATTGTGTGTGTTGTACCGCTTTGGTACCTTCTTGGAGATATCTGATCAAGCTTTTCTTAGCGTGAGTGCTTACTTAACCTGTAGGCAGATACTTGCTTATCCTGGGCAGAGCATCTTTATTAAAACATTTGTTTGAGGAGACAGGTTTTCAGAGCTGCCTTTTTTCTTCCAGCATCTTCCACTCCTGATGCTCTTACTGGCACATGCTCTGTACTTGGTGTGGAAGTGCTGCAGGGCCGTGGAAACGACACTTCGATGCCCTCCACACGTGCTGGCAGAGAGCTTGCAGCAGTTGGTAGTGTCTCATCATCAACATACAGTGGTAGTCAAAATTGGCCTAGGTGTGGATGGGAATTTGCCTTGAGATTACAAATTCTAGGAGAAACAAACTTTTTCATTTAGGGAGGTTTACAAAAAAAAGTTTTCCTTGCTTTTAGCTTTGTAAGGGTGGCAGAGGCTGAATGCATTTAGATGAGCTGGACTTGTATTTCTTGTATTGTGTATTCAGAAACATCCTAGCTTATATCAGACAGTACAAAATGTGTACAGTCTGAAAATTGAATTTTTTCCATCTGGGTGGATCATACATGGGCTTGTAGGCTTCTAAGCTGGGGTACCCACCTATCTAGTTCTGTATTGGAGTGGGAGAGGCAGAAAGTAAAGGCTCTGTTTGAGAGACACTAGAGCTATTTGCAGAAGGGACTATTGGAGGAAAAAAAAAATGCAGGAAAAGAAGGGAAGGCAAAACAATGCCTGGCTGAAGAGAAAGGTGAGAACAGTTCAGAAAACAGCTGGGCAGCTGTGGAGGATATGCATATTAAAAATGCACGCATGGATGGTGCTGCTAAGATTGTGCAAAACCTCTCGTTCTGGGTAGAGCTGGACGGCTGAGGAGGCTCTAAAGAGATGACAGGAAAGGAAACTTCTTGCTGTGGGATAGGCAGGACCCTATTTATGCTGTCAGGAAAGTATGGTGAATTAAAAACAGGACTAGCGTGCTGATATTTTGCTTTGAAATGTATTGTTCAGAAGCCATACTTCCCTGATCACTGCTAGAACAGAATTGCAGACCTCTTTTATTTCTACTTCTGTGTACATCAGGAAAGTCCTGTCCTGTGAGATGGGCAACTGATTACTTATTTGCATGCTTGGCTTTAACATACAAGTAATCCGTTCCAGTTGGTACTGAATTACCTTATCCTGTAAGGCTTTAAGCCTTAGGATGATTGTGGTGAGCTCTCCATCCCCCCTCCCCTCAGCAAGTATCACTTCTCAAACTGCGTCAGTGCCTCTGGTGCCATCCTTTGGCAGGAGCCACGGAGCATGCAGCCAGCAGCTCCCAGAAAAGCCAGAGATTGTTGTTTTCTTGCGGCATGCTTAGTTTCCACATGACTGGGACCAAAAGATCCAAGTCCATGTACATCTTGGGTCTCTCAGCAACTCATCCCCCTGTTGCCAAGGTGCTCTGCTGATTCAGATGACCTTTTAAATCAAATGCTTTATGCTTGTTGGGCAGCTCTGTGTGCTTTTTGTTTTGCACATACAGAATGTTTCTCTTACTTGCAGTCATATTTAGAACCACTGAAAATTAAGAACTATGGAGATTCAAGATATTTGTTTTTTTCCAGTGGAGAAACAGATGAAGTCTTAATTAGACTCCATCAGATCTTTACTTAGTTATTTCTACAAACACTGTTTCACTTGTTATTTGTCTGTGATTTCCAGTGCTGCCATTGTGGTGTTTTTCTAGCTGTGTATCTCTGTCTCCCAGAGTGTTTTCATTTCTTAGATCCTTCTAGAAATTTACACTGACATACAATAGCCTATCTCTAATGTTTCCTTTTGTGGGCAGGTCCAGTGTGTTAAGTGAGGAACAGATCTGAATTTGTGTAGTTTCATAAGTATATGGAAGTTGCTTTCTTCTTGCAGAAAGATGGACCACATGCGGGAAGAACATTGCAATAAAGGAAAATAAACCAGTAATCCCTACCACACCTCTGAAGTCCAAAGCTAGGAATAAAAGATGGAAAACTCTCAGCCCAGTTCAGATATTGGCTTGCTGCATGGACCAGGCAGTATTTGGAACTGGATCTACAACACAAGGAGTGCTTTCATTGACTTGGAGGGGAGGAGTAAATTGCATTAGATTATTCCTGTCACAGAGAAGGAGATGTTGGAGACAGTTTTTATGTGGGCTAAAAGCTTTATTTTAATTTTAATATGGTTATTAGAAATGCAGGAAGTGATGAAAAGTCCAAGCATTTCTCTGCAAAAACAGGTTGGTACCCAACTGAGACTGCAAAAAGTAGAACTTGAGGGTCCTGTTGGTTATTAGTTTGCAGCAGATTGTGAAGAAGGAAAGCAAAGAGCTTCCATTTGGGAATTGGGCATGTCTTGGTACAGGGGAACCTGAACCTTTTAAGACAAAGACAAATGGCCATAGATCTATATCCAGAGGCTGTGACACTATTATAGGTTATTGGAATCAGCAGACAAGTCATGATGGCAGCATGACCTTGTTTAAGCTACCAGTAGCTGCGTAACTGTCAAGAGGGCCCCTCTGAAGGGAGGTGGGCGCAGGACGTGGAGGCAGGGCTGAGGTCTGTTTATAATGGTACATATGCCAGCTGGTTGAAAGTCAACGTGGATATGTTGATGTGAACTGCAGCCCCGCTGCTGAGTGCTCTGCAAATGTCCCCTAATGAAGCATTATTTCCTTATAGCAATGGTGGCCTGGATCCGTGGTCTGCAGGTGGGGTGACCGAGAACATCACCGATTCCCTCGTGGCGATCGTGATCCCAGATGGAGCTCATCACCTGGACCTACGTGGCCACAACCCTTGTGACCCCAAATCTGTGCAGCAAGCTCGGGTCTTGGAAGTCCAGTACATGAAGCAGTGGATTGAAAAGGCCAGGCGTGAGCACTGAAGTGGTACTGGAACAGCTGTGGCCTTTATACCTCTGTTGGCTTTGCTGGGAGCAGGGCCAGGCCTTATCGCAGACGCTCTGAACATTTCACTCCTGCTTCCTCATCTGTTTTGCAGTGTTGACCATTGCTTGTGCCCATGGAAGAAGCAGGCAGTAGACAGATGGAGAGCATTCTCAGATAACCTTTAGTCAATAAAGCGCATGGATTGAGCTGCCTGCCCTGCCTTGCTTTCCTCTTCTGCTCTTCTCAAACGCTGTACCTTAGGGTAGAGTTCCTGTTCTAGGCTCGATGCCTTCCTTGCTGCGCTAGATTACTGTCCTGACTGCTGGCATATACAGTGGATTAAATGGCAGTGCTGTTTACGTTGATGACAAAACTCCCACTGCATTCAGTGGTATTGAATTTCGGACATCCTCAGCTGGTGTAAATTGTCATGGCAGGGGCACAGAGAGAATGAGGGAACAGAATTCACATCTTACTGTGATGTTTGCTGGAGAGGTGGGGAAGGCATGGACAAAAACTGGCTGTGCAGTTTGTAAAGAAGCTGAACAGCCACTACTGTTTGGAATCAATGCTGGAAAATAAATATTTTATTGATTTTTTGGCAGCTTATTAATCAAAGCTGCCTTAGGTGGCTTTTCCATTCTGTGCTGTACTGAATGGTCAGGGCTGGGCCCGGACTCCCTCTGCTGATAACTGGCTGAGCATGCACAATCTGCATCAGGGTTTTATTTCTTCCTTTGCCGTTTGTCCTAATCCTGGAATATCTGCCACTGTGATGATGGTTGCCAAAGAAAACTCTGGGTGTATTTTGTGTGCGTGTATGTGTGTGTCCCCCACAAACACTTAGCTTTTTTCAAGTCAGGAAGCTTTCGAAGCCGTTCTTTTGAAGAGCAAATGTGACACTTGTGCTGGCTAGATCTTATGAAGTGACAAATAATTGGGGCTGTGCCTTGTGTGGGTTCCCTTCTCCCCCCCATTCTGTGTATTGTTCAAATTCTGCATGATCTGTTTGCCGATGGCTCTTCAATAAAAGCCTTTTTTTAAAAAAAAATTGTTTGCGGGACAAACTATTCAAAACACAGAATGCAGCTATCCTCTTGGAGCAGCCTAAAGCATGACGCTGAGCTCAACAAGCCAGGTGCACTGGGCTTTCTGTAAGGCTTCCAAAACAGACAAACTGCCCTGATTCATGAGACAGCATATCTGACGTTAATAAATGGCTGGGGCAGTCCCCTCGTTTTCCAGCTTTGGCTTCATTCACACTGAAGCCCTTCTTCAGAAAGGCTTCTTTGCAGTTTAAAGGACAACTCCATTTTAGAAAGACTCGGGCAAGGCTTGTTGTCCCCAGGCTCTTAAAATTCCAACTCTGTTGAAAAGTTTTCTCAGCGTTGATGATCTGCCTGATGGTTATTTTCCTAAGACACCAGGTGGCCTTTTCTGTTTCCAGTCTCCTCCCTCCCTCTAGGAACAAAACAAACCCAACACTGAAATTTTAATACACTCCTGTGCATCTTCTCTTTCCAATGGAGTTCCTGGCATTCCCTCATCTTGCCCTAATGTGTTAAACACAGCATTTCTGTTCAGATTTGCTGAATCTGAACCTCTCATGCTCTGTCTTGAGCAAGGTAATTAGAGAATATAGAGAGCAAGATGAGAGCAGGACAGCAGGGGGAAAAGGAAGAGCTATGTAAGAACTTACCTGAAACCTGTCGGCTTGAAAGCTTTTGGTAATCTCTTCTCCAATAGGTCCATTTTTTTGGTACTGTGGTGTAAATATACTCCAGTCTCTTGCCCGTGTACTTTGTAATGACATAGTGGCCATGTATTTTTTGAAACAAATTAGATGTTTTTCTCATCAACTGAGTTACAGTCAAGTTTTTAGAAACACCATTGTGTCTTATGTGTTAATTAATGCATAGTAACGTCCTAGTTAACTGAAAGGCAAGGAATGGAATTTACAAGAGTAGACATAAATTTGGGGATCACGAATGGTTTGTGACTGAGCAAGCAAGAGCCTGGTCCAACTGCTCCCACTGATTGCTCCGGGTGCTGCTCTGAGTGCCAGTTTGGGGATAAACACGTCTATGTTGAGTGGAGAAGGACGTGGGGATATTCATGCAGTGGGCTGTGAACAGCCAAATTAACAGCCGCTGTATATCTTAATCAGCTCATGTCTCCTCCTCCTCTTTTTCCCCTGCTAGCAATTTATTGTCTCAGGAAACAATTTCTTGTTGTTTGGAAAATACTTCATAGTTTCAATCAGAATAAGTAATTTAAACTTTCATTCCTCCTTTCATAAACAGAAAAAGGTGCCTTCAGGGAAACTTAAAAAATAAATAAAAAAAGCCCTGCCATTTCGAATTTTGAAAAATTACATTTAAAACCAAAAGTTGTTCAGTTTTGTTCAGTTTTTTTTTCCTAAATCTTACTATCCACTCAGCTTCAGTCTGTGAGACTGTCTGATTCGAGTGCACTTTGGATCAGGTTTTTACTGCTTGGACCAGCTTACGAATTAGGTGACTTGCTTTCTGTTTTATTAATCATTCTTCCTTTTTACTTTTTTTTGTCCTTGAGTAGTTGAAACCTGAAAGGTCTTATTTATCGTAAGCATTCAGACCTCATGTTAAAAACTATGTATACATCTACGTATGCTAGCGAGAGACTGTCTGTGTTTAACTACCTCATCTAAATGTTAGCTCTCCTGCTTGTTTCATGCAGGTGAGAGCAATATGGGCCTTGGGAAATTGCTGATGTCTTTTTCCAGACACGTGATGATGGCCCATACTTCATCTCAGGCTTATTGGTGCACTTCATCTCAGGCCCTTGGTTTTGAATGTTTTGAATTGAAAATGTGTTTCCTACTGATTGAGGAAAATAAAGGAAAAAGAATGAATGATTTATCCAAAGCATGAACTTACTGGTGAAACTGCAGTTTGTATCAATAAAAATACATTAAAATAACTAAATGTGAGTGTCTGGAACTGGATTTTATTTTGCAAGGAGGTAAATTTTTATTCTGTGGCAGATTTGGAGTTCTGCAAATACTTGTTTGTGCTGGACTGGGATGGAGTGGGAGGAAGACAGTAGCAAAGGTAATAGTCAAGTTATGCTCACAGCAGTCAAGACGTCAGCTGGCAAGTCTCTGCACTCGTTTGGTAGTTTCTCATTTCAGAGTTTTTGCTGCTTAGTGAGGAGCAGATGTATTCACTGGTCGTTCTCTGTAGCTGACCATTTTGAATACAATCCAGCTAGTTGTAATGAGAAGAAACCATTTTGGTTTTGGAAGCGTATTCCAGTCCCAACCAAACAAGCGCTTCCTACGTGCCAGCGGGGATGATCGTGTGGACTGGCAGCGGGCGTAGCGCTCCCTGGCCTGGCAGGCGGAGGTTTGACAGGGCCGTGCAGCCCGCAGAGCTCACTGGGGAGGGCTGAGGCTGCAGTGGCTTGGAGGGAGCTAAGTGCCTTTTGTCCGTAACTTGTAGTGTTTGTAGGTAATTTTAACTTTGAAGACAAATACTGTATTATCAAAGGAAGCTACAGCAAGGAAAGCCCCTCGGGGAACCCGGATCGCGATTTCTGTATCAGAGGAAAAGTGTACGCAAAGTGGGAATGCAGGGCGCGTTTTGCTTCCCATCCTATCTGTGCATCAGCTGGTACAGACAAATGTCAATGTGCTTTATTTAAATGGATTTTTTTCTGCTACTACTTTTAGTAAGACTATTTTGTGTTTTGAATCAAGCCTCTAAATGAGTCAAAAGGAATCATCACTGACCTAGAGAGCTTTCTGTACGTTAAAGACTTGCACGCTGACAGATACATCAGCACCTTCCGGGACTAATGGTGGGATCCTTATGTCTGTCTGACAGCAAGGAGGATGGCATCAAATCCATGAGCACAGGGTTGGGAGAGAGCCCAGGGAATCACATATTCCAAGTCTACCTCAAGGAAGGACCCTCTGTGCTTTAGCTGTTCTTGATAGGCGATGGGTGTAAGTTTTTTCTCTTCCCTGTTGAGCCAGGAGAACATCACCACTGTGCTGTCCTCAGCACTGAGAGGCATGCATTGTGAAACCATGCGCTTAGGAGAAAACTCCAACTACCAAAAACCATCTTTATTTTTAAAAATACTGTCTGAAACTGCTCAGACCGATAGTATTTGCACTCACAGTCTTGACCAGCTGAAGGAATTAACCGTACTAAAAGGCTACTCTGGGGGCAGATTTGTGCTGTTGGAACAGTAAAATAGGTCCTCGCAGAGCTGAGCAATGCGTTTGTCATATGTTTTAACATGCACTGCTGAATGGTTGCTCCTTAAAATATAAATCTTTCTGAAACTGAAACTGTGTATGTGTTTTTTACTGCCTAACAACAATTTGTAAATGACAATTTGGAGGGATTTGTTTGAATCCCGTTGCACTTCCATCTCTGTCATTTGCTGCAATAGTGTCATCGGTGTTCACATTCAGCAAGTTAGTATTTGTTTTTAGAGTTGTCTCTGGATTTCTTAAAATCTAGCCTCTTTGCTTGTGTCTTTTTAAATGACAGCCTTGGTTTTACAATAATAGCTGCTCACAAATCCAGCTTCTTTAAGATTGTCAATGTTAAATAAATAAAATTGTCTGTTTTGGCAATGCAGGTTAACAGAAAATGCATATTACCTTGTGTTACCTGAGCAGTGAAGCAACAGCAAAGGGTCTGAACCGAGGATGATATTTGGGATAAATTTACAGTGCTTAAGTGCTTTTCAAAATTTCCATTCTATTGTTTAAAAAATGTCAACTGTTTTATCATTTTAAAGATACCGAGCATCTGCTTGCAGCTTCCACTGATACCGGTAGACTTGTGTTCCCGCATTGTTTTGATTCCTCGTTTTCACTGCCTCTAGGTGCTGAGACACGAGCCTAGATGCCCCAAGTCAGCCTTTCACTTCTTCCCCAGCCCAACTCATTTTCACCGGTAAGTCTGAAGCTGGTTGATCCACGTGCTGTAGAGCATTTCCTTTCAGTAGTACAAGCTTAGTGAAGAAATTGCTGATTACGGCATCAGTTCTGTTGCTAACAGCTGATTGTACTGCTCGTCTGAGCCTGGCCGAGTGGGGACCTGCTCCGTCCCCTCTGCAGCCTTGTGCTGGAGACCCCCACTCATCCCGGGGCACGATGCAGGGACAGCAGATGCCTTGCTCCTCGCGTGTGTCCCATATTTGTGCTCCCCAAAGCAGTCATAAACTACAGCAGCTTATCTTGCGGTCGGGGTTTTGGGTGCCCAGGAACATCAGCTGGTTGTTGGGTTGCTCCGGCTGTAAGGCGTGGGCATCTCGCAGTGGGAAATGTGCTCGCCGGGGGTCTCCGTGCGGTACCGGGGTGTTTCCTCGGTGGGGAGCAAGCGCTCCTCGGGCAGCACGGGGCTGCCCCCTCCGCTGACAATTTGCAAAATCTTTTAGCTCAATCCCGCAGTTTAGAAAGCAGGGGCAGCGAAACAGTAAGAGGGGGGATAGCAAATCCCTTCCGTTTGTCTTGTTGTTTTCTAATGTATGCGACCTCTCTGGGTGGTTTAAGCGGTTTAGGTACTTTCTATAAAAGGGATCTTTTAATGACAAAACTAATGTGATTATCTTACCGAGTGTGAGAGGCGTATTCAAGGTTTAAAGAAAATCTGTTAGAATAGCTGAATGTATCTGCTTAATCCTTTCTCAAATGTGGGTGGACAATGCTCTGGGAAGCAATTGGTCTTTCTTTCTTGGAGTAAATGCCTGGTCTCCAGAGGTAGGAACTATTTGTGGCTTTTTATACCCTTACGCTTCACCTTCTAGAGAACACAAAGGCACGGGAGAGAGGCAGGGAGCTTTGAGAGGCCACGGTTTTCCTCAAATAGCCGGGGGTGTAGCCAGCCCCGGGCCCATCCCGCAGGCTGCTGAGCACCCTCCACTCCCTTTGACCGCGACGTGAACGGAGGACACTCCTTTCGCCGTCCTGCAAAACCACGTCCCCGCGACGCGAAATGCAGAAGCGCTGTCTCCTTTCTGAATAGTGGCTGCTGAGCACTTGGGGACGCTGATCGCGGCTGCCTGAATAGCAGCAATCTGCCTGGGTTTGAGTGTCAGCAAAGCAGCGCATCCCATGCAGATCCATCGGCTTTGGTGAATTCTCCAAAGGTCACTTTTTCTGCGTCACCCCTTTGGAAAGGTTTGGACCTGCAGACAAGTTACTGCAGGGTGAAGCCTCAGCAGGGTGAGCACGGCCGTGCTCGGACAAGGAGGACAGCACGGAGGGGTGATGCTGTGGGATGCAGGAGGCTCTTGGCTGGCACCAGCTTGGCATTGCTCAGGAGCTCTGCTGTTCATAGGGCTGTGCTTGTCAATCCATGGTTTCCCCACGTCCGTCTGGATGCACAGGTCTGAGAAACATCAGGAAAACCTATTGTCTGCAATGGTTAGCAAGATACATAGAACCCCCCTCACCTTGCCGAAGTGTTTGCCAAAGCAAATGGTGGCTCTGGGACCCTACAGCACATGGATCTGGCCATATAGCAGAGGCAAACAGGTTGCATTTTGTAATTAGTTACCCAAACATCCTCAAAACAGCACATAAGGAGGAAAAGGATATTGAGCTGCTGCCCTTTCCCGTTGGAGTGAAATGAGCTGCCTCCTTTGGCCACCCGCTACAGAAACACAGAGAAAAGAGGTGCCTCAAGATCAGTGTAGCCTCTTCATGGAGATGGGCACTGAGCTCACCCTACACGCTCGTCTGGATATTGTGGAGGGGTTGCTGGGTTCTCTGTTGTGGAGAGAGACAGCGTTCAAGGGTTTAGTTCACGATCTACAAACCAATCCCAGGCTGCATCATAGTGGGCATTTTCTGAAGGAGGGAAGAGCAACCTGGAAAATGAGGCCTTGGCATCTCCCCAGCAGGCTGCTGTGCGATCAGTAATCGTGAGGTGGTTCAGGCTGGAGGGAGCTCAGGAGGTCTCTGGCCCAACTTCCTGCTCACAGCAGGGTCAGCTGTGGGGTCAGACCAGGCGGCTCAGGGATGTCTCCAGTTGGGTCCTGAAAACTTCCAAGAGCCTGCGCAGCCTCTACGGGCAACCTGCTCCACTGTCCGTGTGGTGGAAAAGTTTTACATCTAGTCTGAACCTCTTGTTTCAGTTTATGTGTCTTGTCTCTTACCCTCCCACCATGCACCACAGTGAAGAGCCTGGCTCTGTCTCCTTGAGGACCCCTGTAGGCACTGGGGGCTGCTGTTAGATGCCCCCAGATCTGTCCCTTCTCCAGGCTGAACAAGCCCAGCTCCCCCATCCTCTCCTCACTGGACAAGTGCTCTGGCCCTGACCATCCTGGTGGCCTCACCTGAACTTGCTCCAATTGATCAATGTCTTTCTTCTAGTGGGAGACCCCAAACTGGATGCAGTATTTGATTTGTGGTCACTAAGGGCCAACTAGAGGGGGATGATACCTCCCTGGATCTCCTGGCTCTGCTCCTGTTTGTTCAGCCCAGGAGGCTGTTGGTCTCTTTGCTGGCGTGTGCATGGCTGGTTGTCCACCAGCAGTCCTAGGGCCTCTTCATCAGCGCCCACCTGCACCACTGCAATGAGTTCTTCCTTCCCAGGGACAGGACTTCGTGCTTATTCTGATTGAATTTCACGAGCTTCTTGTTGTCTTCTTCCTTCAGATTGTCTGAATGGCAGCCCTTCCTTGAGCGTTTCGACTGTTCCCTCCAACCTGGTGTCATCTGCAAGTCTAAGAAACACTAAAGTCTAAAAAGACTAAGACTGGAGAGCTTGAAACCTGAGAACGTGTTTTTTTTTGCACTCTGTTGTAGAAGATATTCTTGGACTGCTCTTAAAAGCTCTTGTTCTCTAAAGTATTTGCAACATTGAAAGGATGCAGGGTGACATCTTTCCTGACTACCTTCTTGCTGCCTGCATCCCCACCTCAGTTCTGCTGTGGACTCTACAGCTGAGCTCTGACCAGCTGGCAGGACAAGGGGGGAAAACCCCACACCGCACTGAGTGCAGCAGGGCTTTCAGAGGTCATAGTGATGGATCTTAGAAGCGCCATTCAGTCAGCACATCCTGAGTGCTGAGATGAAAACAAACCCAGGCATTTCTGCGAGGGTCTGTGGACCGGCTTCAAGAGTTAAGCAGTGCCCAAGAACAAATAGGACGGGGAAGAAGAGCTGCCTGTGCTACCTTCTTGCAAGCAGCAAAGGATTTCTTTTGGAGGTGGTTCGTGTGTTCCAATGAGTCTTTGAGAGAACTACGCGTTGGGTCTCCATTACTGTATCACAGGTATAATATAACCATTCTGCAAGTGAGGAATTTGCCCCAGAATAAGACCAGAGAGGTCTTGACTGCTTTTCTTCAGAAGGAATTATAAACCTGTTCATGTCCCGTCACTGCCCAAATCTTGAGTGGTGCTCCAGTGCTGCTCACCACTCCCAGGGAAGTTATCCAGCACATCTGGCCAGATGCTGGGGGAGTTTCAAGAGGGATGGCAGGCACAGTCCAGTGGACCACTATTTCCAACACCAGGCTTCCCCAGGCACCCAGGGCTCTGCTTCCACACCTGCATGTGCATCAGTTTGATAGGAAGCAACTCAGCACCTTGCCGTGTCAAACGCCTGTTGGTGTTCCTCCCAGCATCCCACAGATCCACCGCCTGCCCAAAGCTTCCCGGCTGAGGCAGGCTCGGGTGCTGTGGATCCCCATCCCTTTGGTCCAAGGGGAGAATGATGGTCCCCTGCTCGGTGGAATGTGTATGTATGTGCAAGCATGTATGGGCAAAAATTGGCAGCCTCCTACAAAAAGAGAGGAGTGACCTTCTCCTTTTCCCTAGCAGCCTGCTGATGTGTCCAGCCTTGCAGACTGGGCTCCTTGGCTGCCCCCCAACATTTCACCGTGTGACCCAGGGACTGGGAGAGGAAGTGAAGGATGCTATTTCCTTGCAAAGACCAGTCCCCTGTTCTCAATTACCATGGACAGGGCCACTGAAAAAGGCCAAGCCCTCCTGGGCCAGGCTGGAAGATAGCAGAGGCTCCCACCTTTCCTCCCAACAGATGAAGTCAGTACTTGCTACGCAATCTAGACTAATAAATGTCGGGGCAGCAGGAGGTGAGTGCAATCAAGTGCAAGAGCCTGAGTTATAGCAGTAACCTGCTGAATTCCTGGGTCACAAAGTAATTTACAGAACAGCCCGAATGTCATTCAATAATTATTCAGGCAGCCTGGAGCCCAGGGGGCACAGCCTCCCGCTGGGTGTATTATTAATACCATCAACAAGCAGCAGGATGTTGGTGCGAAGAAAAGAACCGCAACACAAGCGCGTGAACCTAAGGAACAAATGGAAACCGGTATTAATAGGATATTGTACCGCTCCCTAATGAGTGAAAAATCTGTCTATCTATCTGTCTTGTCCCAGCAAGTTGTTCAGCAAAATCAGAGTGTTTCCCCTTCTGACAGAGAAAATTGCTCCCAGCAGTTTGCAGCAGAAGGGAGGAAGGTCGGTGTGTCGGTGGCCATCCATTTATATCTCCCAGCCTCTGCGATAGTCCCCATGGAGACTGACGGGGGGGGGAAGTGGTTTCCAAGTGCCCCAGAATAATTTAAATTAATATCCAGTGAACAATGTAAACCTTCTCTTTGACGTGGCGTGGGAATAAGTAGTCAATGCTCGAACTGGGTCAGCTGAAAAGGAAGGTAGTGCCCCACCTTGGGATTTGATCAGCACGGTAAGCCAGGGGTTTGACCTCTGCTATCTCCATCCCTCCCTTCTGTCCCACCCCCGTCCTCCTAAATATCTCAAAATGGGAGCAAATTCCCTTCGAGAACTTGTCTTCATGAGTGGAGGCTTCCTGGGTGAAGAGTCCTGGAGAACTCTTCCCCATGCAGAGGAGCACATAGTTTATCTGAACATGGGGGTAAATAATGAGGTTTCCTGAGGGCATTTGAAGGATCAGAGAGCATAGAAGGTCTCCTGGCCGTTATTTCAGGGACAGAAGAGATTTTGCCTCAGAGCTGTTTCATGACACAGTAATAGAGCCAGGCTCTTGCCTTACTGCCTGGGATGGTAGGACCTATGTCCTCGTCTGCTCCACTATGCGCATGGGAGAGAGGTCATCGCTGGTGACCAGCAAGCACCCTGGGCTGCCCTCCTCTGCACTGGCTGCGTGTGGACCCCTCCTGGAGCATCACTCTGGCCACAGGCCAAGGTTGTTACAGGAGCAGTAGCATCAACGCTTTGACTTGAGGCATGTGATGAACTCAGTGGCTTTCTTTGGTCCTTAAAAGTGCAGGATGAGTAAATTGGAGCACTGGCACAGGCTGCCCAGAGAGGTCGTGGAGTCTCCTCCTTGGAGATCTTCAAAAACCATCTGGATGTGGTCCTGGGCAACCTGCTCTGGGTGTCCCTGCTTGAGCAGGGGGTTGGACCAGATGACCTCAGGGGTCCCTCGCAACCTCAACCATTCAGTGATTCTGTGAAATCTCAACATAACTGCGCAGCAAAAAGAAGCTGACCATGTGGAGCTGCCCGGTGGTAGGCAGTGCCCCAGGCTGGCACACCAGTAGACCAGTTCATCCTTCACTGGGAGAACCTGCAAAGGCACTAGCCCCAAGAGCCCCAGAAGTCCAGCAGGAGGGCACCGAACGTATTTAGGACATTCAGGGCCAGGCAGTCCGGAACACATGCCGACGGGATTTCTGTCTGGGAGCTGGGCGCATCCAGGATCATCCAGTGTGTCCTACACCCATGGAGAGCAGCCGCAGCGTGAGAAGAGGCTCAGCCATACAAAATGTTTCGGTGGACACAGGTGACTCATCTTTTCATGGCCTTTTTCAACATTTGGCCAGGGCTCTTTTTCAAAGATGTTTTTTGTTTTGCTTTTACTCTGCCAGTGCCCAGCAGGCAGACAGGAGGTGCAGAGGACTCTGATGTTACTCTTACAGTCCGGGCCCTTCGTCTTGTTCACAGTTTAGCAACACGTTGCTCGTGACACCCATCCCCTATGTACCCTCCCTCCTTGACTTCTCCGTCCCACACGCACATCTCCTCCAGGAGTCACCGTCATTCTGTGCCTGTGCTGCTTTCCTTGCTGGTGGGACCCAGGAAGAAGGGGCAAGCGATGCGTTTTTCTGACATTAGCACTGTCACTGCCTAGGAGCAGGATCACCAAAATACCTTGACTTTCCCTTTTGTGCTTATGCACAGATGTTGCTGCTGATATTCCCTGGATCCCAACGAAAAATAAAGCGTGTTTTATCCTTATTCTCCAAGTGCCCAATACAAATGCAAATCAGCTCTGGGCGTAAACGTTGGTTTGTTTTTTTCCTGGCTACCCATCAGCTGGTGCGTGTTTTCTCACTTGTTTTCCTCCCAGTCCCTTCAACCACGCGTCTGCAGCGAGGGTCAGAGACCTGCTCCATTCCCACACCTCTGCCCTCCTCCTCCTGCTGCTGCCTGGTTAAAGCCCCTTTGTTTATTAACCCTTTAAAAGGTTTCCCCCTTCAGCAGACAGAGCTGATGGGCTAAAAGTAAACGAGCACTTACTCAAATTTCCTGAAATAAAGGTCAGGTGGGCCACACCAATTCCAGCTGAGAACAGCTGGGCATTTTATGTTATTGCTTTGCTGCCTTTCTGCTACACAGGGTTCGTCTCCTGGACAAAATCAAGTAGGAGATTATGGCAGTGGGCTGCAAGCCAAGTCTGGATGGAGGAAAGTGACTCTGAACTTGTCTGTGGCTTTAAATAGGTCAGTCCTATTCAGGTAGTAAAATAGCTAAATGAGCTAAAGGCCCCCTGAGTGGGATTTTAACCATTGACCAGAGAGAGTAACTGGTGCTCCAAGCCCCTTGGCCAAAGCTGGTGTCCAGTCACCTAGAAAATTTGTGCACTATTCCTTAAAAAGTGCAAACAGTGTGTAAATCAGGCTGCCGGGTTAAAACTCTGCCTGCTGTTTCTTCTGGAGTTGGCACATTTTCTTACGTGCCCACGTTTCAGACAGACACAGATTCTCAGTGCTGCTTGGCTTTTTTGAAATAAATAATTTCTAGTTTTATTTAAGGCTACAGCTGAAGAGACCTATGGGTGATACCAAGTACACCCAGGATTGCTGCAAGAAGTTAAAAACAAGAGCTGTGCTGCAGCATCCAAACTCAGCTCCAGCAGGTCCTGCCTGCCCGTGCCGGGCATCGCTGCCAGGCACAGCCACAAGCTTGGTGTCATCGCCTGGACAGGCTTGAGAAGTGGGCCCACGTGAACCTCATGAGGTTCAACAAGTCCCAGTGCAAGGTGCTGCACCTGGGTCGGGGCAATCCCAGACAGGAGTACAGACTGGGAGAAGAACTCACTGAGAGCAGCCCTGTGGGGAAGGACTTGGGGGTTCTGGTGGACAAGAAGCTCGACATGAGCCGGCAGTGTGTGCTTGTAGCCCAGAAGGCCAACTGCATCCTGGGCTGCATCAACAGAGGCGTGGGCAGCAGGGGGAGAGAGGTGACTGTCCCCCTCTGCTCTGCCCTCGTGAGGCCCCACCTGGAGTCCTGCATCCAGGTCTGGGGCCCCCAGCACAAGAAGGACATGGACCTGTTCAAGCGAGTCCGGAAGAGGGCCACAAGGATGCTCAGAGGGCTGGAGCACCTCTCCTGTGAAGACAGGCTGAGAGAGCTGGGGCTGTTCGGCCTGGAGAAGAGAAGGCTCCAGGGAGACCTCACTGCAGCCTTTCAGTACTTGAAGGAGGCTTATAAAAAAGCTGGAGAGGGACTTTTTACTTGGGCAGATATTGATAGGACAAGGGGAATGGTTTTAAGCTAAAAGAGGGGAGATTTAGATCAGGTATTAGGAAGAAATTCTTCACTGTGAGGGTGGTGAGGCACTGGAGCAGGTTGCCCAGAGAAGCTGTGGATGCCCCATCCCTGGAGGTGTTCAAGGCCAGGCTGGATGGGGCCCTGGGCACCTGGTGTCGTGGGAGGTGTCCCTGCCTATGGCAGGGGGTTGGAACTAAGTGGTCTTTAAGGTCCCTTCCAACCCAAACCATCCTATCATTCTATGATTCTATGACCGCCTCCTCCCATGGCTATCACATCAACAAAGCTCTTGAACATGCACCTAACCGCAAGCGTGTGGCCAGCTCCTGCTTACCAAAATCTTCCCGCAATGGGCTCAGGGCCAAGCATGGGGTGAAACCTTGGCAAAGGGCTGGGAAGCGCCTGCTCTGTCCCACTCTGCGGGGCACAGGGATGCCGCTTCCTTCCCTGCTCAGCTCCACCAAGTGCCTCGAGGACCTGCAGACCTGCTGATCCAAGGGTCTGGCTGCGGGTCTCAGGTTCAGCAATGAGCTACCATGCTGTGTCTGGGGCTCAGGGGTGGCCCGAGCTGTCTGTGGTGGAAGATGGACATCAGGAGCCACCTGGACCCCATGCGTCACCCTTCATCACTTTCTCCATCAGCCTGGCACTGATGCTGAGCAGCCTGCTCTGCGCTGAGTGCCGCAGCTGAGCCGGTTCTTAAAAAAGACCTCAGAGTTAAAAAATTCATCTGTGTGCGTTTCCTTTTTTTTTTTTTTTCTTTTCATCTTCTTTCCTGCTGCTATTCAGTTAGCATGAAATAACCCTCCAAATCAATCCGGAAGAGATCATTTGAAACTGTTGCTGTTCTCCCATTGCTAATTGCTGGTCTGAAATCCCATTTGAATCACTCTGAATACCCAGCCTGATGTTCCTAAGCTAAGTGCCTACCAGGTATTTTTCCTCGCAGCCTTTTATTTCGCTGCAAAACACAATCCTGGCTCCCAGCTAGCTTTTGGTGAGACAATAGCATCTCCATAGTACGTCTTGTTTCCGAAGCAGAGCCGCGTTTTGGCAGGAACCGAACGCTGCAGCTTTTCACAGCACCAGTGGCACAGTTTGGTGCTCAGGGACCCAGAGATGAAGCAGTTAATTGCCCTACTGAGAAGGAGGAAATTTCTTGTAAAAATCCAGAATCTGGTTGAACAATGTGGCCTTTTATTTTTCAGCCTTGGAATCAAGCCTGGCTGCCCTTGTAAACAAAGAAAGGAAAGAATCACTGAACCAACCCGACACATAAAAACTGGCCATGTCTGTCTTTGAAGTTCTCTTTATGCTGTTTGGAAAACTTAGGATTATAGAGGTTTCTTTTTTTTTTTCTTTTTTCTTTTTTTTTTTTTCTTTTTTTTTTTTTTTTTTTAAGAAAAGGAGGGATGGGAGTTAAGGGAAACTTTTTTCTTAAGCAGAGCAGAAGTCATTAATTAAGTATCCCATTCATCCTCGAGGCACCGGCTCATCAATCAGATTTCTTATTAGCATTCTGATGACCTGCGCGACCCCCGGCTCTGTACTGTCTGCAGGAGGACACGGAAAACCAGACCACACACCGAACGCAGGGGGATTATTCGGCACTTTTCCCTGCTCCAGCGGGACCAAGCTGGGGAGAGGGATGCTGCCTGATGTTGGTGTTTCGGGTCGAGGCGATAATAATAATAACAATAAGCGGCGGCTGGAGAAGCAGCCCCGGGAGCTGGGAAAGGGGACATCCACGGCGGCCTGGTGGGGCTGCTGCTGTGTGCGCAGTGCCGTGCCGGGGCTGGGACGAGCAGTTTGGTGGCATCGCAGGGTCCCCCCGTGCCTGCCGTGGTCGCGGCAGGGCTGGCGAGGGCACGTTGAGGCTGAGCAAACAGCGATGGTGCGAGTCCAGAGCTGCTCTGGAGAGAAAAGATGAGGATTTTAGCACAGGGATCACTGTGCTCTTGCTCCTGGTCAGGAAATGATTGGCTCCTGAAAATGTGCTCGCAGCTTTGGGCCGACTAAATAGGCTGAATCGTAGCGTCCTCAAGGGGGTAAGGATGTCACGTTACCAGCCTTCCTCCTCGCAGGTTATTCCAGCGACAAGTAATTACCTTTTTTAAGCTAATAACACTTTTACACAACCAAAGTCTTCACACCTTTACGCAACGGCTGTTGGGGAAGCTATCGCACTGAGAACCAGAGGGCGGTGACAGCAGCAGGTGTTGAGGTCCACCACGCTTACGAGAAAGCCAAGCTACAGCAGCCCTTTCGGCACGTGGGTTCGCACGCGGCCAGGGACAACCCAGAATGACCATGGGGGAAGGCCGGGCAGGGATGCGGCAGAGGGACGTCACGAGCTGCCCCCGTTACGCCCGCGGAGATGTTCTGTGGGCTGAAGGAGCGCAGCGTGAACGATGTGCCTGTGCCACCGCCGTGGGGACGGGTACAGGACCACGCTCTGCTCCTACGGCAGTTTGTAACCGAGAGCTGATGGAGATTTCTAAATGAGACTGGAGGATATTTTCCTGACGAGATAGAAGATTAGTTGTTTTACTATTTCCTACTTCTCCTTCATTTTTC
Organism: Chauna torquata; assembly: GCA_013399475.1. Classification (NCBI taxonomy): domain Eukaryota; kingdom Metazoa; phylum Chordata; class Aves; order Anseriformes; family Anhimidae; genus Chauna; species Chauna torquata. The sequence continues at coordinate 21,478 of VXAL01007536.1, read as the reverse complement.
TTACTCTCACTTTCTCTCTCTTTTTCAAACGCAAGAGTATAATAATGTGTGTGGAGGATGGAAAACTGGAAAATGGATAAAATTGTAAAAAGTTCCTAATGTATTTGGGGACTTTAATTTTTTTTTTTAATTTATTTCTTCATTTTGGTTTGATTTAGTTGGAAGGGGTTGTAGCTGAACAAGTGTGACATTTCTCCTTCGAGTCTCACAGCCCTGATACCGTTACCATCACAGTCACCTCTCAATTTCAGTGTTCATAGGTTTATATTTCCTGAGTTACACCAGAAACTGGTAGGGATTCGCACCTTCATGCAGGTGAGCCTCAAGGTTTGGCCCAATGTTAAATAAAAAATGTCACTCTGGGCAGGGAACTAAATCTGATCTTCAGCTATAACCCCAATGGATAGAATATCCTTCTCTTTGGGGCTCATCCTCAAGGCAGAGGGCTGCTGTCACTGTGCCAGCCAGAGCTGAAGGGGACATCAGGGGACATCCATCAGTCATTGCTGATGGAGGAGGACAAGGGGAGGACAGAAGTGAGAGGTGGCAGCAGTGTGGTCCTTCATGTAAAACACAAAAACAGTGCGAGGAGCAGATACCCGAACCAGCCACACGGCTGCCTTTGGCACGAGGCTGCAGGAACACTTCTGCTGTCTGTCCCAGTGGATCCTGAACTATCAGACAGTGTGGGAGTGCAAGTCAACTTCTTCTGCATCACATTCTTAAATTAGTATTTTATTTTTCTTCTGCTGTAGAGTGGAGGTGCGGCACTTCATAGCATCATCTGAGATTTTACTCCATGAATTCCCGGCAATTGCAGAAGCCCAGACACCAGTGTTGCAGGCCTCCCCTCATCTCTTCCTGAGGCACCTGCAGTTGCTGCTGTGATCTGTTGCTGGAGTTCATTTCCTGTGGTGCGTAATGGCGTGTGAAATGGGTGCTCTAGAGACGCTTCTGGACTACGTCTGCTACAGCAGCTTCATGTCCTCTCCTTGGCAGAAGCCAGAGGACACCCTTGGGAAGAGCTAGAAGAATGGGACAAGCACAGAGCAATGCTTGCCCCCAAAATGTCCACATCCTCCTCCAATCCATGCCTTGGGACCTCTGACTGTTTAGCTGTCTGGGCTCCATGTCCCACGTGGTGTTTTCTGGTCCTGTATGAATGGTAAGACTGTAACATAAGAACAATCTAAGACAACATTTATCAAAACAATTTTGACTGTGGCTGCAGCTTTTGCTGTTACACTATTTTTGGCGGTATCCTGATTTGCATGGCAGCCTCCACATCTTCAGTATCCGTGTATCCCATGCACTTTAAAAAAGTTGTGGTTTTGCTTGGTGATGGGAAGAGCTGGGGTGCTTCAACAGGCAGCCCTGACATGCTGATGGTGCCTGGCCCAGAGCATCCTCACAAATTCACCTCATCTCAGCTTCCTTCTCCCCATAATCTAGAGGCCTAAGGAAGTGCTACCCCCTGGGGTTCTTGCTGGGCCTTTCTACACGGCCCTTCATGTCATGGTGCAAATCATGGACCGCGGACATCAGGCCGCGAGGCTCATCTCCATGCCTCCATCACAGCAATTTGCTGGCACGTCTTTTGGAGTTCGGAAATACTGAAAGGAATTAAGCATATATTACATATTGAAATGATAAAGACGTGTTTTAGATATCTACAGGTAAGTCTTGTTTTCATGGTCTTTGCTAACCAAAGTAGCACTCAGTCTAGTTCCTCCCTGATGTATCCGCTACGGCCCGTGACTGTCAGTTGTCTCTGTGCGCTGTGCCATGCTATTCAATACCCAGTGTATTTTGAATTTAGATCAGTTAAAATGCCAGATATTTCTGATAATGTCATTTTTCCCAACAGAGTAGCCTGGGAAGCAGCAAGTATAAAAGACAGGAAGGGAATAATGTTGTGTATTGGGTAGATAATATCTCAAAAGAGATCAGATGGGGAGAAACTTGCTACGTGAAACACCTACAAAATGCACAGTTGTGAGAAAGAAGGCTCAGACCCCTTCCATCTCTCTCCAGTGCAGCAAAGGAGGAGGTCAGTCTGTCTGGGTTCACGTCTGGCAGCTGCTGATCTGGTACTGGACCATCTGATGCAGCAATCAGATGTTGCTTGCAAAGCCTGCATCGATTAAATTCAATGTACACCAAAAAAAATTTGAACAGGATCCCTGGTGCCAGCAGCTCCTCTTATCGCTTTGTAGCCTGTTTGCGTCCCCTGGCAGATAATCACCATGACTAACAGTTATCTGACACAGCCAATTTTGCTACCAAAATCTGTTTTCTGACCTTAACTGACTATTCACAGAAATGACAGCCCCACCCCCCAACTGTATGAAGGCCAACAACATTCTCGAACCTTCCTAGGAAATAGATGGGTTTGGGGGACACTTTATAAATTCAAACTAAGATGCAGTGAGTGCTCCAGAGAGCTGGATAGAGGGGCTGAGTGCCTTTTATTTCTCTCTCTTAGTATTTGTGGTAGTTTCCTTCATCTGATTTGTTTCTTTTGCCGTTGTGTGTTGCGTCTTCAGGCACAGAAAGACTTTGTGTAGTCGGATGGCCAAGCTGGAGAAAGAGCTGCCTGCCATGCTCCTCACGCCGACTTGACTTCTGCTCTTTCTTTCTGTGCTGTTTTCTAACATGATTTTAAGAAGTCTGTAAGGTAGGAAAAGATGGTACAAGTGTTTGTTTGGTGATGCGGTGAAGGAGACTGGGGAATTGATTTGGGTTTAAATAAACCCAGCAAGATCGAGAAAGGAAAGTTTTATCTTTGAGCACCTCCTGGGGCTGTTCACACGGGGCCACACATGATGCTGGCTCCAGGCGAGGTGGTGGGAGCTGGGCCTGAGACCAGGGAAGGAGGAAAGACCAGGGCAGTTGCACACAGCTCTGCCTGTGGCTACTGAACCCTTCATTAGCAGATTTCTATCTAACAGGACTCTGCTGCCCAGATCAATATACTTTACTGACCCGTGTTTCCACAGAAGTCCATTCGAGTCATGTGCTCTTGTGGGACAGACTGGGCAAGGGCAAGGAGCACTCGCTGGGTAGTTATAGGAACCTTTGATCCACAATGATTTATTTAAGCACTTGAGAATTAGCGTATCTTTCTCAAGAACTGAATTCCTCTGGTGGATCTGTCCGTCCCTTCCAAAAGCCTGTTGTTTGTTTTCTTTGGGTCCTTCTGCCCTCATTCTCCTTCTGATTCTTCCTACTTGAAGCCCATACCATCCTGTGAACTCATGCCATGCTTCTAAGGAAAACCCACCTCTAAATAGCGAGCCTGGGCCGTGTGTTCACTCTGCAGTGGCCCAGACCTAGCGGTCCTCAAGTGAAGAGCAGAGCTGAAGGCCCAAGACTGCGGCGTGTTGGCTTAAAGATGGTTCCTTCTGAAAATAATCACTGTCCTCCAAGCAGGACTAAATAAACTGCCTCAGGGCAAACTTGAGTGCACCATGCTTGTATTTCCGTATCTTGCACATTTGGCTGTTTGCAAGGGATGCCAGGCCCAGAACTGGCTCAAATCATTGGCAAAAGCAACTATCCTGCTGTGTCTGAGGACACTCTTGGAGCCTGAGTCTCTTCATCCCTCAGGATTTCCCAGTTGCTTCTCTTCTTCCTCCATGGGCTGCCATCACAAAGCTGAATTTTGCCTATATTGATGACTCTCCCCACGCAAGCTGAACAAGTTCTCCATGTTCCCATTCAAATCCCTATTAAAATTCCCTTTCATAGGTCCAGAGGAAATAATTTAAATCCCTGCCCTAGAAAAAGTATTGCTCTCCATTTCGCTAGAACATCCAGCCATACAGAGAGGGCTTACCACATCTGCAGCTTTCCAAGGCAACCAGTTGCTGTAGTGCCTGCACATCCTTGGCATGAGACTAATCATGGATATTTTGAGACCTTATTAAGCTTATTTAAGCTTGTTAAGCTTAAAGATGGGAGTAGGAGAGATTAGACGACATGGAGAATCCACAGTGAGATGCTTTGCATTTTCTCATTCCAGTTTTGGTCCCAGCCCAGTCTAAACCTGCAATGAACAGAAACAGTTACTGGCTGGGATTTTGCCCCCTCAAAAAGGAGGGTGGTGATCTCTGAGTGGCTAGGAAGCGTTTTCAGGATGTTTTGGGCAACTGTACTGCTCTATTTTGATGCCTGTAGCTCCAAAGGAAGGTGGGCAGAGTTGGCAGATGCCCTGAATTTTTAATATCTGGGTGCGCTTAGTTGGATTAGGTTGATCACGACCAGGGACTCTCCTCCTGGGCAGTGGGAAAACAGGCAATTGCAAGGCAGGGTTCAGCTCTAAAGCAGATCACTAAACTGGGGCAGAAAATTGTACTGGAGCTGCCCATTCCTCTCTGTCAGCAAGAAGAGGAGCTGAGGATGAGAAGCTCATGTGGGGTCCTCTTTGACAGCCACCGTTGGTGACTTTGGGGTCTTTTTTAGCTGCTTTCCGTACCTGTGTTTGGCATCCTGGTGGGCAACATCTCCTGGTCTTTACTGAGGCAAGTTACAGCTGCAGGGATGGCTGTGCCCGGGTGCAGGAGGCAATGGCCGGGCTCCTGCTGCGGCTCTGCACGGAGGGAGCACCACAGCCCTTGGGTGGGATGCTCGAGGAGGGTGGGCAGCATGCAGAGCCTCCGTCCTCCTGCCGGGACCCCCTCGGCAGCGCCGAGAAGAAGGGCACAAAAAGGGAAAAGCTTGATAAATCTTGATGGAAACCCACGCCCTGGGAAGGGCACTGCCAAAACCCACCCGGCGCCTTGCACGAACCCCGTGAGGCTGGCGGTGCCAGCAGCCCCGACACGTGTGGCGGTTTGGACACGCTAAGCAGGAGTGGCCACGTTCCCGCTGCCGGGCGCTCGGAGATATGACAACGTGCCAGAGGGTCTGCAGGGGCTGAGGGGGGAAAAACCCCTGGCGCAGAATTTAAAATGTGCTCTAACCTTTTCTGCAAACTGAAAGCAAGAAAAATGCTCATAAAACTACTCTTTGTGCACAGAAAGAAGTCCGTTTTTATACTGTTGCTAAGTTCCTTATTGTTTTCTGGCTGTTTTTTGTGTTTCTGTGGCAGCCTTTTCTGTGGGCCTCTTTCAGTGACTTAGCTATATTGGCCTGCAGATAATTAGATCAGTGCTATCATTTTCACTGTCCTTTTTCCTCTGGGGCTATTTGCATGATAATGGCAGTTTGTGCTACTCTCTCTCTTGGTCTCCCTCTCTCTTTTAACAAGGCACCATTTCTAAACATGAAATAATTCGGGGGACAATCTGTGAGTGGCTCTGTTAAGAAAAGACTGAAAACATCTGGTTAAGAAAGTATTTCTGGTAACCAAAATGTAACACTTTTGTCAGCTACAGCTTTCCAAATGTATTTTTTTTTAACAGTATTTTCAGCCTGTGTGTATTTGCTGTATGCAAACATCACAGAATGCTCCCACGCTGGGTATATATGTGTATATAATGATTTATTATGTATTTATCTAGATAATTTATAGGTAAGACGTTAGGATTTCTGTCTTAAACTCCCAATGAATACTATGAACATTTAAAAGGTAGCTCTGTGCCACCTAATGGTTTCGAACCCTTCTTGCTGTGAACGAGGACTTCTGTCCAGCAAGATACACCCATATCTTGGCACGAGAGTAATTCCATTGAAACCCAGAGGTTAACCTGGGTGGCTGACGTTATGTGTTGGCTTGTGTTGTTCTGATTTAGGGTACGAGGCTTTCTGGACGAGAACATATTTAGGCGTGGGGTTGGCCAAATAAACACTTTGTGTGGGATCAGGGACTGCTGTTGTCCCCAGGTGCCACAGACCGGAGCCCATCTCAGCCTGTCCTTGCTGGAGATGCAATGTGCCCCATGTCTGCAGACTGTGCTGCACCGACGGGAAGGTTATTTTTTGCTGAAAGAAAGGGATCTTGGGACCAGTTCCTGCTCTTGAAGGGATTAAATTCCCTGCAGACATACATCAGCAGGGTAGAAAATTAACGGTGAAAAAAATAAAGGGAGCTAATAGAATTTGTGCTGGTATCAGGACATCAGGGAATCCATTTGAGGTAAGACCTGGGTTTGTCACCCAGAGAGGATACCTGGGGAGAGGGTGCAGGAGCGGATTAATGGGAGCTGGATTTCCCCACGGCAGCCCCGCATCAGCTGTCCCGTTCCCAAGGGGCACGTCTGCTGATGCGGATCTGGCAGGTCCTCACATCACCCTGGGCCAGCGCCAGGTCTCGGAGGCCTGCTTGGAGTAGCCCAGTCCTGCAATGGATGAGGGCTGAGACTGGGAATAGAAAATCGTATTTGTCTGTTTAGTTAGGCGAGTTAAAAAAGGCTTAAATGAGGGCTTTTTCCTACGGGAAACGACCTTTCTAAGGGGCAATTTTCAATAGGCATAACTGGTAACAGTTTTGATAGTGTTTTCAATTAAAAATAAGGCAATCAAAAATTCCACAAATGTCCTTTTTCTAAAAAAAGAAAAAATCTTGGAAAGAAAAAGAATTTAACCATTTAAACACTGGGACACAATGTTGACCAACATCTAAAGATGCAAAATCTCATAGCAATTACAACACACCAGAAAAAAAAAGTTTTCTGTGAAAATTGGGCTCTGTTATTGCCTGTCATTGGATCATACAGCTCCCACCATTTCAGTACCCGAGCCCTGAGCCCCAGCATACAAGGCAGTGACAGAGCAGCTCCAGAGGTAGAGGTCACGTTTTTGCAAGTGCATCGGATGAGCTGATACTGCACCAGGTTTGCTTAAGAGACACAAAGGAGCAAGAAGATTTCCAATAGCATCGCCATGGTGTCAGGCAGCTGAAGTCACCTCCAAGTCAGGGGCTCTCCAGCATGGTTGAAGGCATCATCTGAGAGACAGCTGGAGCTGGAAAAAGGGCTGAGCCCAGGCCATGGGAGAGCTGGAAGGAAAAGCTGCGCTTAGCTCGTAGCTACGCAGGGGGAAGATGCCATAAGTCACATGAAGATTTTGGCATGGGGTTTCCAGGCTCAAGAAAATTGGTTATTCCCGAATGGAGGGCAAAGAAGTTGGGACTCTCAGTGACTCACTCAGTGAAAGTCAACGGGAATGGCTTCACTGGGAGTTGGACCGGGCCCTTATTTCAGGGTGCAAATAATGAATGAGAAGACACCGGTGCCAGGCTGTGTACGACCATGTACCCACGTTGGGCCATGCACCAAGCAGCACCCAGCCCTCCTACGCTGTCCCCACGCTGTGGGTGGTGCACGGCCGAACCTCCGAGAAATGTTCCAGTGCCTTTGGTTTCAGTGACCAGCTGGAAATACATGAAGACTATTTTTGCAGCATTTCCTAAATCCTCACTGTTTGCATTAGGTATGATTCAAGGAGCTCCTCTCCTCCCCAAAACCATGCAGCACCTCCTAGCAGAAGCTGTTGGGGAGCCATGAAATCACCTAAACTGCTTGCTGTCAAGCAAACAGAGCTTAGTGCGCAGCAAACAAGATGGTGCTGGACACGAGTTGTTGTTTGTTTCCATTTCACGTCTTATTTCCACACAACAAATCATTTCCAAGCAGCACCCTGCATGAACAGTAAAAAATGAAGGAATGAGATTGATCTCAAAACCCACACATTTACCTGCAGAAATGTCTCTGAGTGGAGATAAAACCCTGCAACACAAGAGCTAGGGAAAAAAAATATGAAAAAATATTTCTCAATAATATGAAAATTATTTCCTTTCTTACTGTTATTGAATATCTGTAAGTGTTTCCTTTACGCATATTTCTTCCTGTAGCTAAAAGCAGGACCGTGAACAGGACATAATGAAATGAAATTAAAATTTCGACCCTCAAAACTCTTTTCTGAAAAGGCAAAGGTTTTTGCGAAGCTAGTGTAGAGGTGACCTAAAGCTGCTGGCAATTCATTTGAGTTCTGCATTCAAAAAAGCAGCCCACAAAAATTGTCGAATGCATTATTTTTGCAGCAGACATTAAAGTTCACGGTTTTGTGACTTTTGTGGGATTTTGATCTATAACAGGGCATTTGTAATCAACCCACAAATAATTATGGAAAATTTAGGTGGAAGATTGATACATTACAGCTAACACTCTTCCTGAATGCTCATGTTTTCAGAAAGTATGAAAAAATATTCAACCCACTAAAGGCAACTCCAGAGATGCGCTGAAAACCTGCTGCCATCACCTTTAAAATTATGCAGGAGATCTGGAGGAAAGTCACCCCACCATGAAGAATATGACCATGAACTCTTCCCCAAATGGAAAGTTTGTAGAATAAAACAATAGAACAGGTACAGTGTGAATCAGTGAAAGCAACACAAAACTTTTGAATCATGTCCTGAGGTTAGTTTTCAGAGGAGCTGCCCCAAAAACTGAATTTGGACACGTTCCCTTCCCAATTGTGTGCTTCTTCTCAACTTCTTCTCCTTAAGCTTGCAGTCTACATCCCCACAGACACGTTTCCGTCACATGAAATTTTATGTAAAGCGTGTAACACAGATGTAGAAAAATATTTAGGAGTGTTCAGGTGAAGGAGGACAAGATGGCTTTGATGGCAGAGCTGATTCACCACTAAGCAACCCCAGCTTTATGCTGGAGTAACCTCACCGAACTAAAGAATTCCATTCACAAAACCAGGAGGCGAGTCAGGCTGAGCTGAGTGATGGGCCTTTTCCGGGAGGTTAAATACAGTCCCCCAAGGCATGGCCGATTTTTCAGCTGAGTCCTGCACTCCTCACGTGGGCAAAACTACCGATCTGTCTGGTACGCGACGTGATCCCAAAACAGAACGCTGAGGGACAGGACCACAAAAATCCCAAAGATTTCAGAAAATATTGACAAACAGGAAATAAAGTCTCTCACTGATGAATTTACGAACTTGGTTCCAGTGGAAGCCTTGGATATACAAAGTCAATCGGATGAGGGCCTAAGCAATCAACTATTTCTTTACCAGTTCTAATCCTTACATGCATTTTTCCACCCCGCTTGCTTACCATAAGCATATAAATAGTCTCAGCCCACAGACACCCTTATCCACCTCAGCAGCACTTCGCCGAGACCCAGGAGTCTCCAGTGGCACCTCAGAGGTTAGCACAGCCCAGGTGAGGGCCCACGGAGGGCCGGTCCCCTCAACACGGACAGCACAGCTTTGGGCTTTGCCCTCGCACAGCTCTTCCTGGTGTGACGGGAACACACGGCACCCGCTCACTGGTGCCAGAAGAGCCACCAGAAACTTCCCTGCCCCTTCCTTGGGGAGGAATGTATTCCAGGGGAGCATGAAGTGCACGACGAGACGACGAGAGGGAAGGGGAAACTGGGACAGGGGCATCCAGAGGCTGCAAGAGGAAAACAGGGTTTTGTTTGCTGGGTGCCAAGGCTGCGTTCCTGTGCCTGCTAACGAGTTAATCCAAATAAAATAGCATCTTACGAAGCTGGGACTTTTTACACTCTGAAGTAATTTAAGGCAGGTAAGGACTGGTTAAGCACACCACCTTATATCTATGCACATATACTAAATTTTGGTCGATATATGCACTCTTCCTGGCTTATGTGGAATATGCCCTTCATCCTCACTTTTCATTTTACTGAATATTTTGTTGCCAGTTTTTCTTTCTTTATCAGCAGGGACGCAAACCGGTGTGGTTTAGAATTTCTCTAACTGTTGTCAGTATAAACTTCGTGAAGATTTTAGCCTGTTTGCAGAGATTCAGTAAAATGTAGATTTTTTTAGGTCAACATTTTCTTCTGGCAGACTGAGCCTGAAGTGCACTTTATTTCCCTTTAATTTAACAGCTCCAGCAGCTTTTCCAGTTAAATCGACTGTTCATTATTGAGCCCATTTATGAAGGGCTGTGCAGTGCAGTTTAATGAATCCCTGGCACAAAGCTCCCTTTCAGTGTAGGGAAAGAATAGCAGCCTATTTAGGTCCTGTAGGGCTGTATGTCAAAGGCTGCCTATAATACTTGTCAGGGAAGGGCAGAAATTCCCACTGATATAAGAATGTGCAAGAAATCAACTTGCACAACCAACTCGCAGATTAAGACACGATCAGGAAATGAGACTGTAGGTTTTGGGCAGTGACACCTGTTTGGGCAGCGAGACTTTCCCATAACTTCATAACCATATGGGCCTGTACGACCAGGCAGGAAAGAAAAGTCCTCCCTCCCCTGCCCTCGGAGACGTTCCTACTTTCACACCGCCTTCCCAGTGCTGCAGTGAAGGGAAGAGGAGTGCTGGCAGTCGGGGGCTTGGTTTGCCTTCCCCCAGGGAAGGTTTGGTTGGCGATGGGGCGAAGCACGGGATGTTCCTTGCCCATGTTCTCGGCACGAGGCGTTCCCTTCGGGCTGGATCCCACCACCCACCCCTGCGTTGCGGTGGATTTACCTTGGGTTTGGACTCTGAGCTGGTGCCGCAAGCATCGGGGGGACAGATTATGCTTCTGCAAGTGCCCCCAGCGTGGAGCTGACACCATAACGCTGGGCAAGGCTTGCTTGTTCGCTGTCACCTCTGCTGCCTAAGGCGATCTCTGTCTTCTGGCCTGCTCAGTCCGTAGGATAACAAATTCTTCTCACTAAGGGCTTGACCGTGTGCCTAAGAGCTGGATTTGTGGGCTGTGCGGAGCCTGAGCCAGCGAGTGCTGTGTGCTCCCTTCTGCTCGGGCTGTGAATGTGCCGCTACGAAAGCTGGGTCTGCTGCCTGCAAAGCCTTGGTTTCATCCTCAGAACCGCTCGAGATGCTACCCACGTGAGGATGAGAAAGAAAATAAAGCCAGATACATTTCCTACACTAAAAGGGGACAAGAAAACAGCAGTGGAGCTCCTGGACCCCCTCACTGAGCATGCTTCCCGGTGGGATGGAGGTGTGGGGTGGGGGAAAACGCTTCTGCAGCCAGTTCACTCCCCAAGGAGAGGGTGGGGGCACCAGGACATCTGGCCCAAGCATTTCCATGTCTGATCCCAGCCTGCTAAGCAAGTTTTGGTGCTTGCCACCGTGCTCGGGCTGAGCAGCCCAATCCCGAGCAAGCGCAGGCAGATGATGAGCGTTGGCTGGTACGGCCGCTGGGCAAGAGAGACGTTTTGCAGGAATAACCAAACCGCTATTTCCTTGGAAAAATGAGGTTTCTTTGCAAGTTGTTGACATCATGTGGCTTAGCAAATTTCCCTCCGGGCATTGCCCAACTTGGGGTAATCAGCTCTGCTTGAGAGAACACGGAGAATAAGCATGTTTAATGCAATTATGAAGGCTTTCTAAATCTCCAGATCTGGTCTAGAATATGTAAATTTGGCCGCTTAGCAGGAATGAATGCAAACTTTGCTTTGCATGCCTGACAATTGTTTTAATACTCTCCAATTTTTAGGAGGTAATAAAGTCTCCCGCTAAACCGTATCTGAGCTCTCAAAGCTGTTTAATTGAATGAATTCAGCCTCACAGAAGACAAGCCAGGGCTTTCAGCTTCTTTCTCTAAGCCACCGGATATTTAGCCACTCTGCATATAATACCACCCAGCCTCATTAGCAAACCCCTTTGGAGCCACTATGAAATATCACTGCTGTAATGCCGAAGCAGCTACCAACTTGAGGACAACTCAGCGGCCGCTGTTACGGCGTTGGTTCGCGTCGGTCAGATAAGACGTGGCCCCGAACCGGGCAGATAGCGATGCCTGTTTTCCAGGCCCCTGTGCAATTTGAAGCAGCCTCAAGTGGATCCAGTGGAGAACGCAGGGGATGTATATGTTGTTCTTTACATTTCCGCATCAGTAAGGGAGCTGGGAGCAGGCTGCAAAGCCTGACAGGGCTTGACAGGACCCGAGGGTAGCTAATCCGTGTCGGCTGTAGTCGAGCTAAGCAGTTTAAATCCACCTCTTATGTAGACATTCTTATACGGAGAGCTATAGAGAATTCCCATAGCTCTCTATCTGACATTTTTTTTTGTTTCAATCGCACAGCTGCACTCAGCGCAACTCCCCCAAAAAAGAGGCTCAGGGAGGCTCCTGCAGAACATGGACCAGGCTTTGCGAGACCTGGCCCAGATGTGCTGCTGCTGAGGGCTGCTGAGACGCGGGTGATGCCCCTCGCAGAGCTCCCGGTCGTGTTTTCATGGCCAGAAGCTCAGTGTGAGCCCATGCTTTGGGAAAGAGCTGCAGCTGATGCTGCTCCTCCTCTGAAGCAGAGACCGATCCTTCCCATGCAAAGATTTTGGTTGCAGCCAAACATTATCACCGGGTTGGACTGGACGCTTGGAAATAATCTGAGCGTTTTCATTCTGCGCTGAAAATCGCTGTGAACAAGCTCTGCTGCTGAGGCGCTGTGTGAGAGATTGGGAAAATCAGTATTTTTGTTTTGTAGAGGATACTGAGCCTTTTTTCTCACATGAAATATGTGCTTTCCCCTCTTTTCTCATTCCAATGCTTGTTTGTTTTGCACTCAACCAGTGTTTGAAATCACAGTGGGGTGAATTTGGCCGATTTTTCCCTTTTACCACTAAGCATGGTCTGAGCAAGGAGCCTGCTTCCTTTTTCTTCCACAGAGTTTTGCTTTCTGTTTTTTCCTCCCTGATGTGTATTTAATGAATTGATGTAGACCAAGAAAACTCACTTCATTTCAGTCAAAATCAGGTATGTGTCTTTACTCGTATTTGGACACACAAAATCACAAAGGATAAACCTGGAGCTGAAGGGGTTGAGATAAGTGCTATTCTGCATCAGCAAAAATACATGGACAATTTTCTAAAGGTAAATTAACCGAATATCTTCCCCCCCATGAAAAGGCAATATAGTTCCTTCAGGAGCTGTTAGCAGCAGTTTCAGTAGCTGCTTTACTGTTCGTTTTTTTTTTTTTTTTGCTTGTTTTTTTCCCCACATACCTTACATATGGAAGATTTACGGAGCTGTGTCACCAAGCACACAGAACCACAGAATACCCTGAGCTGGAAGGGACCCACAAGGAACACTGAGTCCATCTCCCAGCTCCACACGGGACAACCCAAAAATCAGACCGTGTGTCTGACAGCGTTGTCCAAACGCTTCTTGAAGCACACGCAAGTAAGCAGTCGTTAAAATCTCCCCTGGCTCACAGCGCTGGATTTTCCCAAGCCGTGGGCATAATTACGCTTGGAAGAAAAATCATTGCAAACTGATTTAGGCTGGCACCGTACCCTCGTCCTGCCCGGTGCCGCGGCAAGAGCATCTCCAGGCCCTGACGGACAACGCCGGGCTCGATCCCCCGCTTGGTGCCAGCGGGGTGGCTGCAGGAGCGCTTGGGGCGGGACACGCCAGCAATAGGGTCGCGCTGATTTGGCCCGGGGGGGCTCGGTGCCTGGTCCGGGGGGGGCTGTCTGACCTGGGGGTGCCATGCACCTGGCCTGGGGGGCTGT
>VXAL01007533.1:9074-20607 GCA_013399475.1 Chauna torquata | reverse complement strand
TACTTTTGTGCTAGGCATTGGTTTCTTGGTTATAGACTTATAATAATCTTATACACAGACTGATTGGGCAGTGCACACGGAGCAGGTCCTAGCCAGTAGATTCACTGTTTAATGCATGGGTATATGTTGGGTATATATGCTTTTTGTTTATAATTTAATGGGTGGGACACCTTCAACCTCCTATTATAAAAAGTCCTATGAAAGGCTAAAGGTCCTGCAAGTTTCAGAAGTCAGCTGCGTGTCAGTAAAATATGATAGGAAGTTGCTCTGCAGCAGTGGACTAATGAGGTGTGTTGTTCACAGAATCCTCTGTTCTAATGTGAGGATGGAGGCATGGCTGTTCCTGCAGTACCTGTTCACCTGTACCTTGCTATACCTGCATTGCCTAGCCAAAACAAGTTGATGACTAAATGTCAGAGCTGGCAAATTTGTAAATCACACCTCAGATATCCTACTCTTTGCCCTAACATCCTTTTCCTTAGCAATTAGTAGTGGCACTGAAATGCTATCAGACTATGTAGTGTTTCCCTCTTGGAAAGTCCTGTTAGAAAGTTATTAATGACAACACTCAAATTTGCAGGCCTATAGGCTTGGGGGCAATTTCTTGTATATTGTTTATGCTGACAGAGCAAGAAATAAAAATAAAAAGTATTATAAGCCAGCTGCTTCTTTATCAAGTTTCTCTGCATATTCTACAGTTCTCTCTACTTCAGCATGTTTATTCCAATCCAGCAAACTACAGACACCTCGTTTATTGTAGCATCTGTTAATAATAGACACAGATGTCTGAAGTAGAAAGTAAAATATGAATTTGGATTTATTTTAACTCTACAATAGACATAACTGGGAAGCACCCTGTTCAGCAGAACAGATAAAATAGGAAAGAAAAATCCTGAACATTCATTGTCTTTTTTATCCATCTTCCTCCAGCTGTGATATTTGCTACCCAGCTGCTATACAGGCAGCTTCTGTCTTTGTTAGTGATCCACGGCTTATGCCTACAAATTTCAAAGCAAAAGCGTGGAAAAAAAAAAAAAAAGTCAGATTGTTATTTGAAGCAGCATAGTTTGAAATAAAGAGTATAATTTCCCACAGCACCAAGTGAGGGTTTTGTTCACAGAGTCCCCAAATACCTGTTTGAAAGCAAACCCAGGTTTTTCTTTTACTGTCTAGTGTGCAAAATTGGAGATGAGGTTAATCACCCCTCAGTAAAGTTTTGCCTTGGTAGTTCAGCATCACCAATTTCAACCATAAATAAGCACTATTTTAAATACTTCAGGAACATACAGTGAAATGAGGAAAGGCCTAAGTAAGTAGTTTTTATTCTCAAATTTTTAATAGATTGAAACCTGACTTATTTTCTAGTGGACAAGGAAAAGGTCTTAACTGCAGTCAATCTTTCTTGTATATAGAAGTGAATTCTGCAAAGAGAAACATTGCAGTACTAAAAGGCAATAGATATGTAGGGGATTGAAGAAGAAGGGGAAATCTATGTTGGATGGACTTTTTGTGTCTATACCTATATATAGAAATATATCTCATTTCTTGTCAGTTATGGTGCTTATCTTGAAGCCATGTTGTATTTTCTGTTGGAAGAAGGCATCCCGAATAAGAAAGGATCATACAAGAAAACAAAGGGTGTAAGGAGGTCTAAGGAATGGAAGTGACAAAGTAGCACAGGTCAAAATAAATGAGCTAGGGCTGAAAATACATGAATAGCTGTTTCTCTAATCTCTGGAAGGCTGTCACTGACGATGAGTCCCTACCAAACCCTAAAATTAAATCTCTCTACATTTGACTCTCCTCCTCTTGTCTGGTGCTGTGTTAGAGGTTACAGTCATTGGACAGCTTGTTTTCATTTCTTATATGAAATGAAGTTGGGAAGTTGTGACCTTTTCATTTAAACTTCATATTTAATTTGGTGGCTTATTATGAGCTGGCAGAAAGCACTGTGTAATTTCCTAGCATCTTGATCACACTTGGGGGCCTTATTTCATAGCAAAATAACTGCAAAAGTCCCTGAAGTAGGAAGAAGAACAATATTTTCTTTAAATCATTTAATATGGTTCTTAGACATTTACCCTTTTCTCAATTGAGCAATACTTCCCTTTGTATTCTACAAACAATCTTCAGGGTAGTTTGCATAAACCAGACTAGTATCCATAAATTCATCAATCCATCATTGTTTGTGGCTCAACCGACCCACACGTTCTTTGACACGGTCAGTGTTTAAGAACCGTTAGCTATGGCTGCTCATGCTGACATTTAAGTTTTCAGTTGTAATTGTTTTAGTACAGGTTTTTAAAAAGCTTCAGACAAGACAAACTCAAATAAAAAGAAATAGCTTGTTCAGCATAGTGTTGCAAAGGTTTGCTTATAAATTTACAAATTAATGTGCAGAAAATGAAACATTCACATTAGAGCATGTCAACCAACAACCTGTGTCAATTAAAATACTGAAGTGAACAAATAATTTGCCTTTTGCCAATTTCACTGAATGCGTTAATTTCTTCTGCCCACCTGGTTTTGCTGCTTTGGCAACTTAAGCTCACTACCTGGTGCAACCGCTTCTATTTTTTTTTTTTCTAACCAAAAGTTCATGAATTTTTCTACTTAATTCTGACAAAGATGATTCATAAACCTTTTGTTTTCACTTATTAGCTATCAGTCTGAGAGTATAAAGGTAAATTCGAGTGAAAACTAGTGGAAGAAAGAGTTATTTCACAGTTACCATGTAGTTTTTCCCAGTGTGATCCTGATCATGTCAATTTATAGCAAAGTCTGCAATGAAATTGCCACACCAAGTAAGCTAAAAGCACAACATATCAGGTTGTCACCATGAAAAAAAGATTTTCCACAGATTCCATACTGCTCAGTCTTCCTGAAGAGAAAATCATGATTTCGTGCTCAAGAAAGAAGGCTAGATTAAATCTCTTAGGTTTCCCTGGAGGGGCACTATTTCACATGTTGAAGTATCATCAGCGCAGGCTCCTGCATCATCAAAGGCAGGTCTGCTGGCCACAGAGGTCCTAGCTGCACCTTCTGGGGAGGGTGATCACACTGAAAACAGTAGGAGACATGATATCAGCGGCATCTATGAGCAGAGTAATTTCATTTTATAATGTCTGTGGAGCCTTTTGCTGGCATTTGTGCAACTCAGAAAGAGACTAGCATTTGATGCTGGTGGGAGAATCTGCAAGGAAACTTTGCAGAAGAATTGTTCCAACCGGGGCATCTGCAAGGGCTGCTTTGGACTAGAGTAATGCTGAAAACCTTCAAAGAGGTTATTGAGCCTGGGACCTCTGCATTTGAAGGCATGAGTATCTACAGCATTTAGTAAAGCTGTCAACACAGCTGTAAACACTACAAGGACTTTAATCTGACCACTGAAAAGAGTTGTACTGTATACCCAAAACTTTGTTCTGTGATAGTCTTTAAGTCAAGCTGACATAGTAGAGCAAGTAGGGCGTTTCTTCTAAGAAGACCACAAAATACACAGTAAAAGAAATTACAGTAGGCTAGATTTTCACAGCTGCATTCAGAAACAGAGCAACACAGCCATTCCAGTTCAGGCTGAGACAAAATCTATTTGGGGAAGAGCAGGGAGTACTGATACAGGACAATTTGCAAAGCTACAAATAGCAGCCTGTTATTGGGAACACCTGAAGACATTCTCCAGGAAGTGACAGTAGAGGGAAAAGGAGAAAGTTTAAGAAGTGGGAAAAAAAGTAATTGTAAAGCAATCATTTTTGCAAAATGGAGATAAACTACAGAAAGATTGTTGGAAATAGGTTGTCCAAGGGTCTCTCTGCTTGCTATGTTAGAAGTTTTTCCTCTTTGAAATTGGTCTCATTCTGGGCTGTAACAGTATACTTAAAGCACAGCATAAGTAATTGCTGTAGAGTATAACAACACTGGCAGCTAACAGTGTCACGCCACATCAAGACTGCTGACAACAGCACACTACATATTTCCTTTTCTGCATGGTTAGAGACCACGCAGATATAAAGAAACATGCTAATTTTCTTGGCAAACCAACAACCTGTCTGTAACTGATGGAAATAGAGAAAAAAAAACTGTAGGAAAACAAATAGACTTTAGGTGTTTGTAATCTATAAAAGTAGAGTGACACCTCCTATCTGTCTGTCTCATGGGCTCTTGCATTCGTGTGTAGCAGGATCAGGGAGAGACAGTGAAGAGTTTTAGTGTTCCTTCGGCTTGAACAACTAAACAGAATGGAAAAGGATCTTCTCTGAGCTATTCAAAATCTTTTCTAGATTCTGCATCTTCAGTAAAGTCTGGCCTCTTGTTGGGGGAAGAAAGCAAATCCCATAAGTAATATAATCTTTCTGCATGTGGGGGAGTCCCCATAATGCCAATGCTGGCAGAAATGTTTCCACTTCTTGTGACCTAGATTTCACTTTAGCACTATAAAGAGCATAGCTTTGGGCCTGGAAATTCTTGCGTATCTCATGGGTAGGAATATGCACAGTGGTTTCACTGATTTCCTTGGGACTATTCTTAGAAGTGAGGTTACTCATGCAAATGATTGAAAGCTTATAGTTTGGGGGTCTATTTTCACACTATAATGAGTAACTAACCTGATTACTTCATCATCTTCTTTCCATATTTGAACACTTTTTTAGGGTTGTGACATTGTATAGGGTGTAAACTGTAAGCATAATGCTTATGTGCTAGTGAAGAATTGATGTTTGTTATTTATACAATATGTTCCTCTCTAGCATATTTAATATATGACTGAATATTTCTGTTGAGGTATAAATATGCTACTAATGTGCTTCAGTAGGGATTCCCATGGATCAGCAGTTTTATAGGTCAC
The DNA here is from genome assembly GCA_013399475.1 of Chauna torquata. Classification (NCBI taxonomy): domain Eukaryota; kingdom Metazoa; phylum Chordata; class Aves; order Anseriformes; family Anhimidae; genus Chauna; species Chauna torquata. The sequence continues at coordinate 15,767 of VXAL01007533.1, read as the reverse complement.
TACAAATAAGCATAAAAAAAACCTTACATTCTACCATACCTGTACTCATCCCTCTCTGTGACAGTGACTTTTTAAATTGTATAAAACATTGTTGCCCACCCTGAATTCATTCCTTGATCTTCTATGTTAAAACCCAGAACACTGCTCTGGAAGTCATGTTAGAACATGCAAACACTAGCCTAAAAATGTTCTTCCAATAACCTTCCAATCATTAACTACATAAAATTATGTACTATGGCAAGACTATAGAAAAATTTCTGAATTCAGAAAGCAAGCAGGAAAACGCCTTTGGTATTTTTTCTGTTGGGGTTTCCATAAGACCAGTTCTCCAAACCACATGGTTTCGGAATACCTCAGGTCCTCTGTCCAAGAGTGTTTTTTGGTGGAGACTTTTAGACTTTTCAGAATAAAGTTAGAGGATTCCATATTTAGAAGTAAAGAGCTTTTTGTTTTGTTTTGTTTTCTCCAGTGTTTGTTTAAACATGAAGAAGGGTGTGTGAGGATTCTCTGGGAAAAGTAGCACTGGGGAATACAGTTGGTAAAGAAGTGAAATGGCTAGATGTGCTTTGGTGGCCTGTTAAAAATTAAGTAAAGCTCATTTTTCTATCACCTTCTGCTATTACATTTTCTTTCAAAGTCTTCCGCTGTAAAAAAAAATATCTGGTCTAATCTCTTTCATTTTATAGTCTCAGATGTTTGGCTTGCTGCATTGCTTTGATCTGGAATGCAATTTAATTTTTTTTTTTTTTTATCTACTGTGCCTTTTGAATTTTCACAATTCTCATTTATTAAAGGTTTGATTTAACTGCATGTTCTGGGGAGGATGTCTGAACCCCAGAGTCCTTTGCATTTAACAAGATTCAAAGCACAGTAAACTGGCATATGTCTCTCTTTCAAAGTGCTCCGTGTAGTTGCTTGTAATCAAGGCCATCTGTCATTTAATGCATGCCAAATACCAGCTGCAACTGTGGCACTGGTTCAGTAGCCTTCAGTACAGTACCTGCTGTGGACAGCTTTGCAGCCATATCTGAGGTCAGAGTTGGGATTGGCAGCCATGAAACACAGAAGGGATGAAATACAGAAACTTTCAGGAAGCCCTTTTTCATCTGCACTGTCACTAGAGAGACACCCAAAAGGCCCAAGCCCATGTTTTTGAAGGTGTGGAGCTCTGTCTTGACAGTTGATATGCATGTTTAGTGTGTCAGCGCTGGCTATAAGCTGCATAGAAATTGTTTCACTCCTTTCTCAAATGGCAGACACAGTTCAGTTGGCATCCCAAACTTTTATATTATCTAATAATAAAGAGATTGCTTCAACTTGCAAAATAGGTTGTAAAGAGTCTTATCACATAATATCACAAGGTATGCAGCTCTTGTGATGTTTTAGATGATTTTGTCACTCAAAACAAATGTCTTTGTATCCTAGAGAGCTGCCTCAGCTGGAGCTGGTAGTAATTTTTGACTGCTATTTTTCTTTTAACAAATACCCATTTTTCCATCAGGCCTTCAGTAAAAGCACACTAGGTGTAGCAAAAGGATACTCTCTGTCATGGTTTTGGCTGGGATAGAGTTAGTTTTCTTCATAGAGGCTCACACAATGCTGTGTTTTGGATTTTTGATGAAAATAGTGTTGGTGTTTTTGGTTGTTGCAGAGCAGTATTTACATAGAGCCAAGGGCTTTTTTGCTTCTTGTGCTGCCCTGCCACTGAGGAGGCTGGGGGTGCACAAGGAGCTGGGAAGGGACACAGCCAGGACAGCTGACCCAGACTGACTAAAGGGATGTCCCACACCATGTGGCGTCATGCTCAGCACTAAAAGCTGGGGGAAAGAAGGAGGAAGGGGGGGACGTTGGGAGCGATGGCATTTGTCTTCCCAAGAAACCATTATGTGTGATGAGCCCTGCTTTCCTAAAAGTGGCTGAACACCTGCCTGCCCATGGGAGGTAGCGAATGAATTCATTGTTTCACTTTGCTTGCGCTCACGGCTTTTGCTTTACCTAGTAAACTGTCTTTATCTCAACACATGAGTTCTGGCACTTTTATCTTTCTGATTCTCACCCCCATCCCACCTGGGGAGAGTGAGCAAGTGGCCCTATGGTGCGGAGCTGCCTGCTGGATTAAACCACAATGCTCTCAAAAGCTACTCTTGACAGGTTCCCTTTACAAACAGTAGTGGGTTGCTTTGAATTGCTCTATAAGTTGGGTCTTTCCTCCTCAATAACCTTCCTCTTAAATATGGTGGCCTCAAAAGTCTTTGCAAATGCCCTGTTCATCTTTGGAAGGATTTTGATATTCAGGGCAGGACTTCGAGAGAGTTGACTGGGACCACGATCTTAGAGCTGCCAGTAACCTGCAGGAATTCATCTAGAATGTGGGATATCTGGGTTCACATCCTGGCTGTGTTGTTCTCCCATTTCAGAGATTATTACTCCAACCCATGGGCTAAATAGAATATTCTCTCCATCCCTTGACTTTTCACAGACATCTTCATAGGGTTCTACTTTTATCCTGAATCAAAGTGAGATGGCTTCTTGAAATGTCAATTTCAAATTAAAAGTATTTCTCAGCTAGGTCTAGTCCCAGACACATATACTGTTATGTGGTAGAGCTGGCACAAATGAGCACAAATTAAATTTGTCAGTCTATAGTAGCAAACCTTGCACTCATTTTTATGGTAGTTTTGACTACAGTCTCCTGAGAGGGAAGTGAAATGATCTGTTAAACTGTGTTGAAATATTCCAGTTATTGTTTTGGCTCACAAAAGCAAAAGACTTGCTGTTTTCATGGTGCAAAAGATTTTATAATATTCTTGGAGTTGTTGTCCTTACATGGCGTCACAATCCTCGCAATAATCCTAAGTGAATGTTCGACTGCGAGAGTTTGGCTTACTCTTTCAGAAGCTTAATTCATAGAGGGTCTTTTGGCATCTTATGCTAAGACATCATCTCACAGGTTCTTAACATCATTAGTTCAAATACCTAGTTTTCAAGCCTGCTGGCTTGAAAGTCTCTGTTTCACTACTGAAATATCCTTTCCAAAATCCAGTCAAATGGGAACAGTTGAAAGCCATGACTTAACTGTCTTCTGAAAAGTAAATCCAGAGTCCAGCAGTGTCTGAATGCCAGATGGAAAATTATATCTTAGAAAAAGGAAATGATGAGGCAGCTTTTAGCTGAAAAATATCAAACTATGAAATTTGTTTTTATGAGTTCTGGTCCATTGCTAACTTTAAAGAAAGCCAATAGTGACACTCAAGTCTGCAAGGCTTGCTGGAATGCTTGAAATTAGCTTAGTGTCCGAAGGTGTTTGAATGGTGGCCTTTTAAGTCCCTGATCTGAAGTTAGATGCCAGGGACTCAGATACCTAATTGACCAAAATGGATGCAAACTAATGGGCCCACAGTATATTATCCTGGGAGAATCTTGCCCTGTAACTTAATGAAGTGTTTAACTTCTGAGTTTTGTCGGACCATAAGCTTGTAAATGACCATAATCTGTTCTGTGGCAAACTGCTAGCTCTGACCAGCAAAATTTAATAAAAATATCTTCTGGGAATAACGACTATGATATCTAGCTCCTGTGCAGTCTTTTACGGGGCACCTCTCCTACTAATTCCTACCAGGCTAAAGAACATATTTTATTTTATATGGCCAGTAATACTCCAAAGTAGCTATTTGTATCTATATTTATACGTGTGCATTACAAATTCAGAAAGACATGTTAAATGCAGTAAGTTAAATTCAAGCAAATTGCTATAGAAATGCAACATTTAGGTTAGATATAAATAGTCCTGTACTGTTACTATTAGATGTAGAGTTGTCTGGTTGTCAGTTTCCCAATTTGCATTTTTCTCAAATGTTGGTAAAATGCAGGTGAAGTGCTCCATTTGAAGGAATGAGGTCTTTGTTGAGTGTTCTGTAAAACTGAGCATTTCTTTGGATAAATGACTCAGAAATAATGCATATTAAACTGGCTGTAAGAGTTCAATTCAAAGCCTGTTGAAATAAAGCTTTTATACACAGCTCTGTATCCTGTTAGAAATTTGTTTCTGTTTAATCCCTTTATCATTCAAGGCTGTGAGGTGCAGAGAGGGTGAGGCACGTAAAAATCATAGACTCTTCTTCCCATTTGTCTGTCTTCTTTTCCTACAGTTATTCTTGCATTTGTTGATTAGGCTCAACAATATTTGTCATGGGGTGAAATCTTAAGGATTAAGATTTTTTATTATTATTTTTTAATTATTTCCACAAAATTTGAAGAACATTAATTACTGCTTTCGATAAAAGGAAGACCGCTATGGATAGGGTGATCTCAGCCCCTATAGACAGTGCTGGCCAATTAGTGTGCATGCTGGTTGGTCAGTTAACACAATCTGGTTTGGAGCTATCCACACAGTAGTTGATGGATATAGATGGAGTTTCTATAAGACAAAAGGTTTACATTTTAATTAAGGTCTTCATTTAGCCATAGGTAAGATGCTTTTAATATATACCTTTCACACTATTGAAAGGCTTGAGTCCTATTTGTTTTAGAGAATTTTGAGATAGTTATTACACCCTGTGACTAAATAAATTCCAATATCTACAAGTGTTAAAATGTATTATGTCAAAAGTATCTCTGAGTGTGTATGAAATATATAGTGTGAAATGCATTTTAATGTCATAGTGGTGTGGATTATCACAATGAGTTAATTACACTCTAAATCAACTGTATCAGAACACTTGGACGTGAGGAGATGGGCTGGATGATCTAATACGTCATCCTAGTCTGTAAACTTTATAAAAGATGCTTGCATAAACAGAGCACTGAATGAAATGGAATTTTTAAGTTTAGAGGAGTGCAATGAAGAATGTAACTACTGTATCAGAAAAGTTTAAATAAGTTTGCAGGGTTCTCACTATAGAACATCTGACAGTAACACTTTTTTTTTTTTTTTTTTGCCAAACAAGATTTTAAATACTTCTATATAATAAATATCCATCACTTACATGCCCTTTCTTATATTCTAAGGGACCATGTTTAAATCCCAAAGGATCACTATCAGGATCTTCTTCCTCATATTCTTCTCCCTTTCTTTTTTTTTTTTAGTTTCATTCAATACCTCACATTTCTTCTATCCTTATGCCTAGGGATTTTTCTTTCATTGTAGACAGAAAATACTTAGCACATCTGTATAAATGTCTAATAAATGTTCTAACACATATGTAATGAAAGAAGTGTCCTAGGTCTCATGGTCCATCTATGCATCTCATACACATTGTGTGAAGTGCTGCTTAGATGCTGTATTCAGCCTTCATAAAACAAATCATTTCACAGATAATCAAATAAATTGGATGTCAGGAAGGAAAAGGTACACTCATAATAGGGGGAGTGTAAGCATTAAAATGTGAGGAAAGATTCTGGACAGGATTTTAGTGCCTTCTGTATATAGTGGTGAACAGACTCCATTTCTTGTTGGAAGCAGATTGTGAATTTCATTCCGTGCATGCAGCCCCCAGGGGGTAAGATCCACATACCTGTGGGAGGGGAAAATGGATATAAGTCTCAAACTGCAGACAGAGGATGGGTATCTTACAACATTTCCTGAACATAATTTATTTTACCTTTTCAAAGACTGTCTTGTTCTTTCAGTTTTGCTTATTTTTTGTTTTAATGAAGATTTCAGGCTAAAGAATGATGAACAGAGATCAGGCTTTTAGCCATGCTGGCAAAAGAAAATGCTGTAGGGAAAAAAGAAAAAAAAAGATAGCTCAGGCTTCTGGAAACAGGCTTATGTTTCCAACTGTATGAGAACCAGTCCGAGAATTGTGTATGACAAATTCTGCCAAAAATGTGTTGAATCTTTACTCATTTTAGAGCCATGTGCAGCAAATGAAAAAAAGATAAAACTCACCCAGTTATAAAAAGATGCACTTTACTGAAATTTCTCCTGAAAAAGGAAAAAATGTTTTTCTTTATTTTTAAAATATAGCTTCTTGTATATTCATATAGATGCTTATAAATCACTGAAATATTTTGATCAGTATAATTCACTTCCAAGTGCAAGATATCTGTGAATTCTGGGTCTAGTCATAGCTGCAATTTATTCTTTTCCATTTTTGTCATACACAGACTCTTCATAAGCCTCCTCAGTCACCACTCCACAAGAATTTTTTTAGAGGGAAACTTGTTTTGAAACTGTGGAAATATTAATTATAAATAAGTTCCTATATCATTCTATTTATTAGAAAAAGGTTAAAAAATAAATCTAATTTGAAATTATCAGCTTATTTTCCCAGAAATTATTTCACTTTCAGAAAGGAAATGTCCTTACTTTACCTTTTCCAGTTAACTTTTTTCCACCCATAGTTGGAAACTCCATAACTTCCATATATCAGATAGTTTTTCAGGGTTGAAGGAACAGGGGGAAAAAAAAAAAAAAAAAAGATAAATACTACCAATGCTAGCTCTCATGTCTTTAAGCAATCAATAATTCATAATGATCAACACAACGCATAACATCCCATCAAACAAAGACATAATGGAAAAGTCACATGGAAGTTGGCTAAGAGATCTCAGAGTTACTGGGGATAAAAAGAAACCTGTGTGGTGCCTTTTCTCAGTCCCTCACATCTTTCTGATTATTCAAGACTGAAGTTCTAGTGGACTAGAAGAGTCTTGATAAGAGGACCAAGGGAAATATTTATTGTAAAGATT
>VXAL01007529.1:36365-81611 GCA_013399475.1 Chauna torquata | reverse complement strand
GCATTCACATAAATCCACACTACCTTTTCTGAATTCTGTGGAGTTGCTCCACTTCTGTGGAGCAGCTCCGCTCAGTGTAACTGAGATCAGAATTTGACATTTAGCTGCTAATAATACATTGAACTCCTTAATTCCAGTTGATCCCAAGCACTCAGTTCTGCAACTGAAGAACTGCCTCCATGCAGGAGCCCTGCCTACACGCTGGAGTGAGGCCAGGCTTCCCCCATTTTTTTTTCTCCTGGTGCACATTACGCAGCCCACATGTCTCTGTGGACATGGTACTACAGCAGCAGAGGCATATAACTCTGTCCAGGAAATTGAAAAATACTCAGAAAATTAAAACTCTCTTTTCTATTTGCGAAGAGAAGTGGTAGAGGTAGTGTCAGTGAGGGATAATTCACCCAGTTCCAGGACTGGTGCTGACCTTGGGAGTCTCCTGCAGCCAGCATTCGGCAATCATGTTTTCTTCCTTCTTGCTCACAATCTTTACATCTCTGAGACTATACATAATTTGTTTAGCAGATGTGCTCTGCAGTACGTCCCAAAATCAACAGAGGCAGTACTGTGATGGGCAACCACAGAAAGCAAGAGATGCTCCCAGCTCTTGCAGTGTAGACACAGCATAGGCACCTCACAGCTTTTTCAAAGCCTTCCCCATGCTCCTTCTCCTGAGGATCAGGACAGAGCTCAATGCTCATGCATCATTCCTGACTCTTCCTTACTTACCCTTGAACAAATACTCCCCTTGATTTTGTTAGAATAACAACTGTGAATAATAATGACAAATAGTTTATTGTATTTTATTGTATTTTTCTCAGAGGGCAGCCTGAGACATCTGATTACTTTACTTTACTCTTCATGCTATGGGATTTAAGATCTAACCAAGCCTATCTGTGATACCAATATGGAATGCTGTGGCCTTGGGCAATCATGGCTTTTTCTACTAAGAATATTTATCCTTGTGTTAAACTTTTAATATTCATGAAGACTCCTAGACACAAGATAGATCTTTTTGAATAGTTCACAATAAATAAGTAAATGAATAAACGGATTTTGCACATTGCTGCTAACTCTGATCCCTTCCTTTCCAAACAGATGCTTTTAGCACTCTAAGCAAGTAATAAACTGTAAAAGGGAGCAGAAACTGCTTTTCTGTAGACAGATGTAATATTTTCATACCATGTTTCAGATTTCCCATGGGAATGAAAAAAAATTTTTCCTCTCCTAATGATTTTTTTGTCCATGAAAAAAAAAAATTAAAATACACATTAATGACCAAATCTAAATGAATGTATGTCTGGATGTGTTGCTGGTATGCTCAGGATTCATTTATTTTTTAATTACAAGCAAAGAACATACTGAATTATTTGTACCTATTTATGTCTTTGTGTAATTTAAGAGCCTCACAAATATGTTTAAAACACCATAATTTTATTAAGTTATATTTCCTTGTCATATGGATTGCATGTTTGCTTGCGTTGAACATAAACTGCATTTAACACCATACTATCTTTTATTAAAGGGAAAGTAAGATCTGCACAAAACTATACAGCAGAATTCAGGTTCAGTAATTAGATTTTTCCTTCAATACAGTACAGTTAATGCAAAATCTCAGGTAATTTACTCAGCAAATTCAACAAAGACAGAAAGAGAAACAAGGAACAAAAAAATAAATGGTTGACTAAAGGCACCATTTGAAGTTCTACAGCTAAGTTCTGTAGTTCATATATTTTGACAGCTTATGTGAATCTCGAGACAGAACTGTAATGATAAGTCAGAAACTGAAATTTGAGTATCACCCCATTTCTTGCCAAGTGTTACAAGTCCTTTAAATTAAAACCATCAAATTTTAATCAATTCTGTTGTCTGAATCCTTGGAACCTCGTTATCAAATACGTTTGGATGCAAAGAAAGAAGTTTCACAAAAGTAATGAATTTTGAGCCAATACTAGCGAGTGTCAAAACCTTGTGAATATTCAATGTCGCTGCACCAAAATCCTTAGCTTGGATTTAATGTGTTCAAAGTAGAACTGCTTCCACCTATGTGCCCTGTTGAATTTTGTCCAAATAGGATGATATTGAATGTTTTTATTTTTAATCTGTCTGGAAGAATATACAAATGTGTAATTAACATGCAATAAAACAGACAGATGATGAGAAGCTAGGAAGAGTTATTAAATGATCTGCTCTGGAAGGAAACATCATGGCTACACTTAAGTTGTGTATTAAGACAATGTAAGGGTCTGTGTATAGGCACCTATACGTGAGCTAAGGGACTAATATCTCATTGCACTCAGTAGAGTACACAGGCCCAGAAAAAAATATTCCACTGGCAGTCATTATGGATTCATGTCAGTTATCTAACTACAGGGTGTTGGTTCTCTTGTAGGTGTCCTTGGGTATTCTGACTACATACCAAATACAGCTGCAGAAGGGCTTTGGGTTCTCCCTTCTAACAGGTCCTGTATTTGCCCACCTGTTACAGGTGTCATAGCCTTTGGCATTGCAAATACTCTAGATGCAAATGTTTAGGCAACTCAGTCAAGACCTTCGACTATTTTAGGGTGAGCTTTCTGTGATTTGAGTAAGAAATTACCAACTTTTTGCCTCTTTTTTATGTCTTCGTAGAGCTATTTTCTGCTATGAATCTTCAGTACTGCTTATTATAAAACCAGAGACTGACTCTAGTACACATACTTGCTGTTTTCCAGGATAAATTTCACTTTTTTTCTCACTTGTAATAGCAGTTATGGGATACCCTCACTTAGTCACCTGGATTTATAAGATCGATAAATCAGCATAACAGACCTAGTTTCAGAAACCTCAGATCCAAATTTAAACTTATTTTTCAAAGCTAATTTACAAACTTACTAAACAAAATTATGATCTCTTATCTATTAGTTCAGCACTGTCAGCATCTGATAACAAAATAAAGCTTATGAAATGCATTTTTAAATGTCTGTAAAAGTATTTGAAAAAAAAGAAGTATTTGTAAAAGTCTACAATTCTGAACCATAACAACTGGAATGTGGGATCCCTGTAGGAATAATGTGAGTATAGTACCCTGACATCTGTTAAAGTGTTCATTTTTCAAAACATGCTGTCAATATGTCATTAATATTAAGAGAAATAAGGTTAGTAAAGTTCAATATATATTGAAGAGTTTCCTTGACATTTAACACATCATATTAAAAGCTTCTTCAAGAGGAAAGAAATATCAACTTGTCACCTAGAGATTGAAATTGAACTGCTCTGAGACAAACTGCTGTTTCTTCCCCATGATGAAATTCACAGGATGGGCAAAATGTCAAGATAAAAATAAACTATCTGGGAGAAAACATCAAAAGAAATATAGCCATTGTTACTGTTACTGCCAAAATAATCTAGAAAATCCAGTTGCTCTCCAGCAATAATATGTGACAGAAATGCCCACACATTCAGATCTGCTCTTGAAACACAGTCAAAAGTATTACTGAAGGTATGGTCTCCTGTTCTGTGTAGTTTGTTAGATTCCCTGGGAAGAAAATAGCTCCATTTTTTAAGGTAGATAATATTTTCAAATCATCAAGCATAAAAATTCATTTTCTGATTTCTGAAACAACATTATGAGTAAAGAAGAAACTGTATAGCTCTATGAAATACTGTGCAGTGAAGCTGATTGCCAAATCACAGATAATCTTAGTAGGACAATTTTACACTGAAAGACTGCTGAATAATTTTTCTGAGTATATTCATTGACAAAAACTATTGTAAAGATATGTTAAATATATTGCTGAAATATCAGTACAAAAGCCTTAGTCAGGAAAACTAAGTCAAGGAATATTAATATGAAAGCTAGCATAAGATCTATGATTTTTTAGAACAGATTTTAATGTCTAGAACTACTGAACAGGTATGCTCGGTTTATTACGACTTAGTCTTTTGCTTTTTGTGGCCATGATTCTTCAAGAAAAAAATAAATACTTTAAATTCTTCTTTGCAGTAGCTAACAAAATGTGTGTGCCTGTTTATAGCTTATAAATGTAAAATCTGGTTACCAATTTAGGACAAGATGTTACACCAAAGCTTGCCACAAATTTAAAAAGGTTCTACAATCATGTTATATATCAAGTATCTCCTATTATTTATCTATCATTTCAGAAATATATAGAAACTTAAACTATTCTTAGCTTTTATCTTCAGTTCTTCACATATGTATTAGTGACATCGTTCATTTTTTATTTTTCTTTTTTTTTCACCTAAAAACTGAGCATACATTTCTCCTCAAAGAAGATGCGTGCTCTAAAATTTGAGTTTTAATTTAAAATCCAAGCAAAATTTTGCTGTACTCTGCCTGACCACTTTACAACTTCCAAGTGCATTTAAAAGATCTATTGTCAAATGAAAGCTCAAAAACTTATATCCACTTCTTCACCATGTTTCCAAAGAAGTTATCTGATAATCTCACCCATAGGCCTAGTGACAGAGAATCCAGTAACTATTTATATATGACACTCTTTTTTTTTCTGAGAAAAAGCCTATCTTTCCTACAGTATCCAGAAATTTATTAAGCAGGTATCACAAATGTAGGTGTAACTATGTGTTATAAATCCTTTACAGTCTGATAAAAAATGAATTCTAGCTGCTTGTCTTCAAATTAATTTTCTTTGAAGTGTACATTTTTTATGTTATCGCAGCTAACTGTTTACTTGAAAGGTGATCTTTGACAGGGAACAGCTCTTTCTAGATTGGCATTTTCAGAGTGTAGTCAGATCAATCCATCAGGCACAAAGAGATGCAGAAAAAATACTGTAAGAATAATTTGAAGAAAAGTCATTTTCCTTGCAATTGTGACCTGAAATTTTCAAGTGTTGATCTTAAACTCAAGGAAAAAGGTGTGAACTATTCTGAAAGACACAGAACATGTTCTTCAGCTTGTTATTTATGTTTCAAATTCTTCTTGAAAAGGCCAGATATAAGACTGAATTTTCATTCAGGATTCATCATGTCAGCTCTTAAAAGTTCATGCATTTCAAAGCAATGGGAAATTCCTTTTGCACACATACATAAAACAAATGCACACATAAAAATCCAACAAAATCCAAATAATTATTTTGGAAGAATGCCATAAGACTATTGAGGAAAGCTTTCAAATTTTATGAAATGTTCATCTTTAAGTTTCCTGTGTATCCTTCATTCATCCCTCTCTGTGCATAAGCATCATGACAAAATTTAATTATGCAATCACTTTTCTCTTCCACAGGACCTCTGCTTCATTCGGTGCACATAATGTTCACATAATGAGCAACTACTCAATATTTTGTTTTCTCCTCATTTTTCAATGTGTGACCCGAGGCCTTATTTACTGCACACTATTCAAACCCTTCTCTCAAGACAGAACAGTTAATTTCCTCTTGAGTTTCTCCCTGGTGCTCATCACCACAGTACCTAAACAATTAAAAATATTAATTAACTAGTGTTCACAACACTCCTGCAAGACCACAAAGAACCAAAAAGCAAGGAAATTAAGGTCAACAAGGTCTGCTAATTTGGTGTCTATAGACAGTAGTATCTTTCAGTGCATATTTCTTTCCTGTTGTACAAAGACTTGGACCTTTTGTTAAAAACATGTATACACTATACAATTAAAGCCTGTAGTATGTGCAGAAGGTAAAACTGTGATTAGAAAAGTAAAGTGGATTCTGAAAAGTCCTGACTATGAAATGATTTTCTATCTTGATGCTAACAAAATCTCTATAAGGCTTCTTTTTACTGAAAATATTTACAAATCTAATTAAAAATATATATATACAGTTCTGTCATGTGGTATAAAGCTGACAGCAACAAGGGTTTACACCAGGATGAGAAAACTTTGTGTTACTTCATCTGAAAGAGTAGTTGACAGTGGTAATAATTTGTCATCTCTGATGCGGACCAGGAACAGGAAGCAACAGGATGGTCAGTGAGATTCTCAGATATTTGCTACTACCAAGGGAATGGCATGTGATTCCTAAGTTCCAGTATAGGTTTTGCAGGGCAACACATTCTTTGGGAAACAAGACATTCTTTGCATCCTTCTATCCCCACAAGAGTGATCCAAACCTCTCCCTGGCCCATCTCTTCTCCACATCTTTTCTTGTGATAATCCCATTCTGTCTTGCAGAAACTTCATGTTATAAAAGATGAAAGGTAACATCATACAGCTGCAAAAATGCTTAGAGAAAGCCATTTAAAACAACCATACTGACAACACATATTGTTAGCTTTTCCAACAGATCCAAAGCCAGATATCCAGTAGTTCTTTCATTTCTTGTTTCTTGATGGCTGAGAACTTTGGCAGGTTGTTTTTTTGTTGTTGTTGGTTGGTTGGTTGGTTGGTTGGTCCTGATAAGTCTTGTGAAAAATCTCCCACCAAAGACAGAAGGTCTCTGAAAAAGATATTGCTGTTAAGATTCAGGCTATCAGTATGCATTAAAATCTGCCTATTTCTCTACAATTTCACCTATTACTTGGACTCTGAATTAAAGATTATTTTTCTAAAGGAATTTTTTTCCAAGTCATCCTCTCCCACAAGTGCATAACCATGTACCTGTCTGAAAACCTACCTAATTTCCTTATACCATACCTGGATTACAAGGTTGGAGCAAAAGTGAAATAAAGTGATATATCTTTTTCTCCTACTTATCAGTCATCAGTGAGGCACAGGCTGCTGCATCGTGAGGGGTGGTCTCAGCTGAGCAGCTGCATTGTCCCCACCTTCCCCATTTATAAACAGGAGCAGACAGCTGCTAACCTACTGCTATCTCCTGAGGACTGTAACAGCAGTAATGTAAGTGAACTGTTCAGTTAAAAAAAAAAAAAAGATCACAGTTTATAGACCCTTTGAAATTATTGTGTTTAGTGACCTCTAGTGCTAAGGTCTGAGTTTATTTTCACATTGTATTTTCTTCAAGGATACTACACTTTTATACAAATATACACTGTAATCATCTATAGTTGTGTTTGAGGATGCATGTGAAGATTATTTTCCTCTCCTGTCCTGCTCTCTATATGCCTATTCTTTTTGAAAAGAAACGTTCTGCATGTAATTGTCCAAATCTGCCATAGTGTTAAGCATATTAGTGATGAATATAAAGATTTCCCCTTCAGAGCGGCAGTGTTAAGGCTCAGTCTCTGCTATGTTCAAAAATGAAGGGAATATGAACTGAGTTAGAGAAAGGTCTGTAGTTCTAGAAATTAGTCCACTTATCAGAGAAGAAAATAAACTCTTTATATTACCTTCACTGAAATGCACAATACCTGACACTCCATGACCATGAGAGAACCAAAGAAAAAGCACTGTATACCAAGTCAAATATTGGCATGCTGTGAGTGACCTGGAAGAGATTTGCATTTGTATTTAAGGAAAATATAGAGTTTGGAACCAAAAAAATGGCATTTTAGAATAAGGGAGCACGCTTAGAGAGAACTTCAGAATAAATTATCTCCCTGTTCATTCATTGTCCCGAACAGATTTGCAGACATAGGTGTACCTAATTTTTTGTGAAACAGAAATTAGGAGCTCTTCCCCAGAGAATCTTAACACAGGTATTGGGTATGCCATAACTGTGGATTAACGGTAGAATAAGGATAGGATCTTACTGATACAACTACTCTTCAAAGGCTGATATCTGACAGTTTTGATGGGACTGTAGTTTACATGAAATTCTCTTTTAGGTAATTAACACTTGTATGCAGAAACATGATGAAGAAGGCTAAACACCTTATAGGTGAGATAAAGAGACTTACAAACCAAGGAGATATTAGGAAACACTAAAAAAGAAAAGGTAGAGTGGAAGAGATGGGAAAAAAAAAAAAGGATATACTATGTTCTTGGCAAGGCAGAATGAAGAGGGACCTAATTTCTTAAATTCTTAATAATGAAAGCAAAAAAAAAAAATTAGAATGGCAAAAATTAAGGTTCAAAGAGCAGTATGACAACAATGGGCTATGTTTGAACAGCAGTGATCTGAATGAAGTGCTAGGAAGGGGTACGGAAAGGACGAGATAATGTGGAATGAGAGATGCCAAAGAGGTCACAGCCAGCGAGAAAACTGAAGAAGCATGGGAAAATTTTAGCTGTATCAGCAAATAAAAATGATTGAATCTTCAGCATTACTTCGGATAGAAGGAAGTAGAAGATAGCTTGGATGTGAAGGATGAATAGCAAAGACAAACAACTTGATATGATGCAAGGTATGGTCTCAGCTGTCAGAGAATATGGCGATACAGTAAATATGCTAGAAAATGGGAAAAATAGTGAAACTTTTAAAGAAAAGCAAAGAGTGGTAAGTTGAAATAGTTGATGGGCTGGACAAAATGGCTCGAGACTTAGAAAAACAGTTTATTAGCCACTGGTATTTTGTAGTGTAAGAGCTGCTAGGACTGACAGGAAAAGAAGCAAATTAAAATGTAAAAGATCAGCTACAGGTGTAAGGTGAAAGGTACTGAGATATCTAAAAAAATTAAGAAGTAAGGTACATTTAAGGAGGATGCATCTCCACCAACAGGCACCACTTCCCATAAACTCAGTGTAGGATGATAAGACCAACTTGCCAAGAGCAGAACAGAGAAACTTATCTATTCACTGACACCAAAGCAGTTTTCATAAACTCACTTGAAAGTGTTGTAATTCTATTTCATTCAAACATTAAAAAAGCAAACAATGAAAAGTACCTGCTCTCTCAAGCATGGGATGTTAATGACAAGGGAATGCACTGGGAAAAGCACCGGAAGAAGGCAGCTACTAGCTCATTGTTGTTATCTATCCATCAACCAGACGGTGCAGAAAAGCAAAAGGAAAAAGGAATTGGAAATGACAATTCTGTAACTCGGTGCTTTGGACGTAGTAAAGTAGGCCTGAAACTTTATTTCTTATTTAATTGTAAAGAAATTTACTACAATATATTGCCCTGAAAACACCATGAAATTTAACTAATGTGAGTATAAATACTATGTTTCTCTTGGTTTGGGTTCATTTTCATATTATTTGCGTTCCTCATAAGCCTTCTTGAGACATAATTAAAGTGTTTATTTTTATGCACAGCATGTTTATGGAGAAAAAAAAATCCCACACACCAGGGAAACTCAAAGAGGTCTTCTAAATAAGGAAATGGAGAAGAGCCAATCCAGCTAATCAATAGCCTAAATATTTTTTAAATAAAAACAATGGGCAAGAGCCTCAGCCTTAATTAAATGTGTTTTAACTCCAGTAGCACAATGGGCACTTAACAATGCCTTGAACAAGCAGCTAAGAGTTTCTCAGAGCAGGGAGTCCTTGAACAGCATAAAGCCAGAGTAAGCAGTTTGTACTTCCTACTTTAAACCTTGGGATGTGGAAAATGAAGATTCAAAAATATTAAAGTGGTTAAGATTGGAGGCAGTCTGGGTTGCAGCAACCACATCCTGGTTGCGTTCGTGATCTTGAGAAATATGGGCCTGGCAAACAGCAAAAGCAGGACCTTGAATTTTAGAAGAGTAAACCTTCAGCTGTTTAAGGCTGAAAGATGATATCCCCTGGGACTCTGTCTTTTGGACAGAGGAACTGATCAGAGCTGGCAACTCTTTAAAGACACTTTTCTTAGAGCACAATATCTTTCCATCCCCATGTGTAAGAAATCAAGCAGGGAAGGCAGGAAACTGGCATGGCTGGGCAAGGACCTGCTGGTCAAACNCCCCTCTGAGAGAACTGGTAACAGCAGACACGGAGAAGGCTGAGGTACTCAACAACTTCTTTGCCTCGGTCTTCACTGGCAGTCAGGCTTCCCACGTCTCTCGAGGCCCTGAACCTATAGGTGGGGGTTGGGGGAGCAAAGTCCCTCCCACTGTGAGTGAAGAGCAGGTTCGAGACCACCTGATGAAACTGAATAGGTGCAAGTCCGTGGGGCCCGATGACACGCATCCCAGGGTCCTGAGGGAACTGGCTGATGCAGTTGCCAAGCCACTCTCATCATATTTGAAAAGTCTTGGCAGTCAGGCAAAGTCCCCAGTGACTGTGAAACAGGAAACATCACTCCCATTTTCAAAAAGGGTAACTGGGGAACTACAGACCAGTGAGCCTCACCTTTGTGCTTGGGAATATCATGGAGCAGATCCTCCTGGAAGCTATGTTAAGGCACATGCAAGACAAGGAGGTGATCTGAGACAGCCAGCACGGCTTCACCAAGGGTAAATTGTGCCTGACCAATCTGGTGGCCTTGATCTAGTGGGTGGCATCCCTGCCCATGCCAGGTGGGTCGGAACTAGATGGTCTTTAAGGTCCCTTCCAACTCAAGCCATTGTATGATTCCATGATTCTTTGCCTTCAGATTTTGAGCCTCAAGCTTCGTGTTTTAAAGCTTATTGTTTTTTGCAGCTAAAGTATTTAGAAATGCCATTTAGGGGATTTTTTAAATGTCTGTAATTCTAACATAAAGACAGGCCTTCAGGATGTAGGCCTTTGTGGGAAATAAAAATACTGTGAGACTTAAACTCAAATCACATGATTTTATATGAAAATTATTATTAGATCATCTTTTTCAAGCTCGCAATGCTCAAATTTCTGAGTTTTAATTTGTATCCTCAGGAAATATCATGACAGTTGTCTTAAGGTCAGTGGGACCAATGAGATTTAGTCACCTTTCTTCTAACAAAGTGCTAACTCCCAGAGTTAAACAAACAAATAAATAAAAGAAACAAAATAGTAAACATAAACACAAATATGTGGTATTAGAGTCCAGTAAGAACGTGAACAGTCTCTGCTATCCTATAAATTTATTTGTCCCACACACACTCATAATTGATTTTCGCATACTATATTGCAAAAGAACTGCAGAACTCTTCTTATTATGATAGAAATTTACTTGTAAAGTATGGATGGAATTTATTTACAGCACTTTTTCGTCAGCTTATTTCAATGGATCCTTAAGAACAAAATGAATATTCAAGTAAATGTTAATCACTTACAGTGATTTTTTAAAGAAGCCTTTAGTCTTCCAGCGAACAATTGCAGAAAATAACTCTATATTTCTAATATACTAAAGCTTATTCACTTCAACAGAGACATTATCATGAGAGGTTCAAACTCTGAGAATAAGACAAACACTAATTGACAAGTACTGCTAGATTCAATCATTTCTGTCTACCTCAGATGGATGGTAATTAATATTTTATCAAAGACTAAAGAGCCACTGTATTCATTTGGTTTTGAATGCATGTTCTACTATTCGAGGTTTTAAATAGCGTCCCAGTTCTGCATGGAAAAGAACAAAAGATAAGAATAGAATGTTTTTCCTTATATCCACAAAGAGTCAGGGAGAGTATCTCTCTCTTGAGATACTTTAGCTCTCTTGAGAGCTAAAAAATGCTATTTGGCTTCTGATCTGCCTTGTAGCACTTGAGAATTGATACCAGGATTTTTAGAAAGAAGCTGTCATAGGACTTAATGGTGCCCTAATGCTGATGTGTTCACTTTTACTAAATAATTTCCAAGAGTCAGTGAGCTGCTACAGATATGAAACACGATGCTGAATGGAATTTCTGTCCCCTGGGAAACATGCCAAATCTGCACAGACCCAGAAAGCTTGCAGTGTCCGAGCTGTCCATTCCCACTTGCATGAGCAGGAGCAGCCCTGACCTAGAGCAGAGCAGGTGTTCCCAGTCTGCACTGTGTACATCTTCAGCTGCACACACGTGTTGCCTGAAGTGTAAGCTGGCATGCATACATTACTGGGCACAAAACAGGAGCTGCTTCTATCCCCCGAGCTGGTATCCCCCAAAATTGGGTCAGGAACACCTCATTTTCTTGTAATCACTCTGCTTAGTGACAGAAAGCATGCAAGCAATTGTCATTTGCTTTGTGCATGTTTGCAGTGTTATTGGCACTGTGTGCATTATTCGTGATATCAAAAAGTATCATTTACATGAATTGAAGTATGAGGACAAGTTTGTAGTGGGGTACTGAAATATTAGTCTGCTGCTGAGCTGGGTTTCAGAACGTCAATGTATAACACAGAAAGAGCAGCAGTGGAGAGAGCACAGAGTCAAATCAATACATATGAAAGAGCAGTGCAGTGCCATGCTGACTTGACTACATACCCTGAGGAAGACCAAATTTTCAAAAGACTATACCTCCTACTCTTGAAAATTCTCTACAGTTCTGGAGTACCCTGAATAGTGCATTCATATTCTCTTCTGTACGGCCTAATCACACCTTTGCAAATGCGTCTGTAATTCTCAGTACCTCTGCTTCTCCATCTGTCAAATGTTGATGCAAAAATAAATTACAGAGCTGCTGTGAGGCTTAATTTATTAATGCATGTACTCTGAGATTCAGAACTGAAAGGAATCATGCACATGAATTATTGTTATTATTACTGCTCCATATAAAAAATATTTTGAAACAATAAAAGAACCAGCAAAAGATGGTATTTTGCAAACATCAGTTGTTAAATCCTTTTGAATACTACTGTGCCAAAGCTATCAAACAAATCCATTTTATCATACAGCAGCAGAATGTGTAAAGTCATTACAGCTGCTGCTTATTTCAAATGAACCAGTTTTGTGCAGCCACAAGTTTTTTTCTAACTGTATGAGAAACTTCAGACAGTTGAAGATGGCAAGGTAATTATGATTTCTCTTGGGAATTCTTGATAATAATACCACTGTACAGTGCACTTGTATGACAGTCTGAGGTCTATCAGAATTTCTGTAACAACTCTTTTTGCATGAACTCGTAAGTTGGCTGAACATTTCACCAGAAATGATAAACTATGGTATTGTAAGCAGCTAAGTCAAAATAGTCAAAATTAAGAGCCTGAAGCAAGTCACAAAAGCTATATTTAGGACTCTAAATCAGGGGCCTTATTTCACAGATACTTAGCACTGCTATTTGCCCTACATGACACAAGCAATCTCGTCATGGCAGAAGTGCCACCACCAAATGCCTCATGCATTTGCATGCTGCTGTTCTCATCCTGCAGAGCCCTGAATCTTGTGCAGTCACAGGTGTGCAGAACAGCACTCTGTTCTAGCAAATCAGTTTCCACAGCTGACTAGGACTTGCTATTTATATCTTAGTAGCAGTATATTAGCTTTATAGGATACTACAAAATATTACTCTAAGAGACAGACTGTTACATGTATTATATTACAATTATGTTCTATATATGAACTTTTTTTTCCAGAGAAAATATATCCAAAAAGGAATGTGCCATAAGATTATCCTACAGAGGCATAAAACTGAATATTCATAGTAAATCCATTAACGTGAATGTTTTAGTATTAACACACAGTAATTGTCAGGAAAATTTTCACAAGAGCTCCACTTCTACCAGACTTGCACTGCACTCAGTTTATACTGTAAATCTTAGCACTGTTAACGAACTTGATTGATTAGGAAAATTGAATGCCAGAGTTTAAGTAGATTCAGGAAGTGTGCTATAGATTTGTATAATTTTCCATAGTATTTTCTCTCTTCTCAGCTGGTAATAAGAAATTTGTGCAAGCAGAAGTAGCCACAGCTGTTGCCCTTAAATATTTGGCAGTTTTGCTTACAGTAAGATTAAGTTACCTCAGAATCTGCAATATTGTGTTTTACTTTGTACATTTGAAATAAGGAATGCTCTAAATACTGCAAATACTACAGTTAGTTTACTGAAAATCCTTAGGGCACAGACATATGCTGTGAATGTAGCTGGAGCAGTTTGAGAAATTACCACCCCCAACTGTTTACTACCACCCCACAGCTGGAAATTACACCCTCCACACAGCTGGAATGCCCTAATTGTCCATATGGGCAGTTGCAGTTAGTTCCCATGAAAAACAGACAGCTTAACTACAGTCACCTTCAGAGGAACAGAAGAAACCCTGGCAACAGAACAGAACAGAATAACGTGGAGATGGTAAAATCATTAATAATGGAGGAGAAAATGTGAAAGCAATCAACATTTTCTTGGAAACAAACTGAAGCCTGGCCCTCCCTCCTTTGCTCAGGAGCGACATTTAAGCCACGACCCTCACTCTTCGTCCTTGCCTGAGCTTTGCTGTTGGCATGTCCATGCCCAGCCATGTACCTCACTGATCTTAACCATCCCCAGCTTGACTCCAGAGCTGCCTCATCACTGCAACCATGGCTGGTGATCAGCAGGCTGTGGCTGACACTGGCCACCATCACTGACCCCGCTCTGCTCACTCTGTTCAGGTACCAGGGGTATTTGTCTGTCCAGCCCTCACCCTCAGCTCCCAGACTTGCCTTGCAGAGCAGCCTGACTCTTGACACAAATATCCTGCAGAGGAATATGTTTATATCCATAAACAGAGATAACAGTCCCAAAGCTCTAAAAAACCTAGCTAAGGAGAAATATGGCATGCAGAGCTGTGCAAAGCAGGCACTCAAAAGGAAACAATGAAAAGCACTATATCCACAGCCTGCAAGAAGCAGCACCCATCTGGAGCATGGCACTGGGTGGCTCTCACAACCTTACTATCCACCCTGCATTCTTCTACTTGGAGTGGCAATTCCTCTCCAGCTCCAACCACCTCATGAAAACTTCTCAACTGTTTTTCATATCCTTACTGCCTGGGAGAGTTCACAGCCCCCAGACAGACACTCAGGTTGAGGAAAATATAAAGCAGAGGGAGAATTAGCTTTATGGAGAGAGAGACTCACCAAAACTTTTGCACTGGAAAGAGGGCTACTTACACCAGTTCATAAAAAATGCCAAGATGCTGGGGAAGGAAAACAAGTTCCATCCCCTAATAAGAATCTGGTGGAATAAAGCCTGTTCCCCCTTTTATCATACACCGCCAAGAATCTTTATTGGATCTAATGTCCCGAGCCATTTCTCTTCCAAAAATTTAGAAATAGGTACGATATAGACACCAGCATTCAATGCCTGATGGCTACAGCATTCATATGGGTTATAAAAAACATACATTAAAGTCACTGACACGGGTGAAAACAAGCATCCACATTCCCCTTTTCCTGGGGCTAGAGGATGCCCTGTAAATGAGATCCCCCAGTCTCCCTTTCTGAAGCTGTTTCACTGCATTTAAAACACAGAAATAAATACATGAGCCTGCAGAGTGAGAAGGATGATGCAGTCTTGTGGGTACTCTCTTCTCCTGGGAAACCAGCATTTCAGTCAGTGTTCCAATGAATATTTACACAAAGAGAAAAAGCTCCTAGAGGAGAGATTAAAAGAGACTCCACTGAGAACACCCTGGTTGGGATTAAGCACCAAAAAGCACTTAAGCACTGCTCATTGCAGTCAAGAGCCTACAGTACACTGGTTTCAGTGAGGAAGCCAGCTGAAGAAGTTCCCATTCTCTCTCCTTCCTCCTCTCATTCTTTCTCACATTCATACAACCTCAGGTGTGGGGCAATGTTACTGGGAGGCCATCCTGCTATAAAATAGACAATTAGTTATTACCCCCCAAAGAATGTGTTTTGATTGGAATCATTTCAGTAACCTGACAAAGAGCATAGTCTCAGTCAGCTACAAGAGCACGCAGAATGGCTCAGAGATTTACAATACACAGGTGGGAACAAGTAGATGGAGTGCATTTTTCAGCACAGGGAAAGATAAATAGATGAGAGGGAGGGAGGAAGACAAAAAAAAAAAAGACATAACTGTTTATGGTCCTCCACTGTAATGGGCCTCCAGCATAATGAGACTGAACTGCCTCTGCACAAAATCTGAGCCTAGGTATCTTTATCAGAGGGAATTTAGGCACTAGAATGAGATTTGTTTCATTGACTGTAGTTGTGTAAGTGTTAGACATAGTAAAGTTACAATATGTCTTGGTTCCCTATACTGACCGTGGGGAGATGAAGAGCATTTCATTTCATCTGTTTTAGACATCTATTCAGGATGGGATGAATTGCGCTCTGAAAGAGCATGGCTGTCTACATGGGCTATAAAAGGACACTAAATAAAAGTATTTAAACTAGACACTTAATATTTGTATCAGTGAAGTTAGATGACTTCCACCCCTAGGAATTCGTGTAGCTGTCACAGTAGACACCACCTGAGAAAATGTTTCATACATGCCAAATTTGTCTTCAGGGTAGTGTCTCTTCTTTCAGATGACTTTTTCCTATGTGTAGGTGGCCCTGATCTTGCTCGTTATCAACCTGTAATGGCGATGGTGGCAGGAAGCTATGTTTTACAATATCTGTACACCACTAGAGATACTGACCATACCTCCTTCCTGAGCAGTAATAGCTAACGTAAAACCCAACACTACTGTGCACAGTTACAGTTAGCTTTCCCATGCAAATCACATGGCATGTAATTTTCCTACTGGATTTCACCTATCCTTTTACTGTTCAGTCGTTTAATACTGGGGGATCCTTCTGCAGCTCTCCAGCACTGCCTGCCATTTTTATTGCAGTCTCACCAGCAAATTTTGTCACTTTACTTCCTTTTCCCTTTCCTCATCATTTATGGACATGTGAAAGACCAAAGGTGTCAGTAAAGGCTCCAGTTGGTTTCCACTGATAACCTTTTACCACTGTAGAACAGATTGTTTATCCTACCCTCTTTCTTCTCTGTCTTTCAGGTAGCAATCCACAAAGGGAGTCTTCCCTCTTTCCAGACGGCAGCTTTGATTCCATATGAGCTTTCAGTGCAGGGCCTTTGTTAAACACATTTTGAAAATCCAGGTATAGCATATCAGTTGTATCACCCTTAGCTATAGCACATTTGTGAAATTACTCCAATGTTTTATAAACTTTACATTATCAAGGTGCCTAAGAATGTTGGGAAGAGTGAATTTATGGTTAATTCATCTATAATATAGATTTATTCATTCACTAATACAACTTGACACTCAGTATTTTCTTTTTTTAATAAAAATGCCCCATAATATTTATTATATTTTAATAAAACAGAGATCGTGCAAGTAATCTTTTCTCTCCCAAAGTCGTAATGGGCCTCATAAAAATTGGCATTTAGGTGTAGAATATATGTTATGCTGGAGAAAACAGATGAGGTTATCATTTTTTTATACAATTACAAAGGAAATGTGTTGATAAAAAACAAACAATACAAATTAAACAAATTCTTGCTGATAACACCTGACCATGACAAGTCCCTGTCTGCCCACCTGTTTATATTAATCTTCTAGGCAATATGAAATTAACAGCTGTGTTCCGCTTGTAAAATAGTCTTATTGATAGACTGCACTTAAAAAGGTTTAAATTTCTCTTTTCGTTCTGATTTTTAAAGAGCTCCTCCAAAGGATTCATATTTTAGCAAAAATTCTCTCATCTTACAGTATGACCTTAAGCAAACCATACAGCAGCATGTGCCTACTGTGCCATCTTCAGGATGTATTTGGAATAAAGTTATTCCCACTTTTGCAGTCTTCCTAAACTAAAGGAGGAAAAGTGTTTTTTTTTCTTTTTTTTTTTTTTTATGACCAAAGTAAAGATTAAGAAAAAAAAAATCTTTTTATTACAACTTAAAAGAGCTGCTGTTTCTTCATTCTGAGAAAAAAGGTCTCAGGCCACTACTCTGCTGTTTGAATTTCATTCTGTTGCCTGACACGATGAGGAGATTTGACTATTGTATTTCTCTGTTTAAGTAAAATTTATCTGTTGGAAATCCACAGTACTGTTTTCTGGTCTGAAGTAGATGAACTACTGCATAAACAGTTGCATCTGCTGCAACTTTTGCTCGTTTTTTATTCTTCTCTGCAGCATTGAGCATGGTGGGAAACGATGTTATGCCACACTGTTTTGGTAAATGTCCTCAGTTTCATCATGACCCTCTGATTCTTCAGTGGATTATTCTTTGGGACTGAGCCGAAGCTTGTTATAGGCCGTTTTTGACTTGTGTTCACTCTTTATTGCCTGCATCATCAGGGCTTGGCTGGAGCAAACATGATCTCCACAACATGTATTTCCAAAGGTACTTTGGCTATAACAGAGAGCTTTTCCTTCTCACACTCAAGGAAGATGAACAGGCTGTACCTTAAGATTCAGCACTGCTCTGGTGACCCACAAGTGCTGACAATAGGACTGCCTGTTGTTCTTGTGCAAACTGGTGTGAATTAAGCTAGCGGCCTCTGTACAAGTGGAAGCTACAAATACAGCAGGATCTAGTGAGCTGTAGCTGTGGATTATGGTTAGCCTAATCTCCATGGAAAGGAAATGCACAGAATGCTAGCTATTTTTGCACTTACAAGTTGATATTAATAATGAAGTACCACTAAGCATCTGCATTTAAATGCACTGACATTGTACTTGCCCGGCTGTCCTGCATACCAACATGAAACAAACATGTCTTTTCTTGCAAGAGGAAATCTATTCCTCTTGGGAGGCTACAGTCTACATAACTTGTAGTCTCACACCTGCTTACAGAGAACAAATGTTAATTTCCTAATAGATACTCTGAAAGCAAAAAGCATTCAGAACCAACAGGTTGTTAACAGACCTATGCCATGACAATACAATTATGGCAAGAGCTGAATTTCACCACATGCAGCTCAAGGAGATGAATAGAAAAGATATCCAGTCCATGTTGGAAAGGTCTGTTAAGTACTTCTCATACCACTGATCAGTGATCACACCTGGAACTTCTGTGTAACCTCTCCTACAGTAAACAAGCTCGTCTTCTGAGATGATTCTAAACCAGTTCTGTGATCAAACTAAACTGCAGCACCCTTTTCTACCTGTGAGGTAAACCATGCCTTCACACTTTCTCTGAAGAAAAACCACCATGCCTTCTGAGGAGAAAAGCTTTATATTCGACATGAAAACAGTTCAATTGAAAATAGAGGTGCTGGGAAGCATGAATATTCAAGCACCACAGACACATTTTTTTTCAGTTGATAAACTATGGCCATATTGCCAAACCACATCTTTGTTTCAAAACATAGAAGGTAACTTAGTCAAGCTACATATCATGGGGTCCATTGACCTTCCTAGCTGTTTCAGTCAAATGAACAAAAAAGACTAGGAAAAGACAGGCAGAAATAATGGTATTGTTCATTCCCAAATAGAGAGCACCAGAGCTCTTTCAGCCTGCCTCTCTGTTCTTCCTTCTTCTGCTAAAGCTCCTTTCAACAAATGACTCTTCACAGAGCAGAAAGTATAATTTTGTATAACTCCAGATCAATTATAAAAAATTAAGCCAGACTACTGATTTTATGCCCCTACTCACTGCCTCCCTTCCTCTCAAAGATTTCCATAATTTACAGTATCTATTCTGTATTTGCTTGGGAAGTGGTTTGTCTGAAAAGACCTGAACTATTGTTAGTCTGAACTCATACTTACCCTAAAGGCTGTAGATTATATTGTGTGGGATGCACTAGGAATAGCATATTATCCAGCTGAGTCAATTGTTTTCATCCTTCTCACACCAAACAATTGACAGTGCTTTAAAGTTCATGAGAAGGAAAAACTTATCACATCTCAAACATATACATCTTCAGAACTGGATTTTACTATTGCACCTGGTGTCATATTTCAAGAAGTCAAGAAATAGATACACAGGCATAGGGTTTCAAAGTCTTAAGAGATTCTGGGAAACTCGTTTGATGAAATGGAGAACCTTACAAATCATCTTCTTATCTCTTCCACAAAACACAGGGGATTATCTCCCTACTCTGCTTCACTAGGTTTCCTGAAGCTCACAATGAAATGTAATGGACTTGGTTCTCCAGTCACACCAAATGTAAATCTGGAATGAGTCCACTCTAACTAGCCAAATTATAAAAGTACAAATCTGAAGTAAAAACAGAAACCAATTGTTGTCACTGAATCTTAAATCTCAGTTTTTCTATAAAGAGAGAAAACAGTAATACTTCAAAAGATATAATTGTAAACAAGTAACTGGGAGTTTTTCCATAGAGACATTTATCTTCTTTTTATGTCTGAACAATACCAATACTCTTATTATCGCCCACAAGTTCTATATATTTCAAAACTAGACCATCTTTTGTGGAAATCAATCTACGCTTCATTGTTCCTTGAAGACATCTTCCTTGCAGAAAATATACTATCTGCTTTAACTGTTTAACTCTAACTTAAATGAATCTCACTATTCACTAAAAGTATAAAATTACCTGATCATACACTTTCTTACAAATCTCAGCTGTTAAAAAAAAAAAAGCGCTTTGTAAAAACAGTGGTCTGCCTTCTACATGTTCAAACAACTTAGATTTCTGACTGTAAGATTTGATTATATGCATGATTATATGATGGATGCAATCAGGAACGTTTAAAACCTCATCAACTCTTACCTTAAAACAAGGAGTCTTTACTCTATTACCTACATTCATAATGTTCATGAACTCCATAGATGAGAGTGTAAAAATAGATGACTGTATAACATATGCACAATGGTTCAGGCTGAGAGCAAAGATAGGAAAGCATTTCTCATGCCAAAAAAAGTGCATGAGCGTGTGTAAGAGCATGTGTACATAGAGTGAGATTCTATTAATCAAAATATCCACACATTAGTCACTGTCATCACTCACCAACCACTGCTTTTGATTTATTATACAGATTTGTTTTTCTTAACTCTTAGAACATTGACAGCTTACATACATTCATGCCTGCAGAACTCCCACAGAACTTTGTTTCATATACATTACATCCAGGTCTACTAGCCCCACTTAGAGACACTAAAAAACATAGCAAAAATTTTACTCTATTAAACCAACTACTATTTCTTAAATAAGTAAAACTTTGCAACCCACAATTCCATCACAGTTATCACACTTTCTCCTTGCATATAAACACACATGTTGTTCAAATGTATACCGCTCCCTGAACAATAAGAGAAAGGGAAATCTTGGAGGAATTTACACTCTGGAAAGCAAGAAAATAAGGTAGGAAGCTGTACAATTGATGATGGCTGCAAGACTGCTCCTAGTCATCTCTGTCAAATTTAAAGGTTTGCCTACAAGAAAGTAGGCTAGGAAAATGTTCTTTTTAAATTGGTGACCCTGGAGCTAGAAGCTTGAATACTAAATAGGAAATGTGAAAGAATGGTACTTTGGAATAAGAGGATAAATTCTTATTTTCTATTTGGAGATCAAAACTATCTTACTGAAATATATCATTAAGTTGCAGTCTCACGTTTGGAATTGTTAGTGAATGTCAGGAAACACGAAACTCATTTTGATCTTTTTTTTTTTTTTTTTACATCAGGCTTTTATAGTTTTCAAGTGAATAACATCTAATGAATAGTTATGGTTCTTTCAAATAGAAATTTATTATTTATTTTTACCTAAATGCAATGATAATCTGGTTCAGAAGTATAATTTTAGATGCTTTGAAAATTCAAGTCTATATTAATGATAATGATGATAGCATCAATAGTAGAAGTATATCTTACACATGAAATAATGTGTGAAAGGCTTTGCAAGCATTAGTATAGAGCAACACTGAAAAGTACATGTTAATACCCTCAGATTATCCATATATCTCTACAAATCAGTGAGACCAAGTAGATAATTTACTTATTTTCTTAAAAAGTAAATATTTTTTTCTTCTATTGGGCAACATATTTGATATAAAACAATTGCTCACAATTGTGTTTTCCAAAAATGTGTTTGTCAAAGTTTGGGGTCTTTTGATGCTGTCCAATTCAGACATATGAAAACATTAAAGTCATATCCCCTTTTTTGAGAACCAGGATACAGAGTGTCTATTGAGAAGGTGGAATGTTGGAAAAGCAAAAATGTGGCATGGTTCTTTGCCAAAGAAATCATAAATTGGAACCAATATTCTGTCAGATGAAAGCAATTGCAGGAAAAACTGAAAGAAATTCCTTATCTGGGCTTTGCATTCAGGGCTGAAAATAAAACCTTCATGAAGCAAAAACAAAGAATTAAAACTCTGAGAGAAAGAGAAAAGCAGATTTTCTGGTACCTTTAACCAAGTAAAATAGAAAAATCCTGTGCAAAGAGATTGTGAATTGATACTAGCCTGAGCTGTAGCGTTTCATCTGCCTTTTGTACTCACTTGGCAACTGCAAGGCAATAGAGCCTTCACAACCCGAATTTTGTTCTCATCTGCGACACCAACTCTTTGAATCAGTGAACTCACTTTGGAAAGCAGTTTTCTCAGTTTTAAATGTTTTGCACTAGCTCTTAGAAAAGAGTGATCAGTCTCTTTCTCTATCTCTTTTTTTTTTTTGAGTTGTCTGAAATCCTTCCATTAATCATGATTATATTTCTGTAATTATTTTATTTTTATGGGTATGTAGCTACTTTTCCCTAGCTCATATATGTTTTCCAGAAGAGGTTAGTAAGTTACCATTCTGAGTTCCCTGGATTCTTAAACACAGGGAATCTAAGAGATGTTAACCTTGGAGACTAGCCCTGAAAACACACAGTACCCCAAATCATATTTACAACCTTAGTAAAGGACTGCTCCTTAAGAACACTTATTTCAGAAAAACTGAAAGCTCAGCTGAGCAATTGTGTAGCTTAAAATGTGCTGTCTCACCACACTAACACAGAGGAGAGAACCCAAGTTAACCAGGTTAGATTTATGTCATTACATTTTCAATTGTAAGGTCCCCAGTATAGGAACTAATTTCTGACAACTGATGATTTGAACGACTCCAATTCTCACACAGCATGTTACATATTCCATGCTCTGCCAATTATTCACTTGCTTCAGTGTGTCTTTTCAGCAATGTTAAAAAAAAAAAAAAAAAAGAATCTGAAAAGCTCTCTTAAAAACATCTCATCACTTTCGGCAAATGATTTCTTTGAAAGGATTTCTCTGAACATTCTGCCAAAGTAATTGCAGCTCATTGCAGTCCAGTATTACAAAAATAGAATTTCACAAGGACACATTTCCCTCTTGAATATAACATTTATGTTTATAGGTCTACTCTGACCTAGCTGGCTGCTTACTCACATGTATTGCCCTCTGTGCTGCACTTTTCACAGGTAAGGTCATGGTTATGGTCAGATCCTGATCGGCTTTCCTAGATATAAGGTATTAATGAGTTCTTACCATAATTCTTTTGCACAAAGAAAGTCTCTCCAGATTTACTGGAGGCTCAGTTCTTGCTCCTTTCTCATGCTTCCACAGATTATACATGTCTGGAAGAGCCAAAGGCAGAGGGATGTTGGTGTGGTCAGGATTTTCTGTAATTCTCCCTATGAGTACCTCAAAATTATGAAATGAGACAGTGCAAAGAGGGAAGGGCAGCCACCCAGTTTGCAGTGATGCTACTAATCTACGACTATACCTCCACATGGCGTTTTTGTCACAAATAGATTCGGAGCCATTCACAGTTCAAGGCATCCACCCTGCACATATAAAGTGCTTGCTGCTGTAGGACCCCATATCAACACTGCAAATGGAGTGTGCCAGGTGGCACCTCAGTGTGCCACTTCAGCCTTGGTCCTGGCACTCAGGAAACACCTTCCAATGCGCCAGTGTAGCCCTATTTGTGACTCATATAAGCAAATTTTACTCAAATATTTACCTTTCCTTAGGTTTTTCACCTGCCACTTTTTCCAGCTTTAAACATGGAATTCTTAACTCTCAGGTGAAATCAATCTACCTGTTACCATAGCTGCATAGCTAGCAGTGTAATTAGTAAGGCAATTTGCATATAACTGACCTTTTCCAGTGTTTTCTAGTCTCCTGACTAATAGGAAAGAGGAACCTGTTAAACAGCAACAGAGAAAGCTGAAATTTTTATTTGCAGAAGGGTCAAAAAATAGCAGCTATTCAGAAATGCCTGAATCCACACCTACGTCGTGTGCATCATTAAAGACATATTTAAGCTTTAGCTGGCTGACCTAGACATAAGTGTGGACTCATTTTGGAAATCTGTTTCACAGACATACAAATGGAAGGACACTGACTGCACCTGCATGCCTAGATAGTCAACAGTACAGAATGATTTGGTTTTCTTCATTTCTTCTTGCATGCTAAGTGTCTTGTTAGTTTTGCATTTATTAAGAGACAACATAAAATACTAAAATAACTGTAACACTCATTCTTATACTTGAAGAAAGACATTGTGTTAAACCCTTAGTGGCTGCGCTATAAACTCTCTAGCCCAGAAAAAGTTTCTTTCCCACAAGAGTTCACATTTTTTTCAAATCAGATTACTAAAGGTGTAAGGTTTATATGTAGGCTTCCCAGCTGAACTGAAACAACATTTTATCAATTGCATAGAGTAATTTGCATTCTCCTGATATTTAACGTATGTATAAACCTTTTTTTCATTATGTTCTATAATTTAATAAGTAATGGTATGTTTGCACTACACTTAAGCATATATTAAATGCTTTATAAATTGCAGTCTAAATGTGTTTTAAAAATGGCAGGACAGCCAAATGACTGCAATAATCTCATCTGCTGATTGATTTGGATCCCAAGCTGCTTTTATTGCAAGAGAATGAAGTACCATTACATCTGGGAATATATTTTCTCTAGCAATGTTTTGTTATATCTAATGAAAGACAGTGAATTGGGATATTTTTCTTAACTTCAAAAATGTCACTTTTCCTAACAAAAACACCATAAGAACTCCCAATTAATTTTTCCAAATATAGTCAGTGTATTACAAGGTAGTTCTATCTGTGTATAAGCAATGATGATAGTAACCAGTGGGGAAGGTCATTAGGAAGCCTTCCTGGGAATACTTATCAGCTAGATATCCAACATTTTGGGGTTTGGAGCCAGGATAACAAGGCTGATAGGATAGTAGATCATGGACTATAGATTATTTACTCAGCATGGGATTGCTAGCTTCAGCAAATAGAAGGAAATGGAAAAGAGTTTGAGTTCGAGTTAAAATATAGTTTGAAAACTAGGCCAAAAAGATGAATCTAACAAAAAAGCAGAACATGCTGCTGAGTGTATGGCAAAAGCTTTTAAGAGAGCATAGTTATGAGATCTAAAGTCTTTTGAAAAGCAAGAGGTACCAAACATTGTTCCATGTATTTATTTCACCACTTGAACAGCTCAGGAGCATTTAATGTGCATTCCTCCACAAAAGCAACAGTCTTCACTAACTTCGCGTTCAAGAGTCAAGACATTTTCTAACTGAAATTTGGAAATACAAGATTTTGCACACAATAGCCACAAATAATTATGAGCTTGGGATTCTAAATTAGGAGATATGGAGATAAAGGGGGAAGAAAACATTGGTTTCATGAGACAGAAGGAAAAGCCTTTGTTTTAAGGTGTCTTTGTCTTTACAAGCATAAAGGATGCCCAGTCAATTCATTTCTAACATGCATATGTCAATTTTTGTGACGTTCTCTTCTTGAATACCTAATACAACACTAAATGAGTTTAATGGAATGCAAGAAATAAGAACATCAGAAATTCGAGACAGATTTTAAATCATTAAGATACTAAACGATCAGCTTCTTTTTCCAATTTTACAGTCTCTAAGATATTTTCAACCTTTTCTTTATGATGTGGCTAATTAAATCCAGCTGATAGCAATCTTTTTTTAAAGAGTATATTTGTCATTTCATAAAATGCTTTGGATTTCTTCTTGATTCTGAGTTGATGTTTATAAAAGTCTTTCAGACAGAAAGAAATTGACTGACTGTGCAGGAAACAGTGAAGCTGTCTATACTTAATGGGAAATGGACCATATTTTTGCAAAGCTTCTGTGGTCTACTGATGAAAAGTGCCGTATAAAAGGTAGGTATTATAATTATTACAGAGAGCTGTCAAATGCACAAAGTAAACCAATCAAAAAAGTAGAGATTTTTTTCATTAACTTTTTTCAATTATAGTAATCTTAGTTGTTACTTATAATTACGCTCAGTAAAAATTTTTCAGACCGCACTGTTATTTTCAGGTTGATTTTGTCCCTTTAAATAAATCCCATCATATGTCTACATCAACCACATGGCAGAGAGCTGAAGCAGGTATTTAAAACCCCATGTGCACTACAGATTTTGTGCATGTGAACTTTTCAGTCATGATCTCATTCCAGTATTTTCTTGACAGAGATAAAAGATGTTCACTAAGCCATTGCAGCATATTTTATTACATGTACATGTTATATTTCCCTAGATTTATCTAACTTTGTATTTCTAGAGGTCAAAAATGTCCTTCTGCTACTAGAGTATATTCTATTTACTGAATGGATTGGGGAAAAAAGTATATACATATAAAAACAAATATTAAGTGGAGGGAATGAGGCAAAGATCAAAATCGAAGTGGGGATTGGAGACTTAGGGAAATTAGTATGCCTGCCCAAATTAAATAAATGGAGATTTTATGCCAGAATATCTTTCAGTGATAATTTAAATACCAGACAGTACGTGTCACAATGTGGAAAAAAGGGTCAGAAAATATGCTAGAGGGTGACTGAAACAAAAAGAGAAAGCAAACCGAAATGGTAATATAAACGAGATCAAAGTTACCACACTGCAGTCAGAAATAAGATAGGCAGACCCAAGCTACACATTTTAAAGCACGGAACTGTCTACAAACTCCCCCGGGGGTGCAAAGTCATGTTATCTTTACAGTCTTATATAACATTGCTTTCATCTGTCATCACAAAGTAAATTAGAAATATTTTCCCTTTCCAATATATTTTCCTATATTTATTATAAACTGCTGACATTCCTTGGGATTGGAACATGTCCTCCTAGTTTAAATCCTTTTTCCTCCTTGGCTACTGTTCCCGTATTGAAATATTCTTCCCTGTTTGGCCTCTGATTTTCTAATACAACATTCAAGCTGGAAATTACATGGTTGACTGGGTAACTCCACCTCTCAGGAGCCACACTGACTGTATATTCTTATTATGTGTGATTACAGTTCTTGATAAACTAATCTAACAAAAAGGATGACAGAAGATGCCAATGAAGCTTTCATATGTAATTATAGCATTATCTGCAAGCTCACAAGCACCTGTTTAACAGCAGTGATATTCTTTTTATTTCTTCACTTCTGAATACATCTCTCTGTTGCCTGATAATTTCTCCTATACACCAGGAAAAAAAAAGAGACGGGAACAATCTGATGAAGCTACAGGCTGGAATTGAGAAATTTGTCTGGAAATTCTGAATAACCAGCCTAGAACAAGTGTGTCCCTCCGTGGCTACTTGCTTTCAGATAAAAGTGATCCAGAAATTCACATAATGCTAAAGAACTGAATTACTGCTAGCTGTTATCTGTCAGTAATAAGGTAGACTAGCCTTTAGCAGTGAGGAAGACAGCTACAAACATTGTAAGGAAGAAATAAAGGAGATACTCCTCACACACTTCTTGTTACAGTTCTTATTTGGCTCTGCCTTTTGCATCTCATTTCACCCTCCTCTATTTTTAAGAGGTTATAAAATGGTGTTTTTGGTTGAGAGGAATTTACTAACCTCTTGTTCGACTGTGGATTACGATCCACATCACACCATTTAATTTCTCTGAGCCATGTTCTGCTAATCCTCTCTTTTAATCTGCTTCAGGAAATGATCACATTCTGCCAGAAGACAATATAATATATTTCTCTAAGTCCATTCCTCTTCTATTCTTATTAGTAGATCCCCAGATCCACACAGTCCTTTAGAAATCAAGAGCTCAAGAGAGACAGGAGTGCAAATGTGCAACGAAGTGTCATCACACTGCTTTCCAGTGGCCAGGGACAGCTGTATGCCTAAAGAGTTCCCTTCCAAATATTTGTGTGATGGGCAAAGGTCTGGCTCTCCCTTATGTGTTGCTTTTTAATATTTCCTTTCACTTACATCCAGAAGTGTACTGCCAGGGGCTGGGGAAGTCAGCCAAAGACCAGTAGTATTATTAACCTTTGATTCTAGTTATGCTGGGGACTATGGCTTGAATGTCAACTGTTCCTAAAATTTTTATTCACATCTTAGACAACATAAGAAGCTATTTCTGGACCAAACAATATAGTCCTCTAATGCTGCCATTTCCTATCAGCAAATGAAATACAACATTCTTAAACAAGGATCAGTTTTTTTCTCTCTTAGAGTTCAATTAAATGCACCTGTAGTACCTGTGACATGAGCTCATGCCACTGAAATAATGAATAAATAGATGAATAAATAAATAAATACTGAAGAAACAGAGATGGAGACCTATAACTGTGATGAACTTGTGCAAAAAGTAATAACAAGGCTAGGAGAAAAAGTGTCATTAAACTGGCAACACAACACAGTTCAGTGGATAGGTAAAAGAGACCCTATCCGCGCCAATGGCACTATATGGTTGTATTTCATGGCAGAATAAGCTCAGGTAACCAGGTAGCAGCAACCACGTTTAAATGCTCAGCTCAGCTTGCAGAAGAGAGGGTGTCCAAGCATCCCTCTGCCCAGCCTAGTTCCTTTCAGAACAAGAAGCAAAGGTGTTACATGAATGTCGCACCAGAGCTAGCTAGACATCTAGGCTGCCCAGGCTAGGATCTTGAAAAGCTGCTGCCATCCATTGCGTGGATATGCCAGCAGCCCTGGAGCTAGTCTGGGGAAGCTTTCCATTGCATACTATGGATATGCCTTTCATTGAGCAAGTTTGCAATATTATCAAGGAGATAATCTTTTCCTACTGCCACAACACTCCGCCATATGTCTCACTAAATATTTTAGGCTGTCCCCCATGGCTCATTGTTTTGTAATGAGCTGACTACTCTAGATTCCTCTGCAGTTCAGTTGTACCATTTTCAGGAAATACTAACAATTATGAAAAAGTAGTGGAAAATCAGTAGTCAGGTGAATGATTTATGCATCCTCATTCCAAGTGGGTACATTGAGTGAAAATGAGCTCAAAGCTCTAAAGTAGACCTCCACTCTATGTGTACTTAAAAGTAGAAGATGTGACTCGAGCAGAAAAACTAAGGCAAGCAAGCACTCGGGTTAACCCTGCACCCATGCCTGACAATTTCTGAATTATCAGGAAATGAGTTGTATCCTTTACTTATCTCAGCAATCTCCACTGACTTCATTAAAGATTAATTCAACACTGAAGTGCTACCCTTTCACTCATAGAAATATTTGTGCTTGAATTCCCCTTGTTGCCTGTTGATGTGAAAATTTAGGTTTCATTTAATTGTTCCCCATTTAAACATATCATTACAAAATATTGAGTAATGAGTAGGATGAAGCAAGAATTTACTGTGTCCCAGCTACTCCTCAGTAATGCTACAGATGTAGACACTCTTAATCCACTGAAACTGTGCATTGCTGCAAGGTACTGGGAAGCAGCTCCACACAGTATTCTCCCTGAGCAGACCAAATGTTTCTAGTCAGACCGTACTGCTTCAGCATGGAGAGAAGTTTTGTGTTTGTCCTTGTGTGAATGCTGATGTTCCACCTGGCAAAATATAAAAACTGTAAGCTAAACAGTGTGCAAAATATTGCTTTTACAAGTGGATTTAATCAAATGGATGCAGCAGAAGAGGTATTCAGAGCGTGGCACAAATATTAGGAGAATAGTTGACTGGAATGGAAAAACCATCATCAGGCTTTTGGAAAAGGAATGCGACAGCAAGAGACAAGTACAAGGAAGTATTAAATTTCTGTTCAAAGTTCTGGATAATGCCAACAGATCTTGTCACTTCTGAACTCAAATTCTGCTTCTCAAAAATATATATATATATATATTTCAATAATAAACTAAAGAAGCAATGATGGGAGCTTCTTTTTAGTGTTAAATGCCACTTGGAGGTAACTATGAACAGTCCAAACTTACATAGTAAAAGCTAGCACAAATCCATTTACAATAAAATGAAAGACAAAAAGTGAAAGCTGCTGAGGGTAAGACAGAGCTCCTAGAAACTGGGTGTCCAGACAGCGTGACTCACTACACAAACTTCAGCTTTGACACATCTCAAGCCAGGAAATCACTCTAATTCATGACATTGATTGCAATCAGTGAAGTGGCTACTGTATATAATAGCTGCTCTTCTGCGCAGTACATTTTGTGCTGTACTTGGCTGATGCGAGCCAATTTATAAAGTGCTAGGTACTAATCCCCAAAAGGGAGGTAGTCTTACTGCCTTTCTCCCCTGAAGCAAGCTTTTACTTTTCTTGCTTTGCTTCGACCCCATTTGTAAGACCTACCTGAACAGTTCACTGTTCTCTTATACCCCAACATAACCTAGCTGGCCATCATGAAATGCAACACAGGGCTGATCCAAAGAGCAGTGATTCAGTGGAAGAAAACCTACTGAGCTGAGGTTCAGGGGAATGAAGCAAGGAAGGTGGGTAGCACAATCTGTAAAGAAGTTCTATTTTAGGTTTCTGAGTCTCTGAAATATTCGTCTGTGTTAACAGGAATAGCAAAAGAAAGGACATGATTTTTGCTTTACTTTCTTTATTCATTTGCCTGTTATACTCAGTGTTTGACAGGCATATAGCTATATATAAAACATAATAGATGAATATATCTAATATACCAAAATCAGTCTCTTAACATTAATAGTAACTAAGTGGAAATTATAGTGGAATGACAATCAGCCTTTCTAACAGGGAGAAAATGAAAATGGCAGGATGCTTTCAGAAAGGCAAACACAGCCTTGCAGATCCTTTTTTAAAATACAGCCTCAAATCTCTCAGATTGAAAAAGACGTTTCCTAAATGGATAAGTTTTAAGGTCAGAAAGGACAATTATCACCATCTCAGCCTACTTTTATTGCACAAACCATAGAATTTCACCTACTCCTACATCGTGGCAGAAGTTCTCATACTACATTTAACCAAATATATATATATATAGTTATAGTTACAGTTATTCCTGGTGTGCTGTTCTTGGAATAACTTCTTTCAGTTCTACTGATCATAATACCAACAGGTAGATGCTTTTCCGACAGATGCCTCAGAGAAACCAAGGACCAGCAGCTGAGCTACTTATGGTAACCTACTTCCTAAAATAAAGTTCATTTTACATAGCCCAGAGTAGGCTGGCACAGTAACCTCTGTCCATTCTGACCAACGCCACAGCTCTGCAGAGTTGTAGTGTCCATACCACAAATAGTTTTTACGTCAGAAGAGAGAAAGACCTCTTGAGACAATGAAATGAAGTTACCGCACTAGAGCAGAATGTGTGACTGACTGCTCTGGTTAGTATTTAATTGTCCAGCTTTGCTGAGGACTAGATCTGGCATTCCCAAAACATTCCTGACTCATTGCAATTTCTTCATGTTTCAGCAAGAACCAACACATGGTCACTTTGTGTCTGTTTTCATCCTTGTTCTCACCACCTCGGACCAGCAGCAAAGGGCATAGCAGCCTTCAAAGGCTCATTCGAGATTCGGACCCTAGGTATCAGGATGTGAAAGTGTGAGTCTCAGAAGACAAAGTGAAGCATCCGCACACGTTAAGCTTAAAGACCAGGGAAGCCACATCTCTCCAGCAGCTGGCAGGGAAGTCACAAGGTATGAATCCCCCCCAGATCCTGGGCCACACTGAAGTGTCAGTGACTGGAGGGGCGAACGGGATGGAGAAGCAGCCTTTGAACGGCAAGTGCGTGCTGTGGCACAGCCTCTGCTTGCACCATGCTCACTTTTTCCCTCAGCAAATGTCCCTTCCCCTCTTCTCAGCAACTGCAACCGGCAGCTAAACTAACGTTGATTTAAAGCAGCAGATGCCGTGAGAGTCTGTCAAATGTAGCTTTCTAATTTTTTTTTTTTTTTTTAATCGGTCCTTCAGGGCGATTTCCCTTCCGCAGCACTCTCGTCGCCTGGCAGGCCGGCAGCAGCACTGGGCTGTGCTGCCTTCTGGTGGCAGCAGGGGACATGGCCCCGCCGAGCCCTGCTCCGGCACCTCGGCGGCTGCGAGCTCTGCCCCGAGCTCTGTCTTGCCTCAGGCAGCTGCGTTGGTTTGTAGCAAGGTGCTAAAATTGAAATTAGTGGCGGAGGGATTAAATTATCCCCAAGGACTTTAGTACTGCAAAACCTGAAGGGAAAAAAGAAGTCTTCCAGACTTCAAACAGAAATAATGAAAAAAAAAAAAAAGAGTCTGGGAGGTGAAATTATATATACCACAGACAAAGAAGCAAGGCTCTTTGTCTTCCATTCGCCACAGCTGAAAAAACACAATACATTGCAAGACAGGAGAAAGAAGTGTACTTACGAAGTCCTCAAGAATGGGATTACTCCAGCTGTTTAGTTCAATTTGAGTTTCATTTTGAAATATTCTTTCAGCAGCATTAGGAAGGAAAATAGTTGTTATCCAAACACACGTATTATAATTACCAGAAAGAAAGAAAATCTCCTTTAAGGTAAAGTGTAACAGCCTTTTTATAAGTTGTGGTTCCTCCAGTGTGAACACAATGGTGCACTGTCTGCAGTGGCTGACTCAGTAAGTATAAATTTAATCCTAATTTTTATAAATTCAGAGATACCTTTGTCATTTTCTTATCTCTAGCCTTCATTTTCACTCCTTCCTAAGCAAAAAAGTAATCTTATTTCTGGAAAAAAATAACTGCTTATTTCAGATGCTATCTTCCCATAATTTTCTACTACAGAAGATTTATCCAGATTCTTTTGACATATGCAATAAAATCCACACTTGCAAATACTATTAACACTGTACAGTATACCCTAACAAAGCACACTAACTTATTAAAGCTTATCAGATACTAATTATGCTCAAGTGGTGTTAATTTCCAAATACCCCTTAGGGAAACAACATGTTATGGGCCAGGAATAACAACAATATCAGACCAGAAGATTGTTTACAGAACACGAATATATTTGAGGTTTTGTGACCATACCTTTTAAAAAGACTGGCCATAAAGTGAGACATTTAACCAGCGTTTTGGTCTATTCAGAATTATAAGACTAATTACTAACTTTTAACATACTCAAGCTCATTAGTTCAGCAAGTCCATTCAAGAACAGTAGTCTGTTCAGGTAAGGGGAAACTGCTAAAGCACCAATTTTTATGATGTACCACCGTACATTTTTTTCCCCACACAAGAATTCCTAAGTGCTAATTTCTATTTTTATAATACTATATCATTTCAAAAAATAAATTTAAAATATATAAAAATTTAGAATCTACAAATAAGTAATTTAATCTTTATTGTGAATGGGATTATTTAAGAGAAACTTCTGTCATCAGTTGCCTACTCAGCTAACAGGTGTTTATTCTAACTTCAATTAAAAGACAGTTGGGACTTACAGCATACTTTGTGTATGGCAATTGGGCATGATTTGTCAGATATATATCACAATTCCAGGTACTTCAATTTTTCAAATATTCGAGGGAGACTGTTTCAAGGAGACTGACACTCAGAGGATGGTATTTCAAAATAAACAAACAAACAAAAAAAAAACATTTCTTAATGTGTTGCTGAAAAACATTTCTTAAAGTTGCTGGACAGGCACTTCAGGCTGCAGGGTTATTAACCACTTTGGGGAAAACCTAGGCTAATCGCTAATTGTTCATATGCTACAAATGGAGTGGGCATCCTGCTGTTTGTGTTTCATGTCTTTTGAGGGGAGCTGGAGTAAGTGCTCATCAGGGACTTTTAAAGTATGTACATGACTTACAGCCAAGTAAGCAAGGCACAACAGGGAAAGGTAATGCAAGGCACACATTAAAATCCAATTAAATCAGTGTATTGATAGGCACTGGTTGTGTTTCCTGTCCTGTAAACTGGGTGTTGTGGTGTCAGACTCTGAAGCATACCTCACAGGATCTTAGCAGCTTTTTCAGAGAAATAAGCAACCAGCTGATTTCACTGTGTCTACACAGTTGTCAGGGAAACACTTGTATTTGTGAGGGGAAGGGAGCCAGTACCTTCCGCAGATGTTCTGCACATACCAGACCTATGCACTGGGCATCCTTGGGTGTTGCTCAGGTTTTTCCCCCTCTTTTGCTGAGTTTCTGCCTATTTGCTCTTGAGCACAAGGCCCCAGCACCTCACCCAGCAGGAGCCTGATCAGAAGGATTATGCAGGTCAGGGAGCTCTGCACTTTGAGGAGACCCATGGAAAACAGCATGCCGTGCCCTCCAGAGTACTGTGGTGAGGAGAGAGGAACACCTTCCTCTCCAGTCTCTTGTCCACTAAGAGCTGGCACTGTTGTGTTCACCAGAGAAACACCAGTTGAGAAGAGGTGCAGCCGGTGTTCAAGAAATCAAGGACTTTGAACCCCACAGAGGAGCTCACTATTCAGCTCTCTTAGCTCCATATGCTTTTCCTGCCCTATGCCATACAGTGAAAAATAAAAAATACTTGTGCTGGAAGCCAACCCTCAGACCAAGGCAAAAAGGAGTAAAAAGAGGTTTGCTATCAGCAGCCCCCCAAATATACACGCTCTCAGAAAGCTCAGTTGTGTTATCATGCATCTTAGATTACATGGGATAATCCCCCCTTACTGCATTCCATGCGCCTATCAAGCTATATAAAGTAATGTTAAAATGGACCAAAATAGTAAAGATGAAGGTAGATCACTGTACACGTAGATATTTAACTAATTAAGAAAAGAATTTGGGGTCCAAAGAGAAGGGGGTAAATTTTCTCTAACTTGCCTATTCAGGGAAATTAATTCCCTCACATACTGGTAAAATATTTTTACAAACTCTATGAAAGCTGGCAGCAGAAAATTTGGAAACATCTCCTACTTCTACAGATAAAACAAACCTCTAGATTGGAATAAGAAGTGTATGAACAAAACCAGCAGAAAATGATCTAAGATACTACTCTCTGCCCACTGATGGAAGCAAGTTTGAGCTCTGACACAATTTGAGTGAGTGAAACTACAAAATGGTCAAAGTAGAGAGAGAAAAAGAGTATATCTCCGTGCAGAATTATGGCCTGAGATTCAGTTTTGTAAAAGAAAGCCAAATGGTAACAGACAAGCAACAAGATCTGATGATATATTAAACACATGTAAAAGAGTTTTTAAAAGGGAAAACCCCTACAGGCAACAACAGATTTCAAGTAGCTCCCCAAACTGTGCAGTACCTTAAGCAGAAGGAAAAATCAGTGAAAACAGTCTGGGATAAAATACAGAAAGAGTAATATAACACAAAAAAAATGTGAAAGAGGAAGCTGGGAAGGGAATACTGTGCAGTTGTATTTTGAAAAGCAGAGCCTTGCTTAGGGATGCACACTGAAGCTGGAGGTGTAGCTAGACAATAGTAACCATAAAAAATTCTTGTTTGTAATTAGGATGATGGATGTACACAGGTCCATAAAAAGGACTACAACTAATCAGAATAAATATTGCAGGGACATGGGAGACACAGGGAGAAGTGGGTGGGATAGAGAAATAGAGTGGAAGGGTACAGAGGGGAAACAGAGAATGCAAAATAATTAATATATATGCCAAACTGCTCTGTGGCTTTTCCCACAACGAATGAACTTTCAGAGAAAACCAAACTCTGATGAGCAAGTAAGCGCAAAAAGTAACTGAGAATAAAAAAATAAAAAATAATAATTAAAAAAAAGATTTAAGAAAGATTATAGAATTAAGTTTGAAACGAGTCTCAAGGAAAAAATCAGAAGACAAGAATGCAAGTTAAATTGCAGAAGAGGTTAAAACATATAATAAAAGATTTTTGGAAAATGCAGAAGGAACCACTAGAAGTAATTGTAAAAATACTAGAAGTGTTTATCCAGTCCAGCTTCCCTTTGTCATTAATAGATGTTGAAATCAATGAGATCAATGGGTTCAGCTGAAGCATTTGAGTCATTCTCATTCTCTAATAATAGACAAAAGCTGTTTTAAGCTGTGGGATAGATGACTGGTGTAATACTTGAAAGCAACAGTACATGAAGAAATAAGATGCTTTCCTTACAATGTGTTTATTTTGTGTATTTGTCAGCTCTTGAGAATTACCCACATCACTGATCTGCTGAAAGTTTGCCCCCTTTCTTCATCTGTGCAAAACAAAAGTGTATGCCAATAAAAGCACTAGCAAAGCTGGAAGTGAAAATGAAGCAGGAAAGGTATATAATGTAGTAAGACGTAAATAGTTTCTGTTGAGAAAAGTTAGGTACGCTGCAGTCACAGGTTACCCTCAAACCTAAGCTCTGTAGAATGACTGCATGACATGGTGTGATTTCCGCGTGGTGTAGCAACATCATATCCCAGTAAGTCAACAGTCACAACCCTGAAATATTACCTCTCCAGAAGAGTCAAAATAAGATAGTCAATACCACCAAAATGCTGATAAAATCAGAAAATGACTGAATTAGTTCAGAACGAATTACACTTGTACCCCTTTTCTAACAGACTCTTTCTGCCTACTTGTGTTAATTTTGATAAGATTTGCACACACCACTGAGTCTTTTAAGAAAGAAGAAAGACCCATAACCTGCTAGAAGGATTTTGATTCCTCTTCCTTCTCTGAGCCTCCTAATGATGACTCATTTTTTTCTTAATGATGGCAGGAAATGTTCAGCTCTTGAGTTGTCAAGAATAAAAACATCTCAGCTTTTTGATCCTGTGGCTGTTTACTCCAAAAGCTATCAATTTAATAGGTTCTGAATTTTGTACATATAGATAGATAGGATATAGCAGGATACTTCAAACGGTGATTCAGGAGTGAATCCTTTATATAGAAAGGTTGAGAGGTATAAAGCTTGACAACAGGCAACATCCATAAAATTTTGACCAGCTCTAGGGTGCAGAGGGGGAAAACTTATAAAGTCATAGCATACTGTTTAATAGAATTTATAATATTCTATAACTCACAGAGCAGGGAGTCAAATATAAAACAGGGGAAATAGATCCAGCATTAGGCAAGTAAGAGAGAATAAGAACATATTTGGAATAATAGGCATAGTTCTGGTCACCTTATTATGGAAGTGTTGAAACCTCATTGGCTGACAACTGATACTAGGTGTTTTTGGATGTCGTCCTGTTTCTTCCATTATTAATTTTGTGCTTGAGGGCAAATGCCAGCAGTGCTCATTTTAGTTTTTACCTCCTGCTGCAACTTCAACTGTCAGAGAGACAGCAGGAGTCAAAAATGAAAGGAGCCACCTTATAGAAATGCTGTGCCACTATGTCATTTTTAAACTGACAGCTTTTTACAGTCCAATTTCTCAGGGAAAGAAAAAAAAGGACTTTCATTTTCACCTCCCACTGCTGCTTTGACAGAGAAAGACATTCACCCAGGTTTGAATGCTGGTGGGAGGCAAAAATGTAAAACTGCGGCCGAGTGTTTGTAAGTGGGCTTTGACTACCCCGTAGAAGGATAAGCTGATTTGGGACAAGTTGAACTCTAGCCTTTGCTTACCAGGTGGCAAAAGAGAAAAATGCGTCCACCTGCCCTTAACGCAACTGATAGAGACTATGCTGAAGGATATATATGAATATAGAACAGCCAGATATACCTGAGGAGGATTTCAGTTCATTGGAAAACATAATAAAGGCTATTTTAAGAGTCTTTGGCCTATAAGAAATTGGTAAT
This sequence comes from Chauna torquata, assembly GCA_013399475.1. Classification (NCBI taxonomy): domain Eukaryota; kingdom Metazoa; phylum Chordata; class Aves; order Anseriformes; family Anhimidae; genus Chauna; species Chauna torquata. Next base: position 44,276 of record VXAL01007529.1, on the reverse strand, counting down.
CATGAAGATTCTTCAATGAGAACAACCTTTGAGGAAGGTTGAAATTCCTAAAAGGAGGAATTTAGGAAAAAGAGAGCATGCTCCTTATATTAGTAGCATATGCAAAGGAAAATGCTCACACCAAAGGACTCAAGAAATGAAGCTGAGGAAAAAAAAAAAAAGAATGCTGAAGAACCACATGTAATTTTTCTACAGTTATTAGCATAATAGGTACCAAAGCAAAATATTTATCATAGTGAAAGTAAAGTAATAAAGAACACCGATATTAAAGTATGAGAGATCCCTCTAGCATCTTAATCTATCTAGCTTCCATGACGTGTATAGTATTTAGAAAAGTCAGAACCTAATATAATAATATAATATAGTAATAAAATATAATAGTAGAAACAGCTCTTACTCACTGCTTGATTCAGTTTTTCATTTTCAAAGTATCTGTTACATACTCTTCTGAGTTCAGAGTTAAAATTAATTGCAAGTGACAATGTTATTGAGGCTAAAGAAATTAATCTCTTATCATTTTACACTGTCTATTGTTAATCTTGTATTCCTTGTTGTGGGTCTCTGCTTCTGACAGTGTCCATGACCTTGTCAGGCTTAGAAGGATGCACTTGACTAGAACATGCAAAATGTTTGGCTCTCAAGGACAAGACTGCTGAGTATCTCCAAATGCATTGTTTAGGCAGACTACATTATAGCAACAAAGCTGCTGGATCTGGATTCCAAGAAAAATAGCATATGCATGTATGGGGTACGCACTCGCATATATATATATATGTGCATATATATGTATTAAAATACATAAAATAATGTGCATTAAATACATGAGCTGTACCTAGGGTTTTCTTAAGTTTGGAATTTTTAGCCTTGTAATGAAAACATCTCATCAATTGTAATATCTCAGTTTACAATTAATGCCATGGGCCTGGCTCCAAACATTTTTCAAGTACATGGAATAGCAAAATATCATTCCCAATTCAGCATTTTCATGTATTTTATTTTCTGTTTCTTTGTTTAAAACTATTCTGAAATCCCATTTAATTTATGTAATCTCATTTTAAAAAAGATCTTTTTTCATTATATATTTCTTACTTTCTGGTAATTTCACACAAAGAAATGTACTTTTCAACAGGACTCCCACCGTTTTCCAAGATACTCGGCTGCTACCAGGAAACCACAGTCCTCTTTTCCCTACCTGTTTCATTTTCACAAGACACATCTCAATCCACAATTTTCTTTTCAAACGTGGGCTTTCGCACATGGATATACTCTTGTACAGTTGATTCTGTGGTGAAAGGTATTAAAACAGTTCTCGTTAAAATTGCCTTGACTGCTTCTAGGCCTTGTTGCTATAAAAGAAAGCTTGAACACATGAATTGGGCAAAAACCAATACAAATTATGTCTGCATAAGTGCTCTTATAACACAAAACATTATCAGTTGTATTTACGAATGGTCTGTTGATGGAAACATCAAGATAATAATAAGTGACAGAGAAAAATGAATGGGAAAGGAAGGACAATGTTAAATACATTCAACATAAAATAAGCAGTATTGTAGTGACTGAACAGGAGCTTCTAAACTGATTGCATCAACACATCCAAAAGCAATTCAATAATAATATTTCTTATTACTTATTTTGAGTTGTAACAAATTTCACACTTCCCATCAGAGGAGTCTGCTGCAGTTTTAGAGCAGAATTTGAAACCGGCTTCTCTGGAAAAAACTAGTAAGAATTTTTATGCTATCGTATCTGAAATACCCATACAGCCTGCTGGGAGCATGGTTTTACATAGGTGGAGCTTTTTTTGTAGTTGTGGCTAAAGAGGGTGCAGCTGCCTCCTGCTCCCCTCTCCTGGCCAGGGGGTGCTCCGCAGAGCAGGGAGCCTGGCAGCCCGGGCAGGCAGAGGCAGTGCGGCAGCAGGCTGGGACGAAACGGGGGAGGAAGAAGTACTCAGGATAAATGGAGCAATTGTCTCACAGATGTGTATCTCAGAAATGAGTAAAAGAGCCTAGGTATGTTCAGAGGTAATTGTGTGGAAAAAATGGAGATGGGTTTCTCCTAAGTAATAACCTTAGGAAAGAGAACACTTTCACCGTTGATAGAAAGGCAAAGTAGGCTGCAGAGGGTGTACGTAAAGAAGGGGGTTGGGTTTTTCTTTTTCTCTCATGTGCCTCATCCAAACTTTTCTTAGTTCCAATCTGAATACAGAGCAGCTCACTATGCATCCCTGTCTCTTCCACTGTCAGTACAATTGAGATGCTTTCTTCTGCCTTTCTGTGGGACGTTAGTTCCCGAGCCTGTTTTGAACATCAGCTTCAGAAAGGGGCAGAGCTACGCAAGTACCTGCATACCTAACAACAGGGAGGAGGGCCCAGTGGAACTTCACGTAGGTTACAAGAAAATTCCATCAAGCACCTAAAGAATCAGGTGATTCTGAAAAATTCCTCTCATGTACCCTTCTCATTTTAGAGTTTTTTAAAACTCTGTTTCTTCACGGGGCTGATAAAGCCAGAGGCCAAGTCAAACTGAGATACATTGGCTGTATACTGTGAGTAAAAGAGGGAAAAGAAAAAGAAAACAAACCTGAAACAATATTGGCTTTGACTTTGCATAGACACCTCCCGATAAGAATTTTAATGCAACATATATGAAGTCCAAATTCCTCTCTTATTTGCGCTGATAGCTAGAGGAAATGTTTTGACTGACAGGGAGTCAGCTCATGTTCTGATATACAGCTTTTCATTACTACAATGTTATATAGGTTCAGCATGAATCCCCGAGAGCAAATCCCTAGTATATCCTAGCACATTGTTCTTTTCACTCCTGAATGCTGAAATCCCAATTGAAATCTTATGTTTATTTATTTATTTTCTAAATAATTTCCTTTCTCTCATCCAAATCTCAAGTGCTTTCATTATGATTTCTGTCTTTTAATGACGGCTTGACCAGCTCCGGGTCTCTCCTTGCCCACACTAATGCAAATACTCTGATGAGCTTTGTAGAGCAAACTGTACAGTCAGCAAAGACTCCTTTCAGTGTGTTGCAGGATTGGACTTTTGGTTGGTAAATCATTCAGGTTCAAATGTTAAAGATATTCATTTTTTTTAACTGGCAGATCGGTTTCATGATATAATTGCAGGGAGCTCTGATTATTTCTAGTACTTATCCCAGGATGAAATGGCTGAGCACTGAAAAGTCGTCAGAGTATGGCTGGAAGAGCGTTACAGGTGGGCCAGCAGCTGCAGGGTTCATTGGGCAGAGGGAACGTAGGGAGCCAGCAAGAGAAGTGTGGCTGCGTGGCAGGAAGAAAATGCCAGGGTGGACAGTGAAGCATCCTAACAAAAGCCAGTTACTACTAGAAGAATTTAAGGCATCACAGTGCTTGCTGTGGGGCTTTTTCCTATCAGCCCCCACCCCCAGCCCCTGCATCCCACAATAACAACAATGAAATAGTAATTACACTCCCTATTTTTACCAAATGGGGAAATCAGCTTTTTTCCAGCCAACATACCGAGGCATCCCTGGAGTGCTAGCCTTTTCAAAACATGTTAGGAAGAACAATGCCTGAAAAGAAACCCACACTGCCATTTCTGCAAGTGGAAGAAAGCTCCAGATGTTAAGTGATTCCCCTTGCATCAATCGGACAGAGAAAGTCTGGGATTTTTTTATATGGATTATGGAGTTCCACAGAAAATCCTCTGCTTCCTCAAGGCTAAATAGAAGAGGAGCTGAACCTAAGCTGAACCTTGTGATTGATTGCTAAGCAAAAGGAAAAAAATGCCCTTTTATACTATCGTCATACCTCTGACTTGCCCAGAAGGAGTAACAAAATATAAATACAATATTTTAAAGGTTTGTTGGTTGTTTTTTGTTTGTTTGTTTGTTTCTTGCTTGCTTTCTTTGTTTTCTCCTGGTGGAAAGAGAGAGAAAGTAAGTTCTCATGAGAAAGCCTCTTCTCTTACTGCAGTCTCCTGCAACGAAAGGGCTCAAAGGCTTGGATAAAGACTGACATTTTTAACCTTTAACAATCAGAAATGAAAAATAACTATCTTATTTTCATTTCATTACCACCCTGCTGCTATTATAATTAATACATATTATTATACTGATATTCCAAGGTACAGTTCTACTAGTTATTAAGCAATTCTAAGTATCTCACAGGAACAGACTATACTGTCGTATGAGTTATTGGGATCTGCTTGAAACACCAATACCAGAGAATGTTGAAGCATTATTAATGAAGCCTTCAAATTAATACTGAACTTTTTATTCCAGAAGATTACAAGTTTCTTCAGTCATACACACACATACATATAAACAGAGACACGTTTAAATGTACTCCGACAGAGCAGCTTTTAAGCTGCACAAAATTCTTACACAGGAGGAAACAACCAAATAGCTAGTGTGAGGTAGAAACTGAGGAACTATATCAGAGTTAAATAGTAATATTTTTAATTCTGAAAAAAAAAAAATCTTTAAAAGTATGTCTCAATTCACCAACCTCTGTTTTGAAAATCTTGCCCACCAGAAAGGATCCCAGACACAGAGCAGTTAATTCCACTTCCTGGTAATATCGCTAATTTCCGATTCTGCCAAGATGCATCATGAATCAGCAACACTGGGCTACAATTCTGTAATATTTAAAGGAAAATTTCTACTACTGTCTGGGAAAAAATCACACTATTGTCCCACTGATGAGAAGCTTATTCATCTTCTCACGAAAGCCTAGAATGTTCCAAAAATGCTGAATGTCTTCTAAAATAATCTCGATCCTAGAATATGTATCTTTTTTACATCAGAAAGAACTTTGGGAGCACTTACCTGTATTTAAAATCACTTTAATTACACAGAGTAGCTAACATTTATATCAGCAATTCATTATTTGAGCAGTTCACATGCTACTCATTAGTATATTAAAACCTCAATAATAGCATGAAATCCCATATATATTGTACTAAATAGAGTAACTTATGCACTCACTTTTGGTCAGGTTCTTAAAGATAAGATAGAAAGTAAATCGTGGCAAAGTTCAGTTACTATCTTTCACTGCCTAAAAACCACAGAAAAAGAAAGGTAACATTGTCAAGTGTTTTCTGATTTTAACTCAGCTGGGAGGCGTCAGTGGTAAGTTTCAACTGCTGAGTTGCATTTGATGAAAATCTTAAAAGCAATTGAGCAGTCAAAACTGTTGACTTTTATGAATTTGTATCGCGAATTACTCTTTGAAGGCTCTTTACCTGCAAGGCTTTGAACTGCTATTGTTGTGTTAAGCTTCCTGTATTTGGAGATAACAAAAATTAACTTTTCAAAGATTCAGTGGTCTGGAAACTGGAAAGTTACTTAAAAGGTTTCATTCCAAGAGTACAGCAACACCCCAAACCCTTAATTATGGAAGACAATCTTTATTGCTTATCATCCAAATAAGAACAGCTCTATTCATTATTTTTTTTAACAGATAATCTGAGCTGTTTCATTTGTGGATTAGTTGGACACTTGTTTTCACACAATTTTATGGATGATTTGATCTTACCTTTGAAAGGTGGTGGGGCACTGCTGTATTTACTTGATTTTCTTTTTATCTCTGCAGATTTTTTTACCGTCATTAGGAGCACAAAAGTAGCTTCATAGTGAGTTTCTCCCTTTCATTTTCGTAAGATATTCTTTAAGGGTAAGACATATATATTTTTTTATTTCCAAGCATAAAGGGCCTGATCCTGCATGGGTGCAGGATGAGTGCTTTTAGTTCCCATTGAAGCCAACAGGCAGTAAGTCTGCAACAAACTGCAGAAGATATCCAGTAGGACGCAAATCTGAGCTCAGAGTGATTTAAAAAGCTGTGTGTGTTTCAAGTCCCGTTCAAACCATAGAAATGCAAAGAAATGTATTCTGACATGACTGAAAGGCAAATCAGACATTCACCTTCTTTCCTGTGGCATAAGAAGGCAGAAACTGAGGGAATTCAGAAGATACCTTGCTTACTACAGCAAGACAGCCACTACAGTAGTCCCTGTTCAATATAATCTATCAAATAAAATAAAATAAAATAAAACAAAATAAAAAATCAGGTTAATTAAAGCAAAGAGATATGGGGGTACCTTAGTACTATCATGAGCTTACCTGAATTTGGAAGAAATGCAACTGTCTCCAACGTCTGAAATACAGATGTTTGAGATTTCTACTTTGCTTCAGCCTCCAGGGCTAAGTTTGGAAAGAATATGTACCTTTTCTGAATGTTTGTTATTCTGATTAGGCTTTTCATGTAGTATTTCATAGGAATCTTTAATTATCAGTTTGATTATTAAGGGTATTTAGCGGTATTTAAGGGTATTTGAGGGCAATTATTAAGGGTATGTAGAGTGCGAACTGTTCACCCAGAAAGCTAGCAGACAAGTCAAAGTATATCATTCAAATCCAAAGTGCAACTTTTTGTCGCAAAACATCAATATGGCACAAAGATAAGGTTGTCTCAAAAATAAAATAAAATAAAATAAAAATAAATTGCAAGACACTTGTTTTAAAAAGATAAACTACCAAAAATGAACTGTTTTACCTCTAAGTTGCCTGAGAAAAACTGACAGTTTGAAGCTGCACAGGGGATTCTAGGAAAAAAAAATATATGTATATATATTATCGAGAGTTATTTTCTTTATAAACTCTCTAAAGTCGGCAAATATGAAGGAAATGTTTTGGTTTCTCTGAGCCTACCTGCCTTACTGAGAAGCCTTAATACTCTCAGCAGCCTTAATAAAAATCTGTTCTCAGGTCACTAACACAGTCAGTAGAGCAGAGCTGAAAATTGCTAAGTCAAACATCAGAAGAACAGCTCCAGTTAACATCCAATTTGAGTAGAATAACATTTGTAATCTCTAATGCTTTTCTAACCCACCTCGTCNCCCTCCCACCCCCTCCTTTCTGTAAACCTAAAGGCTCATTCTTTGACTCTCAGAAGGGATGTGTGCTTGGCTGGACTGGCTAAGGAACCATGGGAAATGCAGCCCAATACATGATCATCTGAACTACCTACCATCTCACATTGTAATTATGTCTTAACTACAAGGGGNAAGCTAGCAGACAAGTCAAAGTATATCATTCAAATCCAAAGTGCAACTTTTTGTCGCAAAACATCAATATGGCACAAAGATAAGGTTGTCTCAAAAATAAAATAAAATAAAATAAAAATAAATTGCAAGACACTTGTTTTAAAAAGATAAACTACCAAAAATGAACTGTTTTACCTCTAAGTTGCCTGAGAAAAACTGACAGTTTGAAGCTGCACAGGGGATTCTAGGAAAAAAAAATATATGTATATATATTATCGAGAGTTATTTTCTTTATAAACTCTCTAAAGTCGGCAAATATGAAGGAAATGTTTTGGTTTCTCTGAGCCTACCTGCCTTACTGAGAAGCCTTAATACTCTCAGCAGCCTTAATAAAAATCTGTTCTCAGGTCACTAACACAGTCAGTAGAGCAGAGCTGAAAATTGCTAAGTCAAACATCAGAAGAACAGCTCCAGTTAACATCCAATTTGAGTAGAATAACATTTGTAATCTCTAATGCTTTTCTAACCCACCTCGTCTATAGAGGCACTGCGGTCCAATACACACCAAGAAGGACAGAAGTCCACAAAGCGGAGTGAAGACAGAGGAAACGAGTGGAAACCCTTTCGCCCCTAACTGACAGCACCTAATAACAGGTGCTCTTTAAACATACACGTGTAGCCCGGAAGGTGAAGGATGGACAGCAGGGAGGGTTCCTAGTGATTTCCAGTTTTCAGAGAGGTCTTTGTTGACGAGGGGAAATAAGTCCATCCGAGTTTCCTCTTCCTTCCCTCACCCTCTATCTCCTCCCCACCCCCCCCCCCCCCCCCCTCCTTTCTGTAAACCCAAAAGCTCCTTTTTTTACCCTCCGAA
>VXAL01007529.1:18670-36273 GCA_013399475.1 Chauna torquata | reverse complement strand
ATTGTAATTATGTCTTAACCACAAGGGGAGGAAGTATGAAAGATGTTTAGCACACAAAGACTTTGGAATTTAGCTAGGTTTTATCATATCTTAGGGGGGAAAAAAAAAAAAAAAGAAAAAATCCAGGTTCATACACATTCACTCCTGGACTACCAGGGTCTCGCTGACCTAGACTATTTCTGTGTTCAACATAACATTACACTAAGCAAAGCAGACTAGCAGGAGAAAAAGCTAAAAGGTACTATAGTAGAGACATCCCAAATCTACACACCAACCAGACAGAAATATATTCTGGCAATGCCACAAAAGTAAAAGAAATAAGACTTATTTTTTTTTTTCCTCTACACAGCTGCAAAACACTGATTGGCAGGGATCAGTATCAACTCACTGGATGAAATTTGGATTCAACAGACCCTGGAAGATGAAAATGACAGTGATAAAAGTGAAAATATTCTTCAAAAAAACTACTGGAACACTATTGTTCTTTTCCGTTGAAGACAATTGCCCTTTGTTCATCAAATGTCAATCTGACTTGCTACAGCTTTTATAATAAGGACTCATGAGTAGGTGTAAATGAAAGTAGAGTCTCTGTTATTTAAATTGAAATCCTCTTGCAATTCCTTGGTATGTAAATTACAGACTGTGTTATACACTGATAGAGATGGCATAAATAGATCTGGCAGAGTCTGAGGGGACCTTTTGAATTGTTCTGAGTAATGTGCACCACTTCTGAATATGGCCTTGAATACAGACACAGAGGCAAACGCAGAAAGGAAAATGTAACTGCTGGTGGAGAAGCTTTCGATGTGTGTATAGGCAGCACAGAAATGAACAGGCACAGCAAGGAGGAGGATACATACTCCCTTGCATTCAGAGTCAAACAGGAATAGTAGTAAAGACAGACATTACAATTTCTGTGGAAAAGAAAGTTTCACCAAACTGCTTAAAATCCAACAGGACTGCTAGCAGCAGTAAAATGCCTCCAAATGACAGCAAGCACTAACACCCTGTGAAATCCAACCCTACTTAGGACCACTGGAGATGTAAAGCACAAGAATTTATAATATGAGATGCCCCAGGATGCCTGTAAGTCTATAATTGTGATAAGGATTTTTTATATATAAAAAAAAAAATCAACAGAAGTATAACCTTGTTACTCTTTGAAGTCAGATTGTATGGCCTATCCTTTTGTTTCTTAACTGAGAAACCAAGTGCTGTTGACAGCGGGCTTTAGACTTGAAGCTGCAAACTTCAGCATGTCTGCTAATAACAGTATATTGAACTTGTATGGAAGTTTAATACTCTGTCCTTTCTTCACCTACTTTGGATGATATATGTTATGTTAGAGGATAACCTTTTTTTACATCACTGCTCATTAAAACGGCAACTGACAAGAAGAAACTACAGGGTGAGTTAAATAAAAAGGGTATGTATCACCCTGGCTTTGAAAGGAATATTACATATGTATGTAATAGAATACCTATATTGAAAGTCAAATGCTAGAAAATAACAGAAATGTACTGTATGCTGGCCCCGAGCAAGGATAAAGGAACAATAAAGCACTTAGGGACCAATCCATAAGGTTATTTAGGTGTCAAGCTGCCTGCAGTCATTCATTTCAATGAAAAGTTATATACTAAATAGGATTTAAGTAACTAGATGCTTGTGTGGCTACAGGGTTTTTTTTGTTTGCTTGCTTTTTTTTTTTTTTTTTTTGGCTTTCAATCACAACTTTATTAATGGAGCTTAAACATGCAAATGATGCTTTGCACTAATCATGCTCAGTGGCAGAAACATTATGTTTCAAAACATAGACTCAGTACTCAAGATGCAAATACTATACGTAGCATAAGCAGCATAAAACAGTCAAAAGCGGTAAGGATAGAGACAGAAAAAAGACCAAATTACAGCAGCCAATTAGCCTGTGTAATAACAATTTTCAAAGGAAAACTACTTTTGTAAACTGTTTTAGAGAAAAAGATCTTGTTTACACAGCAGATTCTGTAGGCATTGGTGTGAAGTATACAATCAATGTAAAGAGATCAGTTTGTATCCTATTCCGATATGTAAAAGGAAGGAAGAGCACAACTGAGTAACTGAAGATGTCTTTCATATCCTATCTGTGATATATAAAAAGTGTATGTAAGATAGGCATATCCTCTTGATAGAGAGCAACATCTGCATTAGAAACTCCTTTGTTATTTTCTTATTAAATTTCCTTGTACAAAAATCTTCCTGTGACTTGTACAAGATCATAAATACCAATGCTAGCATTTGAAAAGCCCTCTTGTAAAGTACAGGGATGCTGCAACTCTGAAACATTTAAAAAAAAAAAAAAAGCCTTAGAGTGTTCCATCAAATATGTCCTGACACAAACAGAGATGGTGGTGAGAGAAAGAGAAGTTAAGCAACCCACTATCATCTTCACCTCAAGTCAATGACAAGGCTGACACTCCAAATCTGTTCTGGCAAAGTGCATTCCATAGCTGCATGAGAAAGCTATGGGACACAGTGATGTACAATTCTCACTCTGAACAAATGAAAGCCCAGCATTTTTACACTTGAGTAAAACTGGGCCTGGACAATAGGGAACCAGAAACTCATTTGGATACATGTGGTGTTTTAAAACACATCACCAGGACCTTCAAATCGATCCAGTGCCTAATGGCAGGCAGCACTGAGATCTCAGTACAGAGACATGTGATGACCAGCTATTGTGCATGCTTAAAATCTCAGTGGTTGCATTTTTGTACAAGTTCTTGTTTTGTGAAAGGAGGGCTAAGTGAGACCTGCAAGCAGGGAATTATAGTAATCCAGACAAGATGTCAGAGAAGCATGAATTAGCGTTTCAGTATCTCTATGCGACAACACTCTCAAACTTGTTATATTTCCAGGTTGATAATAGGAGTTTTGTTCCCCTTGAATGCACATGATCCCCAAAGAAAAGCCCTCAATTAAAGTTTACCTCTACATTTTGCACAGATGAAGACCAAGCAGTATTTATGTGCCGCACAGTGAAGGAACAAATCTTCAGATACAGTGTTAACAGCATTATTAAGCACAGTGGTCTCATCTTTTTCATGTTTAAAGCAATTTTGGGGCAGTCAGAATAAGACTTCATAAGAAATGGGGATCAGACGCTCCTATTGAGTCTGTAGCAAAATAATGTAAGTCTTATTTCCAATAGCTGTGCAAGCTTTTTACTTCTACTCTTCTATCTTCCCTTGGATCTTCTTATCCCTTTTTGTCTATGAGGCTTAATCAGAGACACAGCAGTTTAAACCGCTATGTGACCTGAGAGATGACTTTATCACCTCTGAACTTTTATAATACAAGTAAGTGATGGATAAATCATACCAGAAAGCCTAGTGACCTGAGCTAACAAATTTTGTGGGCTAAATCCTGGCATTGCAGCCCTTACACAATATTTGTTCAGGCAAAACCCACACAGGAGTAAGAGCTTTATCGGAGTCAAGTCGGAATAAAACCTGAGTAGGGACCTCAAGATTTGGCCCTTTTTCATCTTCAACTTATATTTTCTTGTAAGCATCCTGGGCCACATTTTTAAAAGCATTCAGAAGAGTGGAAGTCCCTTCAGTGTTATTTTATGAAACACTACAGTTCTGTACCAACATTATTGGGGTATTTTCCAACAGTTTTCCAAACAGATGCAATATGTTACATAATAGCACTTCAATTTTCTCAACAAATTAACCAAAAACTTTAGCTTCACAAATCACTTTGGCCTAAAAAGACAGGGTTAACACTACAATACCTCTAATGCAAATTTTATAAGGGCTATTTATAAGGGCTAGCTTATTTCCAAGCTATAGCTTGGAAATAAGATTGGTAGCACTTACAGCACCAAAAAGACATATACTCTGAGCTACAGCCACTAGTCAACAGGCCTCACTGACAAAGCTTAAAAAGAGCACACGCTGTTCATTTGTCTGTATCACAGTATCCTAGGAAATAGGGATAAAATGAGTCTTAAGGAATTTACTCCAACACTTGACATAACTGCTATATCTGTGATAGAATTTCATCAGTTTTAAATTTCACAAATTTTTGTAAAAAACAAGTAAATGTAGTAACATATACTCACCTTATGCCTGCAATAAAAATTGCAATAAATGTTTTTTCAATATACTATAACCATCATTTCCTATGGTAGAGTTCATGCAAGCACATATTCTATCAATAAAAATTTTTTAAATACAGAAACTGAAATATCCTGAATTTTTTTAAGGAAGTGTCACTGCAGCTTATTAGGATATGTGATAAAAGCTCATCTGCATACCCACAAAGGAACCCAGGGAACGGCCAGGGGGAGCCCAAATAATGCCCTGCTGGGCTAGTCCTAGACCCATCACAGGATCCATCAGTCCACCAGAGATGCATCTCTACAAGCCCAGAGGACCACAGGGGCAGAAAGGCAGGCAGGAACCCAAATTACAGGCTCCCAAGGAACAAACACCCTGTCCAGACCCATCCCAGGGCTGTCCCAGAACAGCCTCTGCTTCAGTGTCCAGGTGTGAAACTCACTAGTGACATGTTGGATCTGGGGGCATGGAGCTGCAGCAGCCTCACCTCTCTCAGGCTGTCAGATCCATCATGATGTATTTTTCTCTAGCAGAACTGGGTAAGATAAATTCAGAACCGTTAATTTTGTAGCTTCCCTTTATCTTCTATATCTTTGATTCAGCTCAGCTATATTTTTTTCCGTTCTGCTTCATCTTTTTCAAAGTCATAATGCTGGTGAAATGCATCAACAGCTTCGCTTAGCTCAATAGATATGGATCCAAATGTATAAAAAACAAGCAACAGTTATTGTTTGTTATTACCAGCTACATACTCCATCAAGAACTTCTGTTATTAATGCCCAAAAGCCCTGAGAGTCCTGGCAGTGGCCTTTGATCAGTTTCATTACCCAGTATACACAATGTAAATGCCACTGTTGTTACGTTCTAGGACTGCTAGTCACTCTTAGGGGCAGGTGTTATGTTCATACTTATTGTACAGGACACTAATTCTATCATTACCAGAAAGCAGCTGTTTTCTTATCAGCTACTTGGAAAGTCAGCTTCATTGAAAACAGCAATGCACAGGATTATTATGCCTGCTAGTACTTTTGAATGTCTTGCCTCCACTTAGAAGCTCTTCTTTTGTCTGTCTCTTTAATACCCAGGATTCAGTAATCAACCCCTTCCCGAAACAGAAGTTTTTTCTTAAATATCATAATAATTTTAAAATAAATTTCTCTTTCTCATTTCTCTTCTGACTTTAAAAGCCTTTTGGTATATTCAAGTCATATTTTCAAACCTCCTTCTGCTACTAGGAAGATAAAAATGTATATTGTTACTTAGCTGAAAGCTGAGATTCTTTCTTGAGCACAGGATTCACAAAGTGAATATAGACAGCAGAAAGAAATATAAAATATAGGATGAGTTCTCCTGAATTTCAGCATACATTTAAATAATAACCAATAGCTTCTTCTTTGCTAGACCCCTAACAAAACAAATCATAAACATTGGAAACTCAGAGATATACAGCAGGCCTAGTCCAAAAATAATGAAATGTCCCAAATAATTATTGTCCACTTGACAATTACAGCAGGGGCATGATCTACGAAAGTAATGCAGAGATAATAGAGGCCATTTGACAGAAAGTGCCCAGGCCAAAACAATGCTGGGTCAGACAGAATAAATTGTCAGGGTTATAAAGCACCACGACAGCAAAAACTCCTAAACATAACATTGCCTGTCGCCCTGGAGTAAAAAGTATCAACAACTTAAAAGACAGCAAATTAACCAATCAAGTCATATAATGAAATTTAAGAAAACAAAAGGCTGCCTACAGAGAACTGAACAGGCAGTTAGCCTTACATGAGGTCATTCTTAAACCAGCAAAGATTGAATCTGCATGACATAAAATATTTCATTAATTCACAAGGCAAATGAGAAAAAGAACATCTTGGCTCTATATAATATAGTATCTGTATTTTAACACTTCACACTTTATGTCCATAAAAGGAAGATTTAATATTGAAGTGATCAAATCATGCAGGCAGCCCATCCATTACATGCATGGTGAATCTTAAAAGGGGAATTGCCACTGGTCCTGCTGGCTGTCTCCGCCGCTGCAGTGCCTTCTTCTGGCCCCGCAGTGCAGACCTTGCTCTGCCTCAGGTCTCCAGGAGCGAGCTGCCAGCTCTCACCAGCTCCACTAGGCTGGTGCACCTCCTGCCTCCTGCCTGTCTCTCTGAGACTCCTCTGGGCACTTTCCAAAGCATCTGAATTTGGAGAAAAGAGAGAAAAAAACAAGGAATCCATAGACGAAGCTATCCACATTCTTCTGTTCTGAACCAGTCTTCACATCAATGCTTATAGCACTGATACAATCAGAGAAGGTATGCTTCAGAAATTCCCTCTAATCAGCAAATATTTCTAATTCCTGGCTATAATCAGGCTTCTCTCATGGACTGAAATTAATTCTTCCCACTGAGGTGACTGAGCTGCATGTGCTCCTGTTGGCACCACACTCCATGACACTTCAGGCATAAGTACCAGAGGTAACAGGGGGTCCACTGGCTCTCCTGAGCTACCTCGAAATACCTCATGCGACTTTTGTGGGCTTTGCAATCCACCCCAACCTCATGTCTTTTCTACCGAAGGTGTGAATTCTTACAAGCACAAAGTTAAAAAAAAAAAAAAAAAAAAAAAAAAAAGGGAAGGAAGAAAAAAGTTATTCTTTATTGCAATTCAGAGTGAAACAATTATCTGGTGCAGTTATTTCTGATCAGTACAGCTCTGTTGTAAATTTGCTACAAATTACATACTACATTGCCACCTAGTGAAGAAATTTGGAAATTCAACTAAAAATAACTGCAGCAGTCATTTGATGATATAGGTATCCTCAAAATTCACATATCTGTGACTCCCGTATGATAGCTATGTGGGGTGTGAGCAGGTGTCACTGCCATTGTATTTGGTGGGTCTGTGTGTGTGTTTGTGCATGTGTATGTTGTCCTGCCTAATCACAATGTGCATATGCATAATTATGACTGTATTTGCAGAACGTCCACTTTGATGAACATATTTTACTTTCTAAAATATATATTTGCTGCCACCAATGTCAAGGAAGAACAGAAATCTTATGTGGTGCTGTCTGCCATGTTTGTCATCACACCACCTATGCTTAGATGACATTAAATCTGATTTGTTCAGAGTGACGAGACAGTTCAAATTATGCTTAGATAAAAATGTAGCACCAATCAGACTGTGCTAGTTTACTTGGATTCTGCTACCAACAAGCTGGTCTACCAGAAGATTTGACATGGTTTCCAACACAGACTGTGGGGATAAAAGATCTGTGGTGGAGCTCCTGGACTGACAAATTGCAAGTGATATCTTGACAACCTCCATATGAGCTTTCATGTCATGCTCAAGGCAGTTTAGGGACTGACATGGGACATGGCAATGCCAGACAAGAGTAGACACAATGAAAATGTGCTGATCAGAGATTATGAGGACATAAGGCAGTGCTGTACAGTGAAAACTTTTGAATGTACTCAATCACCATGACTGCCAACAGAGTTGTTTCATATGACATCTTCCTCACCACCACTCTCTGCCAAGCATGCAAGATCAAGACAGAAGTTTAAGGACCAGTCTGTCATTATTTTTTCCTGCAGGAAACATCCAGTTCCTAGGAAAAAGATGACAAAATGAATTACATGACAGGGATTGTCTGTTTGGAATATTCTGGATCATTGCATAGAAAGACTAATTTAATGCTGTAGTTGTTGGTGTATTTTGTGTCTGTACAGAAGGATATGTCCATACAAAATCACAACTCCTACCAAACATTAAACAAGTATAAATTATTCATGGCATATATGTCAGCCCAGATTTTTTTCTAGTATTGCTGAATTTGTAATTAGAATTTTACATTTCTGGAATAGTAAAAAGCAAAGTATGCTTCACTATCAGCTGGAATTGAAAGGCATTCCTTGCAACGATATCCTTCATTTTAACTGGATACATACAGGCAAAAGGGTGAAATTAAGTGGTAACCTATAATTTGTAAGTTTTTGGCTTCAAAGTCTGTTTGTTTATGTGGATATATATACACAAACATTTCTTAATCTGTGGACAACCCAGCCATATGCAGATGATACAGCTGTGTACCTAATTACAAAAGTCATTTGTTGATCAAGGGTCATTCTCAGTGGTATACTTACCCAGTTGGGTTCATTCTTGTTAGTACAAAATAACCAGAATGCAGTCCAACACTTACAGCTCATGGACCCAGATTCTGCTTCTGTTTCACATGTAAAGCAATGAAAAATACTGCTTGAAAGTCCACACGCATATCTGACAATATCGAGCATAGAGGAAGTTCCATGTCCCATCTGGTTTTCAAGGGAATTTTATTATATCTCTTAGATATATTTTTCAGCTTCTGAGTATTATGTTTATTACATGGATTGATTTGTAATCTGTTTTTCTCCTTGACTGAAACCTATTTTCATGAGTGAGACACTGAAATAACATTCTCTTTCATCTGCTAGTTCTTACACACTGTAGATAGAATCTTAATTTCGTACTTTCTGTAGACTAGTAAGAGTCTGTGTTTGCTACTTCAAAGCCAGATATGTGCAAAGTTAATGAATGTAAGTTCTTTAAAAACAAGCAGAGGCATTGCTTATGAGTAATGCTTGTATAGCTCTAGGAGTAAATGCTAGTCAAAGAAGACATTTTTGTTAGAATAACTTTCAATGAACAAAAAATAAACTGCAGGAAAAAAAACATGCTAAACTTTTAAAACTACATATTTACTCATTTCACATTATCTGATCTATTTAATACCTGATTAATATTCAAGCACAGCAGATTTTATTTCAAAGGGCTGAACTGACTCAGTCTCATTGATTTTTAAATACATATGTAGAAATAGGTAATGTCACAGACCATACGACCATTTAGGAGTACACAAATCACTGTGGGGAAATTGTAGAAAAAACAGACCGACAAAAATAGCAGCAGTTTAATTTTGAATGCATATATTACACAAAAGAAAATCGAAACTGCTGAAGTGATAAACATCACAAACCAGACTGACACCAGTCATTCACACAAAGGATGTGAATCATTCGCCAGAGTAAGCACCTAAATGAAATGACCATCACTATCTTATATTGATGAAGCCATTTTTAAAAAAGCACTGGGTGATATTTTCAGTATTGGAAGATAGCGCAATCCCTGACTTTGTATGCATTTTTTTGTGTGTAAAGTGGACACAATTTGTATGTCAGATATGAAATTATACACTAAAATCTATTAGAATGCATGTTTGATTGGAGCAAACTCTCACAAGAACAATGATTATAGCATAAAACACAACTTTAGCAATCACATTAGAGAAAAGTGATGGCACTTTTTCAGTCATAGCTGAAATGACAGCAACCATCTTTGTTCCCACAATGATTTTACTAATCAAAATACCTCCCAGGTAGTACATTACTTAGGCATGACTGTACTTTCAATTCAAGGATTACTGAAATTAAAAAATGTTAGAAAAGATTTCTATACAAATAATAAGATATATTTTCTCTCAAAGTCTGTAAGTAGTTTAATCTTACACACTGTTTACTGGGTTAGGCCTTTCGGACAAAATTTCATTAAATACTGTGTCACTGACGGATTAAGTAAAAACTTCAAATTCAGTATTTATGGGAAATTCTTACAGTTTAACAAGAAAAATAACAAAATATATTATATGGAAAAATCAACCATATTTTGTACAATTTGTTATGACACAGGGCAAGGGCAACTGCTCATGATTCCCTGCTCCTCCTCTCCACTGTCATACTCTCAATGACTTGTGATTTGATGAAAGTTCATTAAATGGATATGTTTTCAAAAACTGTTTTAGCTGCCAAGCAATGCATGCAAATCTTTAACCGTGTACAAAAGATCATTAGAAACATTTTTTTGCATTGAGTTCATATTGTTTAAGATAGACATAGAAAAGAAAGATACACCCAATATAAAAGAAAAAAATATTTCAGTGAAGTTCATTTAAGATGTCTTTCATAGGTAGAAACGAAAAAACAATGTGCAAGTATTTCAGTCATCAACTTGCCATTCTATGTACTTCTAGTCATTACCTCTGTCTCGTTTAATGCGTGCTGCTCTTCCTTACTGCCTCGCACAACCACACTAAACCTTAGGTCTTCATTTGTCCTCCCGGGACAGAGTCCTCTGAAAATGCTTACATGGAGGTCTTACTGAAGTGAAAGAGGCTGCAGGTCGTTTTGTACATCCCTGAAAGCAGAAGACGTAGGACTAGAGCCAGTGTGTCCAGACAGCTGTAGATTTAAGTCCCGGCTGAGCAGTTATTTTGGGGATCACTGTTTTGGACACAAGTGCTTACTTCTTTTATCAGTATCCTTTTTCAGACACCAACCATTGGTCACTTGCAAAGGGTTGTGGATTCCTGCTTCCTACTGTGTCCACTTTCACTGTGGGTAGTTTGGGAACATAAGCACAAGTCAGGAGCTTAAATAGTTTTGTGGGTGTAGGCTAGGTCCATTTTGAATCTGACCCTACTGCAAACTATCGTGTATTTGAAATGTCATATGGTATTTCCTGCAAACAGAAACTTGTAAATACAAACTTTTTTTTTTTTCCTCATTACATCTCTGGTAATTCTGATTACAAGGGAGCCAGATGTGATAAATTAGTCCTATTATGTGAAGCAACATATACATGCAAATTCTGGGTGTTTTTTGGTGAGTGAATTGCCATTACAAGGGTTAATCTAAGCAGCAGTACACCATCTATTATCCTTAAAACGGGTTTCACTAAAACAAGCCACTAGAGTAATACCTGTAGAATAAAAGACAACTGTGTATTTTTATTGCTTGTGATTACGAATTTGAATCTCCAAGCTACACAGTTGCCCTTCACATACAAATGCAAATAATACATGGTAGAATATATAATACAACAAATATGTTTGGATAAACAGGGCAAAGTTGTTAACATAGTTCCTCTTGATAAGAAATGTGTAGTGTAGTATAGTATAGCACATACATGTTTTAAGAAAAAATTCTGGCAGATTCTTTTTACAATCAAACCCAAAAAGTATTATTTCTATTTGGAAGCTTGATCATTTTTATTGAGTCATAATAAGACATCTTGTACCACAGCAGCTCAAAATTAAGACCTGTTTGGACGGAGGTCTATACAGTAACTCCATAGTTTAAGTACAACTTTATTCAGCTTTTCATCAAGTCTTAGGATATTCTAAATACATTAAACAAAACAAAGTGTTAATGGGTTTCTGCTTTTCTGTAACTCTATCCACCAATTTGGGCATGTTATTTAAATGTGTGTGTGTGTGTGTGTGTGTGTGTGTACACTCATGTATGTACAGGAAATTTCTGTGAGAAAACATTAATTTCTTGCAGACACAAATAAATGTTTGACATATTTAGAACAGCACATGGTTGTGTTGTGCACAGTGTTAGCAGTGGTAAAATGTTATACAGCACTGCATTTTCTATTCACAATTTTTATGAAGCTTCTGAAGCTTCTTAATCAAAATTCCAGCAATTAATCCCCATTCTTGTCTACAAAAACTATTTTTAACAGCAAAACCCAAGAAAATCAGATAACATACATTTTAATTCCATAGTCTCTTGTATCAATATTATGCCTGTGTTTATCACTAAAATTAAGGGTGTTTAGCTTGTGTAAGACTGGATTAATAGAGTAGAGTATCTGGCACATAAACTAAAAACTAAGCAGAAAGGAGAATGCAAATGCTTTTTCAAAACATATGGATAATAATTTGGGTAACAGACATGCAATAAAATGTATTTCCTAGAAATAAAAAAGCAATGACAAGGGACCCATAACAATATGGAAATATAAAACAATGAAATACAGCTCCTTAAAGTAAAGCCTGAGTGATGAGGCTACCTCTTTTAATAGATCTACAGATGTTATTGTTATAGTGATTGGCAGGGTTGTAAAATTTCAAATTTCTGAGCAGAACTAGATTTGCTTCTAAATAAAGAGGAGCTAGAAGGATATTGGGAAAATGAACAGACAATAAGGATATTGGAGTTGACCAACAGGAATTTTTAGCTTAGTGATGGTTTTGGTTAATACTTTAGAAAATCTCATTTTCTGAAAAGTTGTATATGAACATGTTCATGAAAGTCAAGACAATGAAAAGATGACTATAGACAATCCTAAGTGAACTCAGTAATTGCTGCCTTGCACACCATTACACGTGTTGTTACAGACTAAGGGAGCCCCAGATCAGGAGGAAGATATGTGTCCCTTTTTTGTCAAATGACTGCCTAAGTTAGCTATCTGTGCCCTGCATGGCATAGAGCTCCGGGCAATAGCCCTGTTAGTTAGTTCAACCTCTCAGTTGAGCTAGTTCTGCTGATGAGGGAGCACTCATTTACTGGATACTTCTCCAATGAAGCCAATGGGACCATCCACAGCAGTAAGGGTCTGAAAGGTCAGTTTAACTATTATTTATTCACAATCTGAATTCATATTTATACTACAAAAGCAACACAGCCTAGCCTTTCATTGTGACTCTCAAGTCTAAATCTAAAAAGTAATAGTAAAATCACAACCCTGGAGGGAAGAAAATGTATCAAGAAATACATTATATTGAAATTTATCCAGGGTAAGTGATGAGTTTAACACATGAAATTATTCCAAAAGTGAATATCAAAGATGACCGCAAACATATGAAACAATTCCTTTATCTGAAGTAAAAGCTCCCAGAATTTGAGAAAGAGTTGTATCAAACGAGAAAACAAAAAAAAAAACTGAAGCAAAATTCTACTTGTTTCAACCTACAGACTCTCTTTTGCATTCTGTGGCTTTGCACTGGTGTGACCAGGAAAGGTTGAGATTATTATATTCAAACAATCAGACTAAATCCTCACAAAGTAAGTAAATTCAGACTCATACCTGCTGCTTAACTGTTGGCTTGCCCTGTTGTCTCAAGGCATCATATCCTATGATTTAATTGGTACAGAAGGTCAATTTCTAGCACAAAAGTGAACTTAAAAATGTAGTGCTAGCTCATAACTTTGTATTTCTGTGCTTTGTATCTCAGCCATTTCATCTTAAAATATAGTTGGTAAAATGCTATCTAGAGGGTTTTTGTTAGAGATTCTAGTTTGTCAGTCTGAAGCCAAAAAAGATGTATTTCCCACTTAATAACCCCTGTGGTTAGTATCAGAGTCCAGAGGAACTTCCAAAGGACAGTAATTGAATGGTTGGTACACTGCTGAAATAGATTCTCAAAATGACTTTGACCTGATTTGTACACTTCTTCAGTGGTTTAGAAGCACTGCAGAGCCACGGATACATTCAGTTCAGACATCACGAAGTAGGAACTAGCTCTTTACCACCTCTCAGCTCCATTCTTAAAACATCTTTAAGGTTTTTCAACCATGTTTACACTGAACATTACAAGGTTGTGATACCTCAGCAAGCTTTATGTGCATGAACTTAAACATGAGACACAGAAGCAAGTATAAAACAAGGGCAATACACTGATATGCACAAGGGAATATATGGAAAAGCATAGAACGCCATTAGTGTGTCCTAACAAACAGCTACTGCAGAGAAAATTACTTGCACTGAGCACTCTGCATAGACATCACATAATTTTCTTTTTGAAACCAGGGTTCACACATTGTAAATTACATCCCAAAGCAATTACTTATTACTTTGGGGTGTTCTAACCCTGAAAACACCACAGAGCTGCATGTATTGATATGCTCCCTATTCTTAGATAATCGTAACTCTATGAGGATCCTGTTTAAAAGTCTTGGTAGATATACCCAGATCACATGAAATAGGTGTAGATGCCGTAAGTTGCCATATTTCTAAAATAATGTTTGTATAATACAAGGTTCCAGTTACCTTCCTTTCAGCATTGAAAACTTTAAGTATGTTCATTTAACAATGTCAAGACAACTTTCAGAGTTGGGGGAAGCAAACACTAACTTGCTGTATTTGTCCAACATCTTTATTATTGTCATGGATCACATTTATGAAGACATCATAAAGTTACAAAGAGTTGTAATAAAAAAAGCAGTTCCAACAATGTAAAGTAGTCCATTACATGTTCCATATGACAGCTTTATTACTGCAGTGGACCAGTACAGCAATTACAAATAGGAAATATATTATTACACATAACTTGTTTTGAGACAGAACACTACAGCAGGGCAGAATAATACTGGAAGAACATATTATTCTGTAACACATAATAATTATTTTGAGACTACAAAGTAAGAAAATAAACAATTTAAAGTAAGCAGTTTAGCAATCTGATTAAAATATTGCTAACAAAAGCAGATTTAGCAATGGAGACATGATTACTAATTGCTGTTTAGTTATCATTAATAGCTGCTTGGTTATTTTAATTAGCATCTGTATTTTTTCTCATATATATTAACGCTCATTAACATATTGTTAAGGAGTGCCAAGCTAGGACACATCAGTGCTATATGATGTACAAACTTAAAATGAAATGACAACCCATACCCAAAAGAACTTACAGTGCAAGTAAAAGACAACACATAAAATATGTAAAAAGATTGTTGAGGAAGACATAAAAAACAGACACATACAAAAAAAAAAAAAAAAACACAAAAAGAGTATGGGAAGCAGAGGTCTTGATAATACTGTGACTTCAACATTGCATATTTTGACAGACCTCCCACTGATGCAGAGTTTTAAGGAGGATTCAGAGGAGGATAACTAAGTAGCTTTGAAAATATTTACAGATAGCTCTTCTCATGCTATGCTTGAGAAAGAGAGCAGTTTTCCTAGAAGATTTAATAGGCAGATGATGGAGACATCCATGATAAATAAATCTTGTCATCCCTTCCAGTGTCCTTTAGTGAATGACAGAACATAGATAACATGAGATGAAGCCAGGAAAGGCATCAAAAGAGAGAGAGAAAAAAAAAAATCTCAAAAACTGAGAGCATAGTGCTTCCACAAATCTACTCAAAACAGAAAACCGCAGCTTAGGGTCATTTAAAAATGTATTTTATTTGCAAGCAAGATGGATTCAAAATTCTAGGTGTCAAAAAAAAAATCACACTTAAGTAAGCTTCCAAAGCAAATGTTTATCAAACAGTTGATTATTTTTATTAAGAAAATTATTCTCAGGTTCAGTTTTTATGTGTTTGTGTATGCTAATACTCGAATGTGTAAGTAAAATCAAGATAAAAATATAAACAAATTACAAATATAACTACAATACTTAATTAGATTTCAAAGCACACTTATGAAAAATTTGAGACAGCAAAAAGGAGCTGGGCATGCATTTTTGAACAGATGGTGCCTAGATAAGGTCACACAGATATAATTGAGGTCAGATTTTGGCCACTGTAGGAATAGACACTGAGTGAAACAGGTGAATTTCCTCCTGTGTTTTTCATTAATTACTCAGTGCCATTCAATCACAGTGTTGTTTGTTGTAGATCCTCTCAGTAATCCCTTGCCCATACAAGCCCTTCTCTAGAATATTCTTTCAATATTATACATCTGAAGAAACATTCTGTTTGTGGAACCATTGATTTGCTTTCCAACTGCAGAAACACTTAAAAACCTACTGGTCTCACCATTTATCTTAGCTACAGGCTGTAAGATATCAGTAAGTATCAGGAGACAAACAGATTAAGGCACTTTTTTCCTGCTGATGTAAGAACTGACAGAAAAGACCAGCTAATTTTTTTTTGTGTATGTGAAAATACAGGTGAGTTTTACACTCAAAGACCAATTTTTAGAT
This sequence comes from Chauna torquata, assembly GCA_013399475.1. Lineage (NCBI taxonomy): Eukaryota > Metazoa > Chordata > Aves > Anseriformes > Anhimidae > Chauna > Chauna torquata. The sequence continues at coordinate 20,421 of VXAL01007529.1, read as the reverse complement.
ATGTTGTATCAGAGACAGAAGGCAAATCGAGAGCCCAGATAGATGAAGCAGAACTGACTTGTAGAGCTTGACACATATTGGTCAAATTCTCCTCACCATTTAGCACATAACATCAGAGTAACAGTATCAGCCTAGCTGTTGATTTTACATGGGATACCTGAGAGCAAAATTTGCTTTGTGAGTTTTTTCACACCTAACATAAAAATATATGCTATTAAATAGCATTGTGTACGTTAGAATAGGGATTCATTATTGCATTTACTTCCAGCAGGAAATCATTCACTTCTGAATGCCAGTTAAGAGTATCACAGACATAAAACCAACTGAGTTCCTATATGGGCCTCAAAGCATATTATGCTGTTTCAAGTCCCACCAAATATTCTCTCCACAGCTTTGCTGCCTCAGCCTGGTATCCACCACAGGCAACACTTTTATTTGAATGACACCCATATCAAAGTCTTATTACTTTATAACAGTCCATCTCATCTGGTTAAAAGAAAACAATATTTGAAAAATATCATTAATGTACCAATTTTAGGAACAGGTTTGATTATATTTTCCTTTTCACTTACTACTAGAATTACTTTCCTGAAAATATTTTCCTCTGTTTTCCTTTAGCTAACATTAAATCAGATTTTTATTTTGGCCCTTTTCTCTTCCCTAAAAGCTTTACAGAGAAATACATGACAGAAATAAGAACAGTAATATCAGAAATAAATCAGCTAACAGTATTTACCTGAGTAAAGGTTTCTTTAGACTACCTGTAGTTTTACTTTGGGGAACTGGCTGAAACCAAGTCCATGTTATTACTAAACTCAAACCTAATAATGTAAGTGTATTTTATTATTTTCTGACTTCTGTAGTAAAGGATAATACATTTGTTTTCTGACAACCATTTAATTCCAAAGTCTGTGGATCATTTTGGTATAATAAAAATAATATTGCCTCAGGCTTTTTAAACCAGCTTGGGCACACTTACAATTTATGTGTGCCTAACAATCTTGACCTTGTCACGCACACAAGGTCCAACTATCTCCTAACTATAAGTACAAGACTAGCTGCACTGCTGGTAAAGTGTAATTGGGTTTGGCACATCAAATATCGCAAAGGCCTAATGACACTGACCCTTGAAAAAAAAAAAATAGTATATTTTATTTCCACTTCCTCTGGTAGAAGCTGGAACCACCTTTTTTAACATTGCTCAGGAATAACAGCTGGTTGATGATAAGCGACTGCCTGAACATCATCAGCCCTGAACATAAACTGGTGCATCCGCTAACAGCAGGTGGGCCTGCAGATCTGAGGTCCATCTGGCCACTACAGCAACGTGTATGCTTCACAGTTTCTGTAAAGCCAGGCTTTTTATAAATTCTTCCATAAACTATTTGCCACAGTAGATCCCAAAATACACCCTCCACAGAAACGCCTCTGTGCCATGGGAAGCTTCTGGAAAGAACACACACGTTAACACGAAGGCCCATAAAACTGATTCCTGTGGACCTCTGCACACCCATGGAGACTGCGCTTTTTTCAAAAGCTGGCAGAGGAACACGCTTTCTCTCGCCCATCGGAGCCCATCAGCACACTGCCCCACGGCCGGGCCTTCTGGACGACCCCTGCGGCTCTTCCTTGCCCCACGCCCGCTCCTGAAGGGGCCGGCTGCAGGTCCCGCCGCCGCAGCCAGCCAACGGCCGCCAGCCCCAGGGCTCCGTCGCGGCCGGGCCCTGCGCGCATGCGCCGCCGCTGCCCCC
>VXAL01007528.1:17815-53843 GCA_013399475.1 Chauna torquata | reverse complement strand
TTCAAGTGTATGACAGTCCTCTATTTTTTTTTTACATAACTCATGATAGTCTCAAGAATTTGCACTGGTTAGGTCCTTTTTAGACCTTGTTGCAAGTTGGGGAGCTTTGATTTTTGTTTATGTGGCACGCAGACATGTAATGAGAGCCTGATATCTTTTACTCGCAAATAGATTGTCAAGAATTCTTGTGCAATTATGTGATCTTTACCCCTATTCTCTATAACTCTTAAAAGCAAGCCCACTGTTGTTTTTTATTCCAGTGTAGTAGAAACAGCATGTTTGATGCTTAAGCGAAATACAAAAGAGCATGTCCTTGAGGAAGAGGTAGCAATTCAGTTTTGTAGTTGTTGGGGTTTTCTGTTTGTCCTCTGTGCTCTCCAGTAACCTTTCTGAAAATATGATCAAGATTTCTGAATCATTCTTCCTTCCTCTTTTGCTGTCTGATAAAGATAGGCCTATATGTGACACGTGAGCAGTGTCAAAAGAAACCTTACTAGGGATTGCTGGGTAATACAACACTGAAGGGATACTGTACATAACTTGGTACTTTGCATTTTCCTTAAGCCTGTTTTTTTTAATTAATACTTAATAATCTTTGCTTAGGAGGTAGAATATTCTTTGGCCCATGGAAGCTATGTTACTAGCCCGTGTTCTCTCATGTAAAAAGGCTTTTTCAGTCTTCTGATCGCAACAAGAGGAAGATGAAGATTTGTCTTGGAAAACCGAATGCCTTAATCAACAAGTGCAGGAGATTGATGGTAGACTTGATCAGTCTTTGAAGTGATGAATTTATGAAATTTCAGAATGTGTACTTTAAATTATTTGTTTTATTGTCAGCCAAGATGTGATATTAATAGCAAGCCTTTTTTGGTCTTGTCTGTCCATGGCTCTAAACAGTCTTGTTAATTTTTTGGCAATAGTGACAGTCTCTCTCTGTACAGGTAGCTGTCTGATTAAAAAGGACTTGGAAGACATGCATCTTATTTCTGATCATCTTGTGTCAGTGACTGACTGCGATGATCCAGCCAAGATTTCTTGGAGTTCCCCTGCAGTTGCTGAAATTTGTTACTCCTGATTTCAATCAGGGCTCCCTCCATATAAGATTTTTAGGAGCAAGAGAGCTAGTGGTAGAGCTGGACACTTTCTGACAGTTGAATGGCAACCTGTATTTGGGTATCGGACTACACCTACAAACTCCAAATGCAGAGGGACAATACTGTCACAGTGGTCTGTTACCTAGCAGGTAGTTAAGAGAGTTTTTGCCTTTTTGAAAGCTTCTGCTTTCAAGCTTTTGGTGTGTAGCCTTGTAAATAAAAGTATATTTCACAGGAGTACTGTGAATACTCTACTGAATAGATTCAGAATGTTGGATTACAAACGGAAGGTACAGCCCAAGATCTACCAGTGACCTGATTTTCAAGGGAAAAGAATGTTCTGCTGTACTTTTATCTCCAAGAGAAGTTTCCAGGTCTCCTGCTGCAGAGCTGGATTTGGGTGATTCATAGTGCCTCTGACGTAGATTATCCACAAAAACTAAAGGTATACAGGGTTTGGCTGACTCTTGCTTATTCAAGGTTATTCTGGTGCTGGGACCACCTGAACCGGTCAGTAAAGACCCTGCAACCCTGGGAACTACCTGTCTAACATGAGGGGCTGGCAGCATCTGTCTTCTAAATATCACCATCTTGAACATTATGTGCTGGCCTGTACAGGGGGTTTATTACTTCCTTGTGAAGGATGTCTCTGCCAACACTGCGCTCGTTTCTCAATCCAAGCATGTGGCCAAACTGAAGCCCTCTGCAAACCTTAGTCCATCCTGCTTTGACTTTTCTGCCTGGATTGAAAATGTCATTTCTTTGAAGTACTTCATTGTATTTCTGTTATCCTCAGACATTTGTTTTGCACCTCAGTTACTAGTCTCAGATAATGAAAGGAAATATTTTTAAAGGCTCTGAATGAAAATGCCTAATTCCGGTTTGTGGACAAGACCTTAGTTATGCAAAATGTTTGTAGTTAAATATTCTGTATATAATATGTTAGTAAATTGACTGTATACCTGTAGAGTTTCTCTTTTTAAGAAGCTGAAGATGAGCTGCAATAAGTGCTAGTAATTTTGCTAATATGCACTATAATTTGGATCCTATTCTACTGTGAACGTTTTTATACGGTGTGTACTTCCTGTCAACTAAATTTGGTCTGCGTCATTAGCCTTATATCTATGGAGAAGCTATTAAATACACAAATATCAGAATAAAATCCTCCTGGACATGTGGAGAAATATAAAGGAAGATATTTGATATTGGACGGGCCATATTCTAGTTTATATAAGGTCTTTTAAATAATTTTTTCCTGGCTTTATTGAAAAGTGAATTCCATACACTGAATTCCTTTGAGCTATGTCTTAAGAAACAAGAAAGCAAAGAGTACTGGAATCCTACCACAAGAGGGCCTGTCTGACATTCTCTGAAAAACTACTTCTGGGAAAGGATGCGAGCAATCTTCAAAGTATCAGTGAGGATTAGCTGTGTCCTGAATGCATGCCTCTGTTATTCTGAAAGACCTTTAGTGTGCTGACTTAATTCTTGCATGCCCTAATCATATTTTATAGCCATTGTCTCTATGCAGTGGAAGTGCTTGTTGGGGTTCAGTAATGGTATCAAAGCATTACTACTGCAGAGATAGATGAATAGATATCTAGTGTTGTCAAAATACAGAAAACTTACACCATTGTTTTTTGCAGTTGCCTTGTAGAAGGAGATGCTAAAGAAGAAATCTTGCAGCCTCCAGAGCCTCAGCCAGTACCACCTATCTTGACACCATCTCCTCCGTCAGCCTATCCAACAGTCACTACGGTGTGGCAGGACAATGATAGATATCATCCAAAGCCAGTTTTGCACATGGTTTCATCAGAGCATTCAACAGACCTCAATGAGAATTATAATAAGACAACAGAACATTCAGGGAAGAATGAACCCAGTGAACGTGCAGAGAAAAGGCTGGAGCGCAACTTAAGTTTTGAAATCAAGAAGGTACCTCTTCAGGAGGGACCACGAAGCTTTGATGGGAACTCCCTGTTGAACAGGGGACATGCAATTAAAGTTAAGCCTGTGTCATCCTCTGTAATTGATAAAAGCTTTAAGTCACAGGAGCAGTTTTCAGGGGATTCATTTGTGGATGCTTCTAAAAACTCATGTATGGAATGCAGCGTGTCACAGTCTAACACAGCCTTAATACCTTCACCAGAAAGTCTGCAGAGTCAGCAGGGTTCTGATACTCCACCGAGACCAGATCGTCTGCCTCTAACAGAAAAGGGACACGCCAGGTGGTCACTGCATGGGCCTGAAAATGCACTGCGTACGCCCGTGTCTGAAGACATGTCTTCAGACATCTTATGTCATGGAACTAAAACTCTCTCTCTCGTATCAAACACCACAGTTGAACTTCCTTCCAGTGATAAAGCTGATCTTACTACTATTTCTGTTCGAGCACCCCTCTGTTTTACTAATCCTCTTCATTCAGATGATTCTGACACAGATGAAATGAACTTTGATGGAGCCATGAGCAGAAGCGCATCTAATGTTTCAACCGCAAGTGCCACAGTTTCTGCTGCCACTAATACTGAAAACATTTCTGCCAGAAAAGTATTGCCAATGTCTATTGCTAGGCAAGACTTAACAGCTATAACATGTTTTGAAGATGGCAAAGGTAGGTTTTATTGTGTTTCAGAAGCGCTATTCTTTAACTGGTTATATCTGTAGAATTGGACAACATAAATTTCTTTACAGTGCGATTTTCTAAGTGTAAATTTAAACAGTATAGTATGGCAGCTTTGGAAAGGGCATAACTTTTGCTCAATTTTTCTTTTGCATGTGAGCTATGTCTGTTATGTTGTTGGAACTACAGACCTTGTTAACCTACTTCAAAAGGGTTATTGTGAGATATGATTGTATCGTTAATTGCTGGTTTCTGTGTTATTGGTTGCCACATTTTTTTTCCCCATGTTAGAATTTTACTTTTTAATTCTTCTCTGCTTTGATTTCGTGGAAGTGTCTATAATAATGGTGGTTTTGGGTAGCCGAAGTATGGTGTATGTGAAGTTCACATACAAAATTAATGCCTACTGGTTGATGTGCTGATCCTAAAAATGTAGGTGTAACCTCTTTCACTGTATCAGTCTTTGAAGTTGCTCATAATTTGGCTCCTGCATTTTCATAGTACTGTACATATTTAGCCCTACTTTCCTCTTTTTCCGTATGTGGCCAGGAGGACACAAAGTAATGTTGTGGTTCATGTAAAAATCCAAGTTCTGCTTTAGTAACTATTTAAACTGCTGACTTGCGCAGTGCTTGGAAAATCTTACTGCTTTTTGGAATTTTTTGAGCAAGGAAAACTTGCTCAAAATGAGGCAAGACTGTTTCTGCAGAGTGACAGCATCATCTGTTGAAGGTAAAAGTGTCCTAAAATGTGCAGCGTCTGTTTTCAGTCAGGCTGGCACGCTTAAATCAGGTGGAGGACAGAACTGGGAAGGCAGATTAGGCCTCAGCAACTGACTATGCAAAGTCCAACAAAGCAAGTAGTAAGGCTGTGGAGCTGAAAGGTTAACATGTGCTTCTCTATTTAGATCAGACTCTTGTACTAGAAACCCCTTACAGTGATGGCCTTGCTTCAGGAATCTGGGTAGAACTACGTGACTAAATTTTCTGTGGTGAAACTGGGTTCGGTTTATGATGCAAGTTGTGGTCAGCTGAACTGAAAATACTTTGAACTAAGTTTTCATCAAACGTCACGTACTCAGAAATGTGAACTACTTCCAATTTTAAAAGTTATCTGTTTCTATAGATTCTGTGATGTTATTTATATACACAAAACAATACAAGCACGTAAATGTGTTTGCAGTTTTTAACTATGAGAAGCATTAAAAATGTTCTACATATAAAGGGCTTTGCCTTTGCCATCATAGTTACTTTAACATTTACACCAAGCAGTCCTCCTTGGATAGTTTTGGAAGATTTGCATGCTACAGTATTTTTCTGACTTTTGTCCTCCTTTCCCAAGGCAATTGTTATTTATCACTGTTGGAAAATTGTTACTTCCCTACATATCTCTTTAATGCTGTAAGATGCTGTAAGAGCATGCAAATATCAAAATACAAGATATGTGCCATAAATATGGTAAAGAATGGGAGAAATGTCACTCAAGAATTTTTTCCGCATAACTGCGTATCAGAAACATTCTGAAATAACAGTACAGCCTTTGTGCCACTGGTATGTTGCTGATTTCACAGGAATGGCTTAAAACTTTTTTATATTAAATTTTTATAGTTTTTCTTGTTATTCAGGGTCAGCCTGTTCCTTTTTGTGCTATATTGAACTATATTATTGAACACTTCTCATTTTAGCTTAGGGTGATCTCACGTATCAAAAGATCAACTTCAAAATATGTTTTTTAACTTATTTAAATGTTGTGTTTGATTTAGATGCCGATACTAGTGAAGATTCCTCTCCCCCGCTCCCAGAAAGAACACCAGAATCGTTTGTATTAGCAAGTGAACCGAGTGAGTTTTCTTTTGTTGCATGATAGTTGTAGATAAAATGTAAAATGCATTTCAGTGTTGTATTTGAATGCCCCTGGGTTTTGGTTAATATTGACATGTTAGAGCAAATCGTAAAATGGAATAAAATCTAGCATATTTAGTGGCTTATTTTGAGCTTGCTTGATAACTTTCACAAACACTTGAATACAGTCGAATTATTTCTCAGTTTGTGACTAAGCATGATGTTACGTGATAGTTAAGTATATTGGAGACTTCAATATTGATTTTAATGGAGCTGGTTTTCAATCTGAACAGTATGGAAAGATGATAGTGTTTCCATTTAGAGGATTCCATAGCTATTTTAGTTAACATTTTAGGTAACATTCCTACTGCTCCTAGGTAGGGAACAGGAAAACGCAGGACTGGTGGTCATCTTTCTCATTTTCTGGGCAGAGAAAGAAGGGGGCCGGGGGGAGATGATGACATGTCATACTGCAGTGCATATAATGAACAAGTCCAATTAATTTGTTTTAAACAGTTTACTGTTTCCCAGTATCAAAAGGGTAACTGCAAGAGAAAACTGGTACTTTCAAAGGATGTGCTGAGATCTTTGTTTTTCATTCATCAAACCAGTAATGGCAGAGAATTTAAAAAAAAAAAAAAGTCCTAAGTTAAGATATTTGGTATCTTCAAAAAAAAAAAAAAAAACCACCACCAAACCACACTACTACACCAATGTATAGGTATATAGTAGTTATTTACTGAGGTTTTTTTAGTGTCACTGTGTGAAACTTTCAAAAACTTTTAGTTAAAGAAGATAATACAGTTATCTTCAACATAGAAATGTTAGTGTTGTAAATACGTCCCTTGGTAAGCATAAGTAGTTCAGAGTCAGCGATCCTTTCTTTGGATATTATGTTATGGTGGGGAAATAGTTCTTGGACTTGCTTCTTTTCTGTAAGAACACAAGAAATAAAGCTCCATTTGAAAAAAAAAAAAATCTATGGCTGGAATCACTAAAAATACTTCAGTTTTGCTTGTGTCTGGATGTCAGCAAAGCTGACAGCAAAAGCTGGGTATGGCTATCCTGTCTTGTGTGTTTTCTTTGCATACTATGTCTTGCTCTGCAATAATAGTAGATCTGGAAAAAAATTTAAAAACATTATTGAAAAAGTAGCTAATTCTTCTATCAATTAGGAACCCCCAGATGTAGAAAGTAGAAGTCCACAGTGCAGTCCTGTGTTTTGACTTACGTTCTGGAGCCTTCCCTTATCTTGAAAACTTTCATGTTTGTGCAAACTTTTGATTAGAATAAGCTGCTTTATATCACATTTCTAATGGCTGCGTTCTAATGCCCAGTCATGCAGAGAACTCAAGTATGACGACTTTGATTTTTTTTCCTAGGCACACCCTTGCCGAAGCCAGTTATGATTGCACAGTCTGAGTGGAGCATATTGCATGATCAGCATCTCCCTGAGCAAACAATCTCTACAGTAAGTACGGGAGACAAGTCTGTACCAATCATTCACTTCTAGTTTGGTTGGGACCTACAACAGAAAGCAAAATACATACTTGTGAAATATTACAGCTGTTGAGCATCTGCAGCTACCTAATTGTTGCCCTGCCTTAGCTGGTGAACTGATGTGTTAAGAGCACGTTTTCTTTCCAAGAAAACTATCTGTTTTTCTAAGTCCAGCAATATTTTAAGAAGTCATCCTTAATATAACTTAAATTATGACTTTAAGAAAGTAAATATGCTACTTTTACAGAGCTTGCCTCTGCCCTTACTCAATCATAGGATAATTCAAGCTGGAAGGGAATTGCAATCTCTAGCTCAACTTCCTGCACAAAGCAGTGTGTTAGACCAGGCTGCCCAGTGCTTTATCCAGCTGGGACTTGAAAACCTCAGAAGATCGAGGTCTTGTACCCTCTGTGGGCAACCTATTCCACTGCCTGAAAAAGTTTTTAATTACATCCATATTTATTTTTAAATAATCCCTTTTCTGACCATTAAATTTCACTTTTCACATCAGTCTACTAGTTGCTTAGAGTCATCCAGTGTAAACACCTGGTAAAATTTCAAAAGCATATAAATTCTCTTTAAATTCATTTTTTTCATACACTCCCATAACACTTCATAGCCACCTTTACATGCTATTTGAAATGTTGTCAGGAAAGGTGGATATGAATTTTCAGGAACTGTAAATTTAGTATGAGAAGTAAACTACTCGATTTTGCAAGTAGTCTGTGATGTGATGATTTTAAACTTCTTATGAAATTAAGTAAGGTTCTGATAGTAAAGTGTGTATTAAGTACTGTAGTGTTTTGTCAGTGTTATGGTCAGAAATGTAGGAGTAAGTAGATATTCCCACAGGTGTTTTATATTCCTCAAAGATATTTTCATCATCTTAAATTTCTATTGTTCTTCGAGTAGTTTGAAAACATTTTATAGAACTGTTTTAAATATTTCTCGTTAACAGGGTTTGAAAACAATTTCACCTGTACTACCTGGTAAGTGATAGAAAAGTGTTTTTCTTTTTTTTATAGGAAAAGGAATGTTTTTTTCCACTTATCAATTTGTCAAGTAATCCCGTAAGAGCAGAAAGTTCAAATAACCTAAGCTTGAACTGATAAAGTGCGTTGGGAGTATTTTTATTAAAAAATAACAGGAGAAATTTTTCTTCTGGAAATTCAAATATTTCATGATCTAACCTTGAAAAAAAATGTGGTTACTTCAAAAGCTATTTCCATCCTCGAATGCTATAACTTAATTGGCAAATATCTAAAAATGATAGTAGACTTGTAACAAACCTACATCTTATTTCAAAATAGTATTTCCTACTGAATAGAATTTTTTCTGAACTTGGCTTTGGCTCTCAAAATATTTAGGCATATTTTCAAAACACTGGCATTTCTGAAAGGGCTATCTGTTTTTAAAGCTTCTGAGGAAGCAAGTTATAAGTTGAATTTAAAATTTAATATGCTTTTGGTATGCTAAAATCAAGATCAAAATTTACTGAATTTTCATGTATATTACAATAAAAATATTTCTTCAGCTTAATTAGAACCTTCACATATTATTGCGATAGTAATTGTGGAAGTTCATAAATTAATTTCATGTTTACTCCTGTCTTTACAAAGTAAAGTTTAATAGTGGGGTGTGTGTGTGTGTGTCTATTTTGCATATTTACCAAAATGTTACACTTCTGATCTTTTGAAAAGGCTTCAGTAAGGGGATAGTCTATCAGCTGATGTTTAACTTTGTAGCAACCTGAGTAAACGCACTGCTTAAGCTGTAATCTTACTTTATCTGCCATGTATCTTCTCTGTACATGCTTGAATGGGCTAGTACAGTCCGTTTGGACCTGCATGTTAAATGCTTGGTAGATGTATTTTTTTTAATGAAATAGCTTTCAAAAATATTACAGATTTTCTAGTGGCTATACAAATAATGCAATACATTATTTTGTGGTTAATGTGTTCTTAAGAACCTTTAGTTTAGAAAGAACATAGATGCATTTATATTGATGTATTAAATGGTACTGTGAACTCTTGGTATTTTAAATATCCTTTCAAAGTTATTTAAAAAGAAATTTAGTGTTTGGTAAACAGGAATATGTCACTGGAATTGCTGAACATCTGCACCATAAACAATTTTGAAGTGCGTTTTTAAGAAATGAGAAAAATGTGCTTTTTAATCCTTATTTTTTTTAAACAGTATTTGATGGAAGTTGTATTCTGGACTGAGTTGTACTGTACTTAAAAATAGCGTTCATGAAGTGCTGACTGAATGAAGGTTACATTAAGGCGTGTGTGTGTTTTCCAGGTCGTCTTGAAATAAGCAACAAAACACCAACTGATATTTTACCTCAGGTTTCTTTTTCTGGTTCCACTGATACAAGAGGTCAAATTTCAGAATTTCCTGCAGAAATAACAGATATTGGTAATTACAATTCATTCAAAACTAATCACTTGATATTTTAAACAGAAGATTCATTAACAGTACTAGTTTGGATAGCTGCTACTACTACCTTCCTCCAACTTAACGAGATCCAAAACCCAACCATATAAGCCTGTCTTGTCTCTTCAGCATCATTGACAGAGTTTTACCCAGAATGAGGAATTTAGGCATTCTTCGCTTTTTTTTTTAGTTTATGAAATAAAGAAATAGCCAAATAGGATATAACTTCTGTAGAGCATTGGAAACTTTCAGAAATAATGTCTGGGAAAAACTGCTTTAGTACACAGGACGAAAAAAATTGATTAATAACAAAGGCTGTAATAGTGTGTTTACTGAAATATACCTTCCAAGTGAGGTTTGAATAGAGAAATATAAACATGAAAAATTTGTATATAATGATATTTCCTATGGCCACAGTGTCTTTAGAGCACTTAATACCTACTAAGTAGGTTTTCAGCCCTGAGAATAAACTTGTTACGCAAAAGCTGGAGCATGCCTTATAGTGATCCTTCTGACTGCTGCCAATGTTTGTGAGATTTTGTTATCCAGGTAGACAGAAATACTAAAAACATGTGTTTCTTTAGGTTTTGGTAACCGCTGTGGAAAGCCCAGAGGACCAAGAGAGCCACCTTCAGAATGGACATGATCCAAGAACCAATGGACGTGCTATCAATAAATTATACTGGAAAACTCAAGTGCCACTGAGAACTATAAAAATAGTATTCCACTTTTCTGGGCGGCAACTAACACAGAGCAGTGTAGATCTAACTACCAAATGGCACACTTCTACAGTACATCCCACGCAAAACCTTAAACATTGTTCACAACAGTGGATTCCAGTATTACAACTTAACTTTTTGCTGGGGCCATCTACCTGCCTTATTACACTTAGGAGAAAGTATTACATATGATTTATTTTGTAACTTCAAGTATTATTGCCTTAATGTCTTTTAACCCTGTTACACGCTGCTTGTAGACATATGTTAATATAGTAATACTTTTGACAGATTGTGTTTATGGACTACTTTTTGCTAACGTTTGATTACCATGTATGCATTATTTTGTATATGTACAGGGCAAGTAAGTATATAATTTGATAAAGTTGCAATCATAAAATATTAACAGAAGATGTAAGAAATCTCTGCATGATCTAAATTTTTGTGTACCTTATTTGTAAATTATTTGCCCTGAAATCTTAGAAAATAGGTGGTTTTTTTTTTTACAAAAATTGCTGGACACACACAGCCAGAATTACAGGTTAGCAGAGATAAAGATTGTAATACATTTTGTAAATTGTAAGCAAAAGGTTATTTTTATATTATATACTGTTTAATTGTCAGACCTAATTTGTTCTGGTTTTCATCTAGTCATGGAGATTCAGTAAGTGCCTTGGAACAATATTGAATTCTCTTAGCTTGTGTATGTTACTTCAGTGTTTTGAGTTCATCTGGAATTAGATTATCAAAAATATTTGTACGTTTCTAGTATATTTGACCTGCCAGTAAAAGAGAAACCATTCTACATATTCAACACTCCTTAGTTTTCATTTTAATGTTTCATTGGTTGCAATGTATAGAAAATCATCTCTATCAACTTTCTGTATGGTAGTTTTACAGTTTTAATATGGCATATTTCTAATTTGGGGAAAACCAGAACACACTGGTAAAAGGACTGTTTAAATACCACTGTCTTCTCTCACAATGGTAAATACCGTTTTTGTTGTTCAGCGACTGTTTATGTAAGAAAGCAACTTATATGAAGGTTCATGTAGAGCCCTTGCAGCTACACTGTATCTTGGCAATATATTATGTCAAGAGTTAATCCTCATAAGGATTCCTTACTTAAACTTTTCTGTAATAGAATCTTTAAATTAAAGAAAGTCAAAATCTCAGTATGGATGTTTTTACTCTCAGGAAAAAGACTGTATTCAGAAGCAAGCTAAAACAGATTGAAGGATGGCAGTCTGGCTTAGCTTATAGCTTTTGTACTTGAACACATATAGTGACCCTCAGGACTTTAAGTAACTACTTAAAGCTCTGGCTAGCAGATAAGTGCTAGCTAGATATGCCAGATAAGTGAAGAAGCACGTTTAGAGGAAAAATGTTTATCTGAGGTAGTGGAACTGTCTATTAGTCTAAACTTTAGCCATGGTAGCATTACATCTAATTTACTACATGTACCTTTAGGGCCTCTCTACTAAAGGAGAGTTAATGCCCAGATAGCTACCCTGTTACCACTTTCCCGAAGGTATGTAACTTGCAGTTACTGTTTTTGATTGTGGAATAAACACCATGCATTTGGTACATATGACGTCCTACCTAGCTGGAGAGCTCTTTCAAAGAACTGAATGTGCTATAAATACTTACCTTAACTTCCCCTGGATATAGTTTTGTGGTTATTCGTTTATAAAAAAATCAAATATGCCATTTGTGCTAACATATAGCAACTGGCTGCCTCCTTTACAAGCAGTACATACAGACATCTGGAATGTCTTGCAGATGGCAGAATAAAGTTGGCCTGAACTTTGTTCCCCTTCCCCTGCAGTGAAGAAGATGAGCTTCAACTCTCACTGTCTCACAGACCTCCTGTAGTTTTGCATGACAGGGTGTTATTACCATGGGACAGTCCAAGTTACTGACATCTTTGAAACAGCAGTTACATGAGAAGATTTCCAAATAAATTTTAGATGTATACTTTAAGGATCATTTTCATTTTTCTCTACTAGGAAAATATAAAACTGTACAGATGGTAGATAGTCCACTTTTCACATTAGAATTTCACTAAAAGCAATGGCTGACAAAAATTGGTGTGTACTATGTACAGGCCGTCTGGTAGTGTTTAATAACAGTACATCTGGGTTCCTATTTTTTCCCATAGATTTGCATGGATTTATATTAGATGGGGTCCACCAAAGGGTACTGGGAGAGCTGAGAGAAGTGCTCACCAAGCCCCTTTCCATCATTTATCAGCAGTCCTGGCTATCAGAAGAGGTCCCAATTGACTGGCAGCTAGCAAATGTGCTGCCCATCTACAAGAAGGGCCGGAAGGAGGATCCGGGGACCTAGAGGCCTGTCAGTCTGGCTTCAGTGCCATGGAAGCTCATGGAGCAGATTGTATTGAGTGCCATTGCAGAGCACACACGAGAAGCAGGTGATCAGGCCCAGTCAGCACAGGTTTATGAAAGGCAGGTCCTGCCTTGCTAACCTGATATCTGCCTATGACAAGGTGACCCGCTTAGTGGATGAGGGGAAGGCTGTGGATGTTTAGTAAAGCTTTTGACACTGTTTCCCACGACATTCTCCTGGAGAAACTGGCTGGTCATGGCTGGGATGGATGTACTGTTTGCTAGGTAAAAAACTGGCTGGGTGGCTGGGCCTAAAGAGTCTTGGTGAATGAAGTTAAATCCAGTTGGAGGCCGCTCACTGGTGGTGTCCCCCAGTGCTCAGTACTGGGGCCAGTTCTCTTCAACATCTTTATCAATGATCTGGAGGAGGAGATTGAGTGCACCCTCAGTAAGTTTGCAAATGACACCAAGTTGGGTGGGAGTGTTGATCTGCTCGAGGGTAGGAAGGCTCTGCAGAGGGATCTGGATAGGCTGGACTGGTGGGCCGAGGCCAAGTGTATGAGGTTCAACAAGGCTGAGTGCTGGGTCCTGCACTTGGGGCACCACAACCCCATGCAATGCTACAGGCTGGGGAAGAGTGGCTGGAAAGCTGCCAGGTGGAAAGGGACCTGGTGGTACTGGTCGATAGCCGGCTGAATATGAGCCAGCAGTGTGCTCAGGTGGCCAAGAAGGCCAACAGCATCCTGGCTTGTATCAGCAATAGTGTGGCCAGCAGGACTAGGGAAGTGATTGTCCCCCTGTATCGGCTCTGGTGAGGCCGCACCTTGAGTACTGTGTTCAGTTTTGGGCCCCTCACTACAAGAAGGACCTCGAGGTGCTGGAGCGTGTCCAAAGAAGGGCAACGAAGCTGGTGAGGGGTCTGGAGAACAAGTCTTATGAGGAGCAGCTGAGGTCTTATGAGGGAGCTGGGGTTGTTTAGCCAGGAGAAAAGGAGGCTCAGGGGAGACTTTATCATGCTCTACAACTACCTTAAAGAAGGCTGTAGCCAGGCGGGGGGTCGGTCTCTCCCAAGCAACAAGCGATAGGACAAGAGGAAGTGGCCTCAAGTTTCTCCAGTGGAGGTTTAGATTGGATATTAGGAAAAGTTCCTTCTCTGAAAGGGTTGTGAAGCATTGGAACAGGCTGCCCGGGGAAGTGGTTGAGTCACCATCCCTGGAGGTATTCAGATGACATGTAGATGTGGTGCTCAGGGAAGTGGTTTCGTGGTAGACTTGGCACTGATAGGTTAACAGTTGGACTTGATGATCTTAGAGGTCTTTTCCAACCTAAATGATTCTATGATTCTACATTGTATTCCAGACTGAGTTCATCATAGAAAGTCCTCAAATTTTCTTTGCTTTAGCTATATGAAACTGAAGTTGTCCTGTATCGATTTTTGCATCCTTTGACAGATCTGTCTTACAACTCATTGTTGTGTGCTTGCATTCATCTGAATTTTATATTTTCACCTATTTTATTTCAGGTAAATTGGCAGTTTTAATTGCAAGGCAAAACCTGCCCAACATCATTACATTTGTGGGTGGTACAGAAATAGGCACAGGGTTGGGTGCTGCATGCTGGACAGTTCCACATCATAACTTTGAAATATTGTCCAGACTAACAACTTCTTCAAAAAAGCAAGACATTTCTTTGTTGTGGTTTAATTGAAATTGAATCAAAGAGGCTTAGAATGTTACATTGGAGTTTGTAAATTATCACTGAAACCAGATCTAGACCAAATAATTTCTTAATATGTATTGAAATCAGTTACGGAATATTCTTACCCTTAGTTTAGCTTCAGTCCCCACCCACAAAAAAGCACTCTTCAGTCTTGAAACCACAGCTTTTATCAAGCATACAGTTGACTTGATCACTATAGCATAGAACCAGTAACGCTACTCAGCCTAGATATTAATAACCACTGCGTTGGCTTGTTTGTTCCTTCAGTATTATTCTAATAGTCCATTTATTAAATTGTCTAGATGTATTGATTTTAAACAAATCATACAGTAAGTTATCACATCAGGAGAAGGATGAGTTCTCTATGTTTTAGAAATGTAAATACTCAAGTCTCAGAAGAAAGCTGAACTCTAATAATATTGCTCATCACTACTATGTAGCATTTTTTTTTACGTTTTGTATTGATTTGGCAGGTAGTTTTCTGCTTTCTAGCGGTTAGAGCATTACTTCAGCATTTTTATTTCTTTTTATATGTTAGGAATGTCTGCTGAATTTGCATGTAATTTTCCTTAAAGAAGTTTCTGACTTGGCAACTGTGCAGAACAATGAAATATCTAAAAGGATTACCTCTGGGTTTTTGGGTATTGAAATCTTGGATTGAGTTTATTTGGAGACGAATTTCTAAAAGAATGAATGCAGATGA
This sequence comes from Chauna torquata, assembly GCA_013399475.1. Classification (NCBI taxonomy): domain Eukaryota; kingdom Metazoa; phylum Chordata; class Aves; order Anseriformes; family Anhimidae; genus Chauna; species Chauna torquata. Next base: position 38,863 of record VXAL01007528.1, on the reverse strand, counting down.
AGTGCAACATAATGACTGGGCAGTGGTAACTCCATGCTGCTGGAGTGGTTGCTTTCAGTTGTAGAGCATACTCCCTTTAAACAGTGTTCTGACACTTGAACACTTGTATATTTGTACACAAGCATTAAACTATGTGTTCCAAGCTGTAATTCCCATTGTGTCACATGGCACTTGGTATGAAGTGGTGACTTGTTCTTTAATATATAGTAAGTACAAATTCTGTGTTTCTAAAGGAGTAAAGTTACCATTGCTGGTTTACTTCAAGGTCACTTAAGACAACAATGTATTTTATCTATTTTACTGTGCTTTTCACATACTTGATAACACTGTATTGCTGGTGGCAAATGGCTCCTCCTGTGCTATTTGATGCATACCAAGGAGAGTCATAAAGCAATTAGAGCCACTTTAATCAAAGTCTAGCAGGGTTTGGAGTTGCAAAGGAAGAGCTGGGCAATGGCTGTGTCTTAGAGTATCTGCTCTTCAGTGAACCTGAGGATTGAGAAGATGGTCGTAAGGAGGGGGAGATGGCAGAGTTAAGATTAGAGAAGCTCCATAAAGCCTGGACACCCGTGGGATTCTGTGGCCCACTGCCAGGCAGACGCCCCACAGGCCAGCTGTAGCCACTCGCAAGTTATTCAGCTCCTGGCTGATGTCTGCTTGATGCAAGACTGTTGAGAGTCCAATGACAATTTACAACAGTTACGATTGTTAAAGCAAGGAAATAACCTGGTAAAAAGATGGTTATGACACTGGTATCTGGGAGAAAGCAATATAAAAGTAGGCTTTTATTGTTTGCAGTCTGCAAATATTTCCACTGCTAACTCTCAGAAGAAACGAGAGCTAGGCCTTAGACTTCCTGAGTGGGAGGAGGAGGGACCGGATGGTCAGCATTAAGCAGGAGGTAGGTTCGGTCCACACCGAGCATACTGCAGACATGACCGTGTTTCTCCCAGTCTGATTTGGCAGTTCAGCTGGGCTGAGAAAAGCTTACAAACGCTGGCAGAGTTGTCCTAAGGTATAATGACCCAGCTATAAAGGCTTTTTTGTTATTTTTGTCTGTGTTGATTTGTACTTAGAGGGGGAATAGAGTAAAAAAAACTTCGAAAATGCCAGTTGAGTTTAGTAACTGACTTGCTGGCTTACAGTGTACTGCAGTGAAGGGGTTTATGTGCAGCAAAGGCAGCTGGAATACTAGTAAGGTGGAAGGGGAAGAACAGCATCTCCGAGACCTAGTCAGTTGCTGAGTGACACTGCCGGGTGGGAAGGACAGGAAGCCAGGACTGATGCCAAGGAGGTGCATTCAGGAGGGAACACAAAGGGTACCAAGGATCAGTTTGCACCTGAAGGGCAGTTGGGCTAAAAGGAGAGGAAAAAAAAAAAAGTCTCGTAATTTTTGGCTACAGAAATAGTTGAATCAAAATATGATCATATATGCGTAGGTAGCTCTTAAAAACCTTTGTTTAAAATTTAAAATCTGTGTTGCCACTACTTTGTATGCCTATTCTATACTTAGTCTTTTGAAAATTTTCTGACACCATTGACAGTGAGTAAGCACAGGTTGTACAGAAACACGCCGATATTGGGCGGTAGCTCTCAGGAAAATGGATGAATCAGCCACAGAAAAATCTTAAAGGTAATTTTCAGCGTTAGCTGCAGATTTTTTTTTTCAGTTTTAGCCTCTCAAAGTATTTTGAACAAGCAACAGTAAGTAGTTATGAATGCAAACTGTCTTTATAATGCAGCAGATTATTTGAAATTGATGAAATTGTTGTAACACAGAATATTTCCATTGTGAATAATACGCAGAGGCAGCCAGTGGCTTTCAGGCAGTCATATAAATGCACAGTTATAACTGGATTTCGTTGCAGTCGCATTGAATTTGTCTGACCAGCTGAATAACTAGGTGTCTGGGTAAAATCAATATATTTAACTGAAAGTATTCTCTCCCACCCCTCCCATAAGAGGAATATTTGCAGGTCAACACCCTCAGCTGGTAACAATCATACCTCTTAAGTATACAGTGCCTGCCTGAGTGCTGTCCTGGGTTGCTTACCCTGTTAACAGGAGCTCGTGCAGCAAAGAGGCCCTGTCCTTGTCCAGGAGGCTGCTGCGGTCACTCACCCGGATTCGGTTTGTGCCTTGCTGTCTGCGCACACGACTCCACCAGGAGGTGCCCCTGCCCTGGTGCTGGTTTTTCCATGGCTGCTCCCAGCTCTGTTCCTCCCACCTGGCCCTCGACTCAGCTTTTTCTTCTAATTCACTCGTTTGCCAACCACCATGAGAGCAGTGCCTTTTTTCTAGTAGTTCTGTTGCCTTACTTTTAGTTGTTTGATATTTTGCTGTGCCCAATTTCATTTTGACCAAAGCTTGCATCTGCGTTTGTGTTTTCCCGTCAGCCACCTGCTCGGTTGCTTGTGATGTAAGTGTCCTTGGCACTGCGTCCTGCTGGCCGGGTTAGTAACTCTTGGTTAGGCAGATGTAATACCTGATGTGAGGGGTGATAATGAAGCAAACTCAAAAGTGCAAGTGCTTTCTTCTACTCAAACCTCACTTTGCTATAAGGAAACAATCCCACCTGGAATCAGTGCTTCTGTAGGGTCAGTGGGCTATAGCTGTTTAGGGAACATGACTCAGACTTTATGGGGTTTTACATTTAGGTCATATTTTTATTCATCGTTATTTCTCACCCATACAGGTCTAAACTGGAGAGAGCAGAGAGAACCTAGTCCTAAACGAAGTTTAAGTGCAAAGTGTAAAAACCTGACATGATTGTGCAGTGACTTTGATTTTTTTTTCCTTTGTTTTTCCAGGATATCGAATTACCTAAAAATGAATTTCTTTAGCCTTGTAGGAGCTTGTGGGCTGAGAAGTTGCATGTGAATCCTAGGTGGGAAGGCAGCTGTTCAAAAGCTGCGTACTTTTCCCAAAGCAATTCTTTTTGGTTTGAACACGTTTCTCTTTTGGCTAGGATGTGAACGTGGGCTGATTTACCTTTGGTTTGGTGATGGTCTGCTCTTTTGCACGTTCCATATGACACCAAGTATGTCTGGGAAAACACTTTTAAGCTGTAGTAAAGAGCACTTTCTCTGCCCTTACTCACAAATCAGTAACACAGCAGTGGCCAGAAAGGCCACGTGTGAGAGGGGGAATGCAGTGGAGGAGCGCTGGATGTTTAGAAACCAGGAGTTTTGCAGTAGGGGAGAATAGTTATAGTCTGCTGTTAAAATGGGATCTCCTAATGGCCTTGCCAGTCATTTTCATTGGGTAATACTTTTTTTTAATCTATACTAAAGTACATTTATTTAAATACATTTAATGACAAGCTAATTGAGAGACATGGACATACAGGAAAAAGTCCAATGTAGGGCCACCGAGATGATGCAGGGACTGGAGCACCTCTGAGGAGAGGCTGAGGGAGCTGGGACTGCTCAGCCTGGAGAAGAGGAGGCCCAGAGGCATCTCATCAATGTCTATAAATGCCTGAAGGGAGGGGGCAGTGAAGATGGAGGCAGGCTCTTTTCAGTGGTGCCCAGTGCCAGGACAAGAGGCCCTGGGCACAAACTGGAACACAGGAGGTGCTGCCTGAACACCAGGAAGCGCTTTGTTACTGTGCGGGTGACCGAGCACTGGCACAGGCTGCCCGGAGAGGCTGTGGAGTCTCCCTCCTTGGAGATGTTCAAAAGCCACCTGGACGTGGTCCTGGGCAGCCTGCTCTGGGTGTCCCTGCCTGAGCAGGGGGTTGGACCAGATGGCCTCCGGAGGTCCCTTCACACCTCAGCCATTCTGAGATTCTGTGATTATTTGACATTGGAAAGTGTATTTTTCACCCAAAACTTGGTGCTTCTATATTGAGAACTTGGCTCTTCCCCGTCCTTTGTGTAAGGCACTGTGCCTTTGGCCAGCAGATGGCTTCTGGACCCATTGCTTCAAGGGGAACAGCTATTTGCTGCAATTGTGGCCAAGTTTGCTTTAAAATATCGCTAACCCTCTGTACAAGTCAGTTATTAATTTTCTCATGCTGAAGTAGCTTTTATGCTAATCATTGCTTGTTAAATCTTCTCTCTAAAAGTATGTCTCTCAATTGCACACACCTACTCTTTATCCTTGCCTTCTCATATAGGACCTAGAAAGCTTATAAAGTACTTGTGTTAAGTGTGAGGGACAACAGCAGAGCAAGGGGTAAGATGAGAGTAAGAAGAATGAGGATGTGATACACTTGACAAGTCTGGAGGGCAGCTGTTCTCATGGGTGTAAGCAAGATAATTTTATCTGTGAAGGTGAAATGAGATGCAAGATGGACAAGAGCTCTGTGAAGATTAGATCTCACATGTTCAGCAGAAAAGACCTGAAAGATCTGACTAGCCTAAAACAGAACCTAGAGAGAAGTCTGGGTGGAAGGGAAGGGTCATCAGTGACAGTGGGGCTGGTGGCAGCAAGCACAAGGATGGGGAAAGTGGGTAGAAGGAAAACAGAGGAGGAAAGGTCCGATTGTGCCAAGTGGAGATTCAACTGATGGCTAGGTATTGGTGAAGAGAGAGAAAAGAAACTGTGTAACACCTTTGTGCAGGAGGAGACAAATCCGGATTGTAAGAGCACACCTTTGTGACACTGGAATTTGTTAGAGACTGCTCAGAGTACCCACACCTGGAAGGCTTGGGGGCAGAAGTCTCCTAAGTACACTGAAAGGGTTAGAAAGAGAGAGAATTCAGGAAAAGGGTGAGCCCTGGGAATAAGGATTTTCAGGACAGTGAGAAGGAAAATGGTCCAGCATTTGATGCATCTGAGATCAGAAAGACTTTATAAACTGGTTCCAAAGAGTCCGAGAAAGAAGCCAGATTGGACATAGTCCAAAACGGAATTTCAGGAGATGGGCTGAAGAAGTCAGCATGCAGGTGAAAATGAAAACAAATACTAAATGTTTTGGGAGGCAAAAAGCTGAAGCACTGCATACACATGCACACACCCACACAGACACTAAAGAGTGCACTGCGAGGGGGAAGAAGAGCTTTAAGAGGAAGAGCAAAAGACAGCAAGACGGAGATTGAGGTTAGGATGGAATTGAGGGCAAGCAGAAAAGTTGAGGAGGAAACTAAAAATACATGCCTCTGCTGCGAGATGGGTGAAATTTGGAAGAGGTGAATCAGTGGGAGAAAAGGGTGTACTTAGAGGTTCCCTATAATTAACTGAGGGCAGAAGTAGAGGATTGGAGCAGTTGAATCGGAGTTATTTCAACTTCTGCGGGGGCGGGGGGGTAGCCCTCACCTGTGACTATTGTTTCTGTGTAAAGATCCCTGCCACATTTTCCCTTAAAGCTGTGCATGTGAAGGTTTAAGACGCTTATGAAACATTTTGCTTCTCTTTCTGTAAGGATAAACTATGTGGCACATATATAGACCTGCAGTGAAAATCTGTGGAAAACCTAAATAAAAGAAAAATGCTCTACGTCCAAGCCTCCTCCAAGCCCACCGCAGCTGAGCTACAGTACACAGCCGATGTTGACCTCTGAGCTTTGTTGGGGATGTAACCACGGAGATACACATCTGGAAGCTCTGGCTCTCTCAAAGGTTTAGCACAATCTTTGGTGTCAACAACATGCTAACAACGAACAAGTTTGTATACGTATTCATTGCAGCCATTAGCTCTCCTGATGCATGTAAAACTGGAGAACAGTATTAACCTAGCTAGCTTGGACTGGAATGAAGAGTAACATGAATCAACAGATAAACACAGGATAACGTTGATGTACACAAGCTCAAAGGCAAGAAGGTTTACTATTTAAGGGCTTTTAGAAGTGCAAACCACTTTGAAATGGTGTAAATAGATAAGCATAAGCTAAAACTTTCTAATAAGCTGTATAGAAGTCATTTCCCTGCATCGCAGGGTTCTCAGAATGGCATAGTTCTTCTGAAGGTCACATGTTGTGCATCATCAGGGTTCCCCTTTGGTAGGGTTGTAATTCAGTCCGAAAGCCTTAAAAGCTACACTTGACACGAATGTGATACAATAAAATCACTAGCGCTCCTGATGCTCTTGCAGTGAAAACGTACAGGTACTTGCACAGCTTTTTGATGGACTGCTCCTTTCCTGCCCGATGTGCAGAGCTGTGAAGACAGCTGGTTCTGGGGCGCGGTGTTTCTTTTGATTGGTGAGGCTTTTCTTGCTTTCTGAGTATTTTTCTACCCCCAGGCATAACAAGCAGCTGTAAAGAGGGCATGCCTGAGTTCCACTTCTAGGGATTTCATCGTTTCTGCTGCCAGAGGTGTGTTATGGTAGAGAAAGCTCAAAGACAGCTGGGTGACTCGAATGCGTCCGTGCAGGGGGTGCAGGCTGAGTCCTGGCAGCCGGCCTGCCCTGACCGCAGAGCAGTACAGCTTTTGGCACCGTGCAGCCCCAGCTGGCTTCCTCGTCAGCCAGGGTCTTCCCGCAGCACTGGGCAGCCCCGAGGACAAAGCTCTTGTCTACAGCATAGCCCCAGCACGCTGCTGGGGAGGAAAGAGAGGAAACCGGGCAAAGAGAGGGCTAGACTGGGAATGAAAAGCATCTTGAAAGGGGGAGTTGGAGGAGGAGGAACAGGGGGTTAAGGGTTTTGGACAAGGCAGTATTCATGTAACTGAGTGAATATGCAGGCATGTACTATTGTATGCGACTGAATTTTGAGAGTTTTCAGCCTTAATAAATACGCTTGAGAGAGAAGTGACATCTCAGCAGTGTAAACAAGTTGCAATTACTGCAGCCCTTTGCCAAAGGAGGGCCCTTCGCGTGGTCTTGGAGTGTTCTTCAAATGTCACCTGAGGAGTTGAAACGACTTCCAGGGAAGGTTATGCTGTGTGGGCTAAAAAGCAGGGCTAAATGCAAAGAATGCGTTAAATTAGGACATGGTACAGCTGGGGCAAGCCAGTGCAATGCCCTGCCCAGCCTCCTGGAACCCTCAGCATGTTTTAAGCCTGCTAAGATAGTTAGAAAGTCTGCAAAGTGGTTAGCAGCGATCTTCAGTAACGTCCAGTGGAAGCCAGGCTCTCTTCGATGTGACTTCTTCTGGCCAGTTCAAGGCATGCACTTTATCAAAACATGTGTTTGATTGTTAGACCCTCAAATAAAGCTAGAAAATACTGTTTTCCCTGCTGTAATACTGTGCTATCCCCAGTCACCCTCCAGGTCTGTACCAAATGCTGAACTTCATCACTTCTAATACTGTACGTGGCATAAGCTTAGCGTGCTCGGTCTTGATGTAGTTGATGGGTGAAGAAAATCTTGTTTGCCTGTGTGCTCACATCTAACAATCCAAACTTCTGGGGTAAGCTAGCTTCCCTTGAAGGGACTTAGCTGAAAACATCTTCTGTTTTCATCTGTTAAGCTGCTACTACAACAGTTGATTTCTTTAACCACTTGACTCTCTCCTCCATAGACCACTGGAAACGGAGCGTGTCTGTATGAAGAACTTACTGTGGTGACGCCAAGTCAAGAAATTAGTTTTGCATTTTGGCTTAAATCCTGCAAACAGTTTTGTGAGTAACTTCTGCATGTAGGCAGCCATAGGGAGCTCAATGAGGCTATTCATCTGCAGTTAAGCATGCGTGTCAATGTTTGCAGTTCGGGGCTCTAGCAAGGCAAGTGGTTACTGCTGTGGGCAGCGCGAGTGAGCGCCGTGAATTTCAGCCGGTGAAGTGGAAATTCTTTCACATCTACACTTCTACAGAGTTACAGTCCTTAATGTAGAAGATCACAGTCTTTCAAGAAGGTAGGGCCAAAACCCCCGGGGGGGGACTTGACTGTCCAGTCCAATGAAGAGCTGGACTTTGTTCCAAGGGCGTCCCACTGTTAAAACACAGAGCATCAAAGGCTGCGCTGAGCCATTCTGCTTGCTGACTGTGCTCGCCCGTCAACAGAGGGTGGCTGGTGTGTGGTTCCCTCCCAGTATATATTTTACCTGCTACATCTCTGGCCTAATGTCAAAAGGAAAAAAAATAGGTTCATCAATCTGAGTAGTTTTAAATCTTTTGCTACACTTGTTTAAATTTGTATTAGCTCTTTTTTTCTCTCTCTCTCTCTTTTTTTTTTTTAAGTGATGTGTTCATTGTTTGAGCCTGGAGAAATTGGCTGGAGGAAGACAAACCTTAGGAGGAAGCTTGCTAGCTCTCTGCTCTCCCGCGGCAGTTGCTGATCATCTCCTGCTTGCTGCATCTCTGAAATAGTCTCATGATTCACTGTATGTACTTTATGGTGAACATAACTTTGTAATATCACCCACACATTGTGTTCTCAGCACTGCCCAGTACACTTCTCTTTTTTAGGATTTCACTCCTATTAAAATCCTGCCTTCCATGCACTGAACACAGTCATTTTGTTGTAAGTGAGGGAAGGCTGGGTCTGCTAGGGCCTAATTCCACCTGTTACTGTGATGTCTGAACACAACTGAAGCCATCAGTTTGAAGACTGACAATTAAAAAAAAAAAATTGCTTCTGTTCTGTGTTTCATTAGATATAATTTGAAAACTGAACTAGCTATCACTGCGAACTTCAATAGGAATCCAGCGTTACGTTTCCCATTGATGTGAGCAGTCCATACCGTCGGGGTGTTTTTGAAAAAGCACGCGTGCAGTGGTTTTTATACCAAGTTAATTAGCAGGTGACTCATAGCTCAGGTCACAAGGTTGGTGGTGAGTAATTTGTGAGCAAGAAGTGAAGCAAGCTGCCTGGAAGGAGAACCTCACACAAAATAAAATGTCACGGTCACTGCTTGGTGCACGGTAAGAAGTAAATGTGTCCGAGTCAGGAAGAACGAGGAGTCGGTGGCTCAGGAGAGAAGTGGTAACGGCTGAATCACTGAATGGTGGCAAGCACAAGGGGGGAACTGTCATCGCCTGTGGGTAATGAAAGGCTGAAGTGAACTTGTTAAGCAGGTTCCCAGTTTTGCAAGATCCTCAGAAGGGCAGAAGAGGTGTGGTTAGGTAACAGGAATGCAGCACAAGGAAGACGCTGCTATTAAACAGATCGCTGGGGTTTGAGTTTCTACAAAATGTGCACTTGTGTGCTAGCCATTTTTTTTTTGCCTGAACAGGCCCTGGGAAAGATAACTCCCCAGGGTGGGAGAAAAAATTATGGTGGGAGCTAATGAGGAGAAGCTGATTCATGAAGGGTCCTGGGGTGGGTGGGGGAAGAAGAATGACAGTTTCAGGAGTAGTACCTTGCCACAGGTAGATTTTGAGTCCTTAATGTGACACCTGAGCAGTGGCAATTCATGATATCTTTACTATGCAATGAATATATATTCTTCTAAATGTCTGCTAGTGTGCAATCCACTGATAAGAAGGAAGCAATACAAGTAATTATCTTGATAAGCTAAATGAACTTTTATTGTACTTTAACTAGTAGAACAACTAGCAGTTCCAAAACCAGCTCTTTCCCCTTCTGTGTCTTTAGACAGCAAATAAATACAAATTTAGCAATGCTGGAAAGAACACTGAAGTGAATCTCTCTTTTTTTTCCTTTTTTTTAATCCATCCTTTTTGGAAGCAAAACTATTTCTACAAGGAAATTAGTCCTTTACTCTGTGGATACTGTGTGGTGTTCAAGCTTGTCCTGAATTTAACCTCTCCCTCATTTCTCCCTTTCATTTTTTCTGTAAAATTAAAAAAAAAAAAAAAAAGTGAGCTCCAGTCAGGCAATTATTCCCTGGCAGAGAGGCTGGCCTTGGACTCCCTCGATTCACAAGGCAGGGGTTTTCTGTTTTTCTAATTCAAAAAAATGAAGGAAGTGAGGCCTCTTTTGGACCTCAGGCAGCTGATAGCCTTCTCTCGGTTACACAAGCCAAAAAGGTTCCTTCTCTAGACCTGCCTGGTTGGTCCGCAAGGTACGGGCCAACCCTGCTTGCCGGAGGTGCTTGCCTCCTGAGAGAACATGACACTACTGAGAGACACGTGAAGTGTTTTAGAAGTGACCAGCGTTTGTCAGAGGCCTCAGTGCTTTGTGTTCTGACAATTCAAGGCTCCTCTCTGCACCACTTTTGGACACGCGATGTGCTCTAGAGACTTCCTCACCGCCCTTAAAATTTATAGGTGTCCTTACAGACCATGTCATCATGTTGCTGTGCCTACCTAAATTAATATTTAAAACAATGAAACAAGTCCCCACTCTGCTAGAGACCAAAATATACATAACAGTAAGCCCCAGAGAGAGAACACCAGTGTACGCGACTTCCTACAGACCCGCTGCAAACTTCAGTTATGTTACTCAGCGGGCGAGCTGGGACAATTTTTATCTCCATGGTGTTTATGTAAACGTGCCAAGCAAGCACTTTTCCACATCTCCTTTGTCAGCAACGAAGGTCCGTGTTCTGCGTGAAGGACGTTTCCATCTGTTTCCCTTCCTCCCCCCCATAGCCTCTGAGAGTCAGAGGCCACCAGCAGCAGGGAGCCCGCTCGGAGCAGCCTCTGGGGCTAGGGTCTGTGGGGAGATGATGAATCCTGCCTGAACATTTACTGGAATCCGGGGCTATCCGTCACGTATGCTTAGCATTCCTGCCTCTAAGCCAAGGCAAGACCATACAAGTAACAACATATGCTACAACTGCTATTTTACGTCAACAGGCTGGGAGGAGCCAGATTATCGCCCACGTTCAAGACAGTGATCCGAGTCCGATAGTGCTGTGTTAGACTTGCGTTAACATTATTCATTCCATCATGACTGGATTCCCAAGCCCTTAAATGCTCTCCAGTACATACACTTAAACATTTTGGGTGACCTTATTTAATGTAAACACGTTCTAATGAGATGTAAGTGCAGTATCTTCTACTTAAACATAGCCTGCAGTCCTTGTGAGATGCTTTTCTAATTCCATGGTCTAGAAACTTCGGGCACAATTATCTGATTGTGTTGATACACCTGAGAAAATCCAAGGATATTATGGCAAATATGTTTCTACTTGTGTTCGTCTCAAATTAACTGTTTCCCAGAATCACCAAAGCCACTGTTTTGAAGAGCTCCTGCCTCTAAAGTGGAATAAAATTTGTGAGTAGATGGAAAGCTCTTAATTGTAGAATTTTCCGTGTAGATATTTGTTGTTTATATGAGTGAGAAGCTGAGGTGAGCAGTGAAAGATTAACTGCTACTTGTAAGTTGCCACTTTATATTTAAAACTTAGAAATATAAACTGCTACTCTACAAATAAGTGCTGGTCTCTAAGACACAAGATCTGAATTTCATAGAACTAAAGGTACTCTGAAGAATTGTCTCTGAAACAGCAGAGGTTTTAAGTGTCCAGGGATAGAGGGACAAAAACCATGAGCAAATCCATCTGGATTGCAGTTTTTAAAAGAAACGACAGTAACCTACTGAGAAATAAATCACTACTTCCTCCATGAAAAGGACTAGTAACAGAGGGAAGAAAGGGGTGTTTAAACTGGTTGTTTCTGAGGGTTGCCTTTATTCCATCCTGGATGCACGTGCGTGTGACGGCCCGACTAGCCATGCCTAATAGTTCCCTGCCCTGCCTTCGTGCCCATGTACAGGCAGAACGACTCCAAACAACCACTGACAGCTCCTTCTTGTCACCTGTGGCTGAGAGAAGGCCGCAGTCTGTAACTCAGTGCTTCTCTTTTGCTGCTGACTTGGACCCTGACAACAAAAAGGGGTATGCATAAAGTCTTGTCAGTCGCTTGTCAACCAACAAGTGTTCCCTTATAGACTTTTGCAAACCAGACTATAACTTTCCATAGCAGATTTATTCTTTGCATTGCCATTGGAGTTGACTAATTTATTATTTTTAAGCTTCTCCCTCCTGCAAGGCAGCATTCCCTGATATTGATTGTCACTTTAGAGGTGCTCTCTGCTTCAAAGCTTTCGTAACAGCAGTAAATCTGCAACTAATATGCTCTTTTTTTTCTGTAAGGACGCTAAAAACCAGAGGTTTTTTTGTGATGTGTGTGTAAACACAATTCTTGCACAATTAGTTGCTGTCTTTTCTCTCGGGAAAATACCCTCACACAGTCCAGCCCTAGAGCAGTCATCTGAGCTCAAGAACATCTGGCTCCGAATCAACCAACCTCAACAGACATTGCGTGAAATAGCACTTTGTTCAAGTGACTCTAACTTTTCTAAAATCTGCAGTGGAGAGCAGTGGATTTTCTAGAGTTCTGCTCAGGAAAGTCCACAAATAATTGTAGAGATTTAATGTTATATGCGTTTTGTTTTTTTTTTTCTCCTGCTTTTAGACTATATAACACCCTACTTTTGTCACTTTTAAAGATATACATGAGCAAGCATGTGCTACAGGCTCTATAAGACAAAATATTCAACAGTCTATTAGCATATTCTAGCACATCTGGTGCTAGACCTACTGAGTATTGCTTCTGCATATAGGAAAAAATTATTATGACAGTTGGGGGGAAAAAAAAAAGGATGCAAAGTGTCGTGATTTATTTAGATAAAACTGCCTGTAGCTCTTTTCTCCAGGACTGCAACAGCAGCAAAAGCCTGAGATAAATCATTAATATTCTGAACTAGGAGAGCCTGATAATTTCAATTCAGCCCTAGAAAAGAGTTCAAACGTTTTACAAGAGAGAGAGGAAACTAACAGTGAGAGCTTCTCTCCAGGGAGTTCTGGGGGTGGATGACAAATGAGGCGTCTCAATGCCAGAATTCTGGGTTTCTCCGTAGAATCTTTGAAACTAAAAAATGATAACGTTTCTTTTGGTCTAGACATTTTGAGTATAAAAACTTCAGTTTCCTTTTACTTGCTGGCAGCTGCCGGTTTGTGCTTTATTCCCTTTGGGGTACAGAGAACATGAAAAGATGTTCCCTAGCTTCATGATAAAACCTTTCAGATGTCACTTGCTTTTCCTTAACACCATCAGAGGCCAAATAAACCACTTCTTCAGATGAAGGTGCAGTTTGCCTTGATCACACTGTCATTTAAACAGGTTTGTTGGGAATTGTTTATAACTGGGCAGTAGTTGGAGCCACTCTTACTTTTCTGTTTGTGACAAAGTGCATTAAAGTGCTTAAGCTTGTGTGTAACCCTGGTGAACTCAGCTGCTGCAAAGAGTCTGATTTTGAATATGACGTGAAGTATAATCCAAGTACTTCCTGAGAATGGACAACGCATTTTGGAAAAACTCACTTCACTGTACCTCTCATGTTTCAGAGAGAGAATTATTCTTTTGCTTATCAAGCACTACCTACGTATATGTCACAGAATCACAGACTGGCTGAGGTTGGAAGGGACCTCTGCAGGTCATCTGGTCCAACCCCTGCTCAAGCAGAGCCACCTAGAGCTGCTTGCCCAAGATGATGTCCGGATGACTTTTGAAGATCTCCAAGGAGGTCCAAATATCTCCACAACCTCTCCAGGCAACCTGTGCCAGTGCTCCGTCACCTGCACAGTAAAGAAGTGCTTCCTGATATTCAGATGGAACCTCCTGTGTCAGTTTGTGCCAATTGCCTCTTGTTCTGTCCCTGGCCACCACTGAGAAGAACCCAGCTCTATCCTTTGTCCCTTCACTTCAGGTATTCATACACATTGATGAGATTCCCCTTGTGCCTCTTCTGTCCCTGAACAGTCCCAGGTGTCTCAGCCTCTCCTTGTAGGAGACATGCTCCAGTCCCTTGATCATCTTTGTAGCCCTCCATTGGGCTCTTTCCAGTATGGCTAGGTCTCTCTTGTACTGGGGAGCCCAGAACTGGACACAGCACTCCAGGTGCAGCCTCACCAGTGCTGTGCAGAGGGGAAGGATCACTTCCTTCAACCTGCTGGCAATACGTTGCCTAACATAGACCAGGATACTATCAATGGCAAGGGCACGTTGCTGGCTCTTGTTCTGCTTGGTGTCCCCCAGGACCCCAAGTCCTTTTCTGCAGAGCTGTTTCCAGCTGGGTGGCCCCCAGCATGTACTGGTGCCTGGGGCTGTTCCTCCCCAGGTGCAGGACTCTGCACTTCTCCTTGCTGAACTTCGGAATGTTTCTGTCAGTCAACTCCTCCAGGCTGCCCAGGTCTCTCTGGACGGCAGCACAACCCTCTGCTGCATCTGCTGCTCCCCCCAGTTCTGTCTCCAGCAAATTTGCTAAGGGTGCACTCTACTCCATCATCGAGATCATTGATGAAGATGTTAAACAGGACCGGACCCAGTATTGACCCCCGGGGTACACTGGTAGTTCCTGGCCTCCAACTAGACTTTGCACCACTGACCACCACCCTCTATGCCCAGCCGTTCAGCCAGTTTTCGATCCACCTCACTGTCTGCCCATGCAGTCCATACATCAGCTTGTCTACGAGGATCTTGAGGGGGACAATGTCAAAGGCATTACTGAGGTCCAAGCAGACAATATCCACTGCTCTCCCCACATCCATCAGGCTGGTCATTTCACCGTAGAAGCTTACCAGCTTGGTCAGGCATGACTCCCCCTTGGTGAATTCATGCTGACTACTCCTGATGACATGGATATGTGTATATATATACGCACATGTATACATATGTACACGTAATTTTTTATAATGTCCATATTATAGTTCAACAAAGAACTTCATTTACACACAAAAAAAGGTGGTGTCTGCTAAGAATTTTTTATATCTTTATTGCAGCTCCAATGGCCTTTCGAAACACAGGCCCATAAGAAGATATTCGTCCACTCTCCAGTCACAGTCCTAACCCAGCTGGTTACCTCTAAGAGGACTGTCCATCTGTCTTCAGCCTTGTTGATCATTTTTCTTCTCAGTTCTCTAGTGCATTCCTTTCTTATACATAAACTCGAAGCATCCATTTTGCTCAGGGGTAGGTATTGTCCTTGTTACTATTCTCACTAAAGATTAAATTCAGCTGAGCTGTCACTGAGGCGCATGTAGAAGTAGTTAAGAGGGGGCAGGAAAATGCCGAACTTCATGAACTTGTAAGTCTATCACTCCACTGTTTGTGAAGGGACTGCACTTTAGGAACAAAGGAAAAAAGAGCTGGTTAGAACATACGACATGAGACAGTGGTAACCAAAGAGCTGGGATTTGTGTCCTATACTGTGCAGGAGTTTTACACTTTACATGGGAAGGCTTGGAAATCTACACTCAGAGATTAAAAAAACAATATCGGGGAGAGGTTGTAGGTTATGTAGGCACACACAAGTGACTGTAGGTAATGGCTGTAATTGACTGTGACTGATTGGGAAGAACTTAAAAGCTAAGGAGTGCTCAACTTTTTATGAAGATCTTGGGAATACATTCTTATTTTTGAAAATATTGTGGTATTTTCACTGTCAGTAAAACAACAAATGATTAGACTGAAGGATATGTTGATACAAGGATGTTTGGTAAAACTGGGATTTACAAAATTATTCATCTTTTCTATAACAAAGATTATGTTAAAACAAGTTAGTCAAAGACAACCTAGAGCCAAAATCAGTTGTGAAGCCCACAGACTCTCCTGTTGCAAGAGTCCTGCAGAATTTACAAGCTGATACTAAAGAAAGGATGAGGTATGGGGCTATTTAAGCCCAGGCAGGCACAGTTCAGCTTATTTGTTCCTGGAAGCGTGGCCACTGCAGCTCCCTCTCCTAGGAAATAGGTACTGATGCTGCTTGAGCAAAGGAGAAGACTTGCAGGTCCTTCTCTCTGTCACTTTCGGAGTGGCCTGCAGCAGAGGAAGAGCTGGCGGCTTCCAGGCAGAGTGAGACAAAGCCCTGGCAGCACGGCCTGCAGGGAGGGCACTTTTCCAGCTGCCTCCGTCTCACTAAGGACAGAGCCACACAGTCTTGCTCTAGCAGCGCAGTACATGTAACGCAAGAAGGATTAGACTCTGTGTCATGTTCTTCACAAATGCAGATAGGATATGATGAATAAATCTTACAGTGGTCAGACTCTGGAGGAATTTAAGTGAAGGCAGCTATAATGGCAGTGGTTCCTAAGGGAAACGAAAACACGACTAGCAGTGTAACTGTCTGTACAGCGCTGTCCAGACCAGGAGAGAAGTCTGGGTATCCCAATGTTAGTGAGGAGGGTGTTAATCTTTAAAAACTCCACAGTCACAAACCTGCAGCTTCATTTGGAGAATATTATTTTCTAAATGAATATTTCCTGAAACAATAAATTGAGTAAGACTTTTGTTCCACTATTTTTTCCCCTAAATGTAAGGAAATAGAGTTTTGCTTGACTTGCATCCTGTTGCTTCTGTAATGATAGTTTAGTCATTAATTATGCTCTTTTTTTTTTTCCTTATGAAAAAATCCTAAGGACCTTTCAAGTAGTCTACATTTTTTGGATGCTGTGAAGACAACAGCAAAGCAAATTATCTTTTCAACTGCAAGAAAATATCATTTGAAATTATGTATATCAATACTTTCCAAATTTACTCCATTGCTGTGACTGTTATTATTCTTCACAAGAGAAATACAGGAGCTAAGGCATTTCACATGTTAAATACAAGCGAGGAAAAAAAAGCTATCATAAAGATTTAAGAGCTGTTAGTAAGATGTAAGTATCTGAAAAAACATTAAAGGATACGATTATTGTAGGTCCTCTCTGAAGTGTAAACTCCCTTCTGTGTTTTTTATGGATTCTAAAAAGTGTTGGCAGATGAATACCACACTAAAAAGCATTACTGGCCCCAGCTGTTTTGTTTACCTCTCTTCCAAATGTCTAAACCTCTATCCCCTGAGCAGCCAGAAAAGAGATGTTCTTCAGCTGCTTCTGTGAAAAAAGGCTTTTTAGCATAAGCCCAGCTTTGTCACCTGTTTAATCCAAGATGCTGGGCAGTATGTGCGTATTACTTAGGTGAGAGGAAACTTCCATTCTTTCCAGTCTGTTGTGAAGTATTTGAGAGCCCAACAGTGGATGGAAATTCTTAAACCGCTGCAGCAAGACTTGTTACACTGTCAACAGCTCCCAGTCAGAACCAAGTTAGCCCCGATTGTCTCATTGAGTTCAATTGTTCGGGTGGTAATTACAAAAGAATTTGGATATGCCACTGGTTGTTCTGAAAACTTTGACTATGGAAAATTATGCTTTTCTAGTCTTTTTTAAAACACATCACATTTCTACATTATGAAACTGCCTTTGTAAGTGCATTCTGTACACATAAGAAGGCTAATTTCCCCCTCCATTTCCCAAGGTGAATACATTTACTTTTAATGAATTGTAAGAAAAAATTAATAGCAGTAATAATTACATTTAGCTTATTTTGCAGACAAAAACCAGCATAAAGATGTCTAAGTGTTATCAAATGTTTTCAATTTACTCTTGGCACAATTATTTCCATGCTTGGATTAGAAACTGAACAGATGCCAAACCAAGGAAATAAGCACATGGAAAGCAAACTGTTGAAACTACGAAGAGATTAAATAATGTTTCTCAAAATGGTATTTTTATTTGGAGACCTTAGCAAGGTTCTGTTGCATCACTTTGGTGGGCAGCTAAGAGCATAAAGCGAAAACAATTTTAACTTGACCTGTGTACAGCACTTACACATAACTTTTGCTTTTATGGAGTATGTCTGAAATTTAACAAAATTTATATATTTGCGTATATGCTAACTTGTTTAGCTTCCTTAGTTGCTGAAACAAGATAGGTATTTAAACAAATATTTTGATTAATAATCAATTATATCAGCTCTGAATACTCATAATTATTCTAATTAAAATGACAACACATCAACTGACATGTCTGGCATTTTTACTGTTACGGTTTTTGACGCTGGGGTTTTTATGGTCCAGTCAATGTTCAAATACGTCCCTAAGCGCACATGAAAGTATAGAGCAAAGCACACTGATATAGTTTCCATAATCCACTTAAAGTTTTCTGCTAAAACAAACGAGCTTCCATTGTCTTTGTGCTTATGGGTTCTGCATCTTGCTGCAGTCATTCCACGAATGACCGATTTCCACAAAGGCTCTCAGAGTTCATAAATCCCTGTGCAGCCACTGCAGAGGGCTGGGGCTATCGCATGAGCCGCTGCTTTTTTGCTCTATAATAGTTTGGGTTTAGGGGCAACATTTTTGAGTGTTTATCATTTTACTATAAGCATATACAGTCTGCTGTTTCCTCTTAACATTGGAATGAATTTGTGATTCTAACCTGGCAGTTATGCAGTGTGTGCCTTAAGTAGGGCTCTTTCATTGCTTAGGACAGCTTTTGCATTCCCAGTATTCTCAGAGTGTAGTAAAACATTGCGTGTAATATTGAATTGAGGCCTGCCTTTTAATATAATGTTGAAGACAACATATTTATGTGGTCTTTTCCCCAAAGAAGATGGCTTGTATTTACAAAGAAAGACGCACTATTTGGTTTAAATATTTTAGGATGCGTACTCACTGTAAGTGCTGCGTAGCAATTTGATGCATCTTTGTGATTACTGACAGAGTAAGTGATGGGGACACCACCTATTTCTCGTGTGAGCACCCGGCTGGCAGCCAAGCGACAGTAGGATTGTGGGAACCTAAACACTGAACTGGCATCTGAATTTCAAGCATCATATAATTTTCCTTGCTGACAAATGGGTATGAGATAGCAGCAGAAAACCTCCAAACATTAGTCACGCTGCTCTCCAACAAGCAACAATTACACATAACTGGGTACTATGTCACCTTGCTCTACTATTGAATTTTCTAAAGAACGAACTAATAAAAACTTGGCTTACATTTACGAGCATAGTATGCTGCCTGGAAAAGCAAAGGAACCAGTAGCTTGACTTAAGTTTAGTAGCATATTGTCAACTGTCTGGTAAAGGTTGCAGCACATTTATTAGTTTAGGTGTCACTTTTTAAATTTAGTTTTGGGCTGTGACTCCCTACACACATCAATTTTATCTTCATGTATGTTTTCACATTAATGTGTTACATCATGATTCAGTGCATTATTTTTTAGACATCCAGCATGTGTAATAAGTTCAGAAGTATGAAGATTTGTCTTAATTAGTAGTGTCATTAAAGTAAGTGCACATTAGAAGGTGTTCTGCTACTGACACAGCTATCTAG
Source organism: Chauna torquata (assembly GCA_013399475.1). Taxonomy (NCBI): domain Eukaryota; kingdom Metazoa; phylum Chordata; class Aves; order Anseriformes; family Anhimidae; genus Chauna; species Chauna torquata. The sequence goes on along the minus strand of VXAL01007528.1, from coordinate 19,915 downwards.
CCTAATTAAGTCCAATAAATCCTGATCAGCTTGCAGTGTGGAAAAAAGTGACATTGTACTGCCAGGTGACTTCAGAATTTCACAGAGGTTGTGGTCAATGCAGTTGTAAAAGCTCCGCATGGCTCAGCAGACTGGCAATGGCCTCTGCGAGCCGCAACGCTGTGCTGACAGCTTGTGCTCGCTCTGGGCTATACGGGAATTTGACAGCGGTACGTGGTGACTGGATTGTTGCTGCAGGCCCAAGTACAATTTGGAGAAAGACGCTGGGTACCCTGCCAACCTTCTTTGGCCAAAAGCACAACCTACCATTCACTCTTGCTAAAGATCAAAGCCCTTGGGAAGTGCTGTTTGTCTGTTTTTTGAAGTTTCCAAAGCTGAGTGTGAAAATACAGTTGTATCTCATCCAAAGCGTAAGCTTATCGAACGAACTTGATATACCGTTGATTTGGTGTCAATACCAGCACAGAAGTAAGATAAACTGAGTTTCAAAACCTGTAAAGTTGCTACAGTGCCACAAGATGCCTATATTTTCGCATTTTAAAGGTATTAAAATGCACAGATTGTTCTCACTGAAGTATACAGGTAATAAATTCCTTTCTGAGGGAACTGGAGATGACCTTTGTAATCACAGGCTGATTCTAGTTATGCCAGCCACACAGATAGAGGCAGATTATACCTAGATTTCAGTCTGGGATTGGATGGTAGTTGACTGCTGCTAAAGTACGCGCTGTGAAACATTTTTCCTGTGCTTTGATGTTGATGCCATCTTTCCCACCATGCCCAGAAATCCAGCTTGAAGATATCCTCTTACAATAGTAAACCTTGAATCGCATGAGGAAAAGTCCTTTCAGTGGAGCTAGCTGGATACAGAGAACTTACCCTTCACTGTTTTGAGATGAACATTGAACCCTACTCACCCTGGTTTATGATTTGCAGAAAATGAAATAAAGGAGAAGACAGCCAGGGTGCTAGAAGCAAGCTTATTCTAAGGCTGATGAGTTGTGACTCAAATGAAAAGAGTGTGTGAAGCAAAAAAAAACAAAAAAACAAAACAAAAACCCCAAAAGCTAATCTCCAGACCTCAATTGTCCAGTAATACAGCATACACAAAACTTCGTAAAATGATTTGATTTGGCAGCAGTCTGACAGATAAAGCTTGATTTGGTAGCTAACCTGTTCCTTCTGTTGTGGAAGAATGAAAGCTTCCAAGGAAACTTGCAGGTAACATTGACACAAGTAGGACACTGACAATGCAGAAACTCCAGGAACCATGGGCTCTATTTTTATGTTTCTTATTTTATTTTTTTTGTTTAGTTTTATGTGACTGCTTCTTGCTTTCAACAGATCTTGGTAGAATTTCAGTCTGCACCTGAGCAGCAGCTATGGCAGCCAAAGCTGCCTCTGGCACGGCTGGGAGAGCTCCCAGTTGTGACAATAAACTCCCGTGTTACAGGCCATGCTGCCTTTTGCTTTGAGGCAAGCAGCGAAGTGCCCCCTTCACTGAAGCAGCAGCGGCTGGATGTCAGCGACCTCGCTGCCGACAGACGCCTGCTAACTCCGGCGGGGGGCCCCTCACGCAGCCGCAACCGCTGGTACTTGCCTTCCTCCCGTCAGCCCCCCGGAGCTTCCAGCTTGCAGGCTGACTTCCTCTGATGAGCTGGGGGAGTGCGGAAAACTCGGGTTCGGCCAGAAACGCCGCTGCAACCTCGGCCTCCTACACGAAGTGCCTACGAGAGCAAATCCTTGCCGCAGCAGGGCAGAGGCTTACCCTGAGCGCTGTGCCAGCCTCTGCCCGGGACGACTCGCTGCACCACCTCGCCGGCTGCTCTCGGCGTGGGCGCGCTGTCCCAGACCTCCCTTATTTCTAAACAAAGGCCTCTCCCAGCAAACGGCTGGCGGGCGCAGGTGCTGGCCGCGGGGCTCCCCTCAGCCGTCCCCGCCGTCACCTGTGCCAGGCGGCAGCGGAGAAGCCAAAAACCCGAAGAACTGAAGCAAACCAGCTCCCGGTCCCCCGGCGCCTCCGCCCACCGCCGTAGTGCGCCGCGGCCTGACGCCCCGGCCCCGAAGAAGCGGCTCCCCGGGGCGCGGCCCCTCAGGCCC
>VXAL01007528.1:0-17676 GCA_013399475.1 Chauna torquata | reverse complement strand
GAGCCCGCCGCCCCCAATCCCCTGAGAACCCGCCCCCTCCCCGCCAGGCGATTGGCCGGCCGCGCTGTCTCTCCGGCGCCTCCCGTGGTCATTGGGCGAGGCGGAGGCACCCCCTCCGCCCCTCCCGGGTCTGTCGGTTGAGGCGAGCCGAGAGTAAATAGAAGCAGGAGCGCAAAATGGCGGAGCCGCCGAGCCCTGTTCGTGGCGCCGCGTCCCCGGAGCTGGAGCCGTTCGGCACCAGGCCGGCCTCGGACGCGAAGCCTTCCCGCGGGTCTCAGCCAGCCGCGAAGAAAATGAAGGGAGCTGACGAGAGGGGCCTGAAGGGCACCAAGCGCGTCAACGGCGAAGGGGGCGGTGGTGGCGGCAACGGCGGGAGCGGCAAGCAGCAGCCGCCGCTGCCGGCGGTCGTGCCGAGCTACAGCAGCCCCACGGCGTGGGGGTTCCCCGCGCTCCCCGCCGGCTCCTCCGGGAGCGCGGGGGGCTTCGCCTTCCCCTCTCCGCTGCCCCGGAAGCTGCTGTCGCCCGCCGTTTTGCTGCCGTCGTCCGCCTCTCCCTCCTCTTCCTACCAGCAGCACCAGCACCGCCACCACAGGCACCGCCTGGCTCTGGCCCTCGAGGCGGGAGGTGGCGGCGGGGCCGCCGGCGGCGGGAGCACCAAGCCGAAGAGGCCCAAGGAGAAGCGGGACAAGGAGAGGAGGAAGCACGGAGCCCTGCCCGTGGTCGCCGCGGTCGGAGATGGCGGCGGGGCCCTGAGCGCGGCGGGCCGGGAGGAGAACGGTGAGGTGAAGCTGCTGCTGCAGAAAGGTGAGAGGCGGATGCGGCGGGCAGGGGCACTCGCTGCCCCGCGCCTCGGCGACAGCGGCTGGGGGGCCGGGGAGGGAGAGGTGCGAGGAGCGGCGGTGGGGGCCGGGGGAGAGCAGCCGGGAAGGTCTGGCAGGGGCAGCGAGGCAGGGCCGGGGAGGGCGCGGTGCTGTGCGTGAAGGTGCCTGGATGCTGCAGCTGCCGTGAAGGGAGCAGGAAACGGTCGCGATGCTCGGGCCGGCTCGCCGGAATGGCCGCCTCCCCCCGCCCGCCCGGGTAGGCACGCTGGCCTCGGCGGAGCGGCGCTTCCCGCGGGCCGAGCGTTTCCCCTCCGCCCTGCCCCGTGCGGCTGAAGGGCTCGGGGCGACTGGGTCTGTGAGCGCACGTTAGACCCTGGTAGGAGAGCGCTGACGCTGTGGAAGTTCATAGAGAAGGCAGTGGCAGCTTAGTCTGCCGTCAATCCTGTCAAAAAAGGGGGTGTGGAATTAGCTATGGCGTCAGCTAGAAGCTGCCAGAGGCCTTAGGTTTTCTTACCTATTAGGGAAATAAGGGTGTCTGGAAATTTTCTAGAGATCTGCGAACAAAACTGAATTTCTCTCACTGCTATGGAGAAGACCACATGTTACAAACAATGTATTTATTAAAAAAAAAAAACACTAAGCGATCTCATTGGGCTATTAATTTTTACAGGCTAAGTCACGGAGTATTAGAGACCATGCACTTAAAATCTACGTATGTAGACTTTCAGCATCTCATTGAGTTGCTTCTTCAGGTTTTCTTTATTTCCTGAAGATCGTTGGGGTAAGCTTCCAGGAAATGCTTGAGGCCTTCAGGAGGAAGATTAGAAGTGCTGGGTTAGTTTATTTAAGGATCTGGACAAAAATGGCCATTCCAGGTAAGATAAGATATTAGGCTAGCTTGTTGCTGACAGGGATTGACAGTAGATGCTTAGGAGGTGTAAGACAGTACAGGAATGTTTTTATTTCCAGCATATGCTTTCCCAGTCTCCAGTGACCTTAAAGCAGATGTCAATGCCTTTGGATTTACATTAAAATACAAAAAACTTGAAACACTTGGCTATTACCTAGTTTGAGCAAGTTTCCTGTCCTTCAAAGGGAAGATGAATTACAGCATGTATGTAGGCTTAGGTTACTTTGGTTATGGCCTATACCTTGTGCTTACAGGATGAACCAAATGTGTGAAGACCAATTATTAATATCAATGTGCCATTTTTTTGTCTGTTGATTACATTGTCTAGCTGCCTTACTTCATTTTTGACTAGTTTCTGCTGGTATCTTAATCTCTGATTCAGTATTAGGTATTCAGATTCACTTACCTTTGAGTGCTTATTTTTTTGTAATTTTTTGTTCTCGTGGTTCAACATGTTCCGTGCATCTTCTTGTTGGGATCTTGATTGCTGCTGTACAAGTGGGCTTTAAGTACATCATTTCAGTGCTTTCAAGTATCTCAATTTAGGTATGTTTGTTTTCTTGTTCCTGTCCAAAAGATGACTTGGGAAAAACCTTTAGGAATTATTTTCAGTAAACGTTTAATGTTGGTGAAGCCTTTTTGTTGTCAGTGATAGCTGCTAAGAAACTCTCATGATATCTTCCTTGTGAAACTATGAAAACAATAACCATATTCACTCAGATTGCCATGGCGTCATACCAGTGTTACGCAACTGTGTTAATAAATCTCAGAGAGCAATATTATAATAACAAGATGAAATGTTTTTGCAAGTTGGTAAAAGAAGTGATGACAGTGATGGTGTCAGCTGAGTAATTGTTAATTGAACCCTCCTGGAAGTACTGATCCTCCTTATGGAGGAGATTCTGTGCTCTGTATTAGGGAATTATATTTTCTCAAATAGAACTTGTATACTGACAGGCACAGGTACTTGAGGTTTTAGTTGGTGTTTGCTCAGAACAGGTGTTTTTGCCTTTAATTTATTTTTGAATGCCAGAGAATGGGCAGCAAATAACATTTTCTGAGGCAAATGGTCCCTTTATGGCATCAGGGTCTCTAGATTTGCTTAGAGGAAGTGGTTTGTTTCTATAGCTATAACTGGTAACATAGTTTGTACGTGATCGAAAACCTTTATATTCATTGAATTGTATATTTTTGCAGAGAAGGCTATAAGAAAGTGAGGGATGCACTGAGTGCTCTGCTGAGAGCTGCCAGTCTTTTAAAAGTGGGTCTGTATTTGACTGTAGATTAAAGAAGAGGTTTATTCCGTTAATCCTACCAATAATTTACTTTCCAGAGAGGAAAGGAGAAATGCAGTTATGATGCGTGGAATAAAGAATGACCCTGGTGAGGTAGAGAGGGCATCCAGAATCCTCACCACAGAGGAAAATGAAGAATGATGCATTAAGGCAGGAGGTGGGTAGCATAGACTAGAAGATACCAAAGGGATTCAAGGTGCAACAGTATTTTGGAATGAGTGAATTTGAGATCTTCATGTGAAAGAGGAAGGAAATAGCATGCAAAAGCTGTCTAAGAAGAGGGAAGAGATTCTGATCTTGGTATGGGGCAAAAGACATATAGGTAGATGCTGCAGAAAAGCGAGGAAGGGTAGGATAGAAAGAGACTAAAAAATGTAGGCAGCCTGTGGATATGACATCAGGGTGAACTTAAGATTTCATGTAATAAAAAAAGGCAAAAACAGTAAGAAATCTGATTTGCTTGCACACAAAACGTATAGGGAGAATGTAGGAATAAAGCGTGCCCCTCTGCAATCAGATGAGTTTGCAGAAGCTGTCATATGTATGGCTGGTAATACTTTCTAAAAATCAACCTAATACAGGCAAGTGCAGTCTACCTTTTCTGCAGTCTGTATTTAGATAACCTTTTTTGCTTTCAGTGCTTTGGAAAATGAGCAGCAACATGACAGTATTGATTTTTTTTGTTAGCATTCAGAACTGTTACATATATCAGTGTCTCACCTGCCAGAAAGAAAATTGTGCAGATTAGGAGACTACAGGTCCAGAACACTATAAAATAAAATTTATCAAAAGATAAGCAGGTGGAACAGGTGAGACTTCCTTAATTACGATGTCCTGAAGATGGAAAACTCCACTCTCTCCTCCGCAATCAAAGTGGAGATGGATTGTACAAGAGGTGGAGTGGGATTCCAAATTTAAGTTGGTACTGAGGAGGGTGCTAGTGTCTATGAATTACGAGGAGTTATGTTTCTAACCAGTGAGCTGTGTGCATACTCTTCGGCGTATAGCAGTTACGATACTGGGAGAAAAAGCATTACCCTGGCGAGAGAGGGAAGGCCTGCACAAACGAGAAAATGAGACGTTAGGGGAAGGAATGGCAAAACCTGTGCCGTGAGGTTGCTGGGGCTGTGATGTGGATGAGACAGTGTGGAGAATCAGGGCACACAGTGACGTGGAGTGAATGAATGTGAGGTCTGGACACGGAAGACTGTCGTCATAGGGCTTGCAAATTGAGTAGTGCCAATTGCATTTTCCTAATTCTAGTGCTGATAGCATGGGATGTTGACACAGGAGGAAATCGTGAGAAGTTTTTTTGCCTACCATTTTAACCCATTCAGAAGAGCAGAGTGTGAGAGCTGATGTTTGTCCTTTGCTTGTAATAGTGATTGCTAGGCCAGAGAGCCTAGTTTTGAGGCACCTTTCGTTCCTAAAGTGATAGGAAGATGTTAAGCTTGGTTATGGGCAGAGGTAGGTAATGTCTTCACACTCATTTGAAATTTTTATATTTCCTTCCTTGAGCAAGTATTCACTTAGGGATTTTTCTGGTCTGTTCATTCATGGGAAGGACCTCTAACTTGCAGAGTCATGACCAGGCCTTACAGCTTGCGGTTCACGTAAACGGATCGAGTTGTGAGCCCTTCTGAGGTGATGATCTAGCATGCAGGGAACCTGGAAGACCATTTTGCCGTCTGCATGGTTTATCCTGCAGATATGAGATTTAGTCCATTTTAAAAATAAGTTTAAACTTTATTTGGCCAGTACGTTTTGGATAGTGGAATTAAAGGTTGTGTAACTAGTTTTGTTTTAAAACATGGTGTGAATCTGACGGAAATGATTGCCGTTCCAGTTTATGACTCTACCAGTTCAGTTAGTTATTTAACTGATACTCTGCTTTAGCAGTGCATAGTGGAAATTGTTTTCTTAACAGTGCAAAGCTCAGATCAGCCACTCCCCACTTCATCAGCCTAAGGCTGCCCAAAGTTTTGTGTGTTTTGTTTTGTTTTGTTCCACAGTCTTACTGCAGGGTGTGAGCCAGATTCATCAGCCATCTTTTCTGTTTTTTTTGTCACTTCACTGTACGATTTTCCTCTCACCCTCCCTCCCTGCTTTATTTTGTCTTCAGTGATGGCTTTGCTGCTAACATTGCCTTAGTGTACAAGCAATTACAAGATGAGATTGGTATTTTTAACTTGCTGATGGGGGTTTCCCGTATGAGCAAGAAAGCAAAGCTGAGCATGGTACTGTAGCTCTTGCTTTTACTTGTAGTCTTTTTTTTTCCCCTCCTCCCTCCTGCTGTCTTTGAAAGATAGGTCAGATGATATTTTAGAGGGACCTTTACCAGTGATGCTTCTCGTAACTTTGTTGCTTTGGCTGGCATGACACTTCTTGGTTTTTAAACTTCTAAGAAATTGCACTTTTCAGCTTTCTTCTTAAGTTGTTTGCATCTGGTGGGAATCTCATTTCATAGTCAAACTTACTAAATTAGGTTGGAGAAAGCTATGGGTATTCTTCTCTTTCCTTTCTTTAGAGCTGGGACCATCATCTTATTAGGTAGGTTGCCTTTTTCCTTCTGCTAAACACTTCCTTCTTCTGTTTACTTCTGTTTCCTTTGCTTTTTTTTGTACTGTCCTGCTTAACTCAAAGACCCCTCTGCCTGTCCCCAACTCCTCTAAATTCAGCAGTCGTTTTCATGTTTGTGAGGCCTCCTGATCACTCTTCTGAATTCTTTAATATATTTCTATTTAGATATCCCATTGTAGTCAGCAATGCTCAGAAAGTGTTTAGGGTTTTAGGTGTGGTATACAACAGGAAGAAGGACTTTCTGAATTTCTTTGGATGATCGAGATTTATTTGTGATGTACATTAATATCACTTTCAGCTTTTAGAACTAAGCATCCAATGCTGAGGTGAATTTGAGGGAGTGCATCTTTCTCCTGAGGGATCCTGCCCCCTTCTTGTTTCTATGAAGTTACTGTGAAGCTTTGCTAGACGGAACAAAATCTTTCATTTTCTAAGTTGGAGAAGAAATAAAGCCTGTCCTGTACCCCAGAATCCAGGTCTGCACATAATTTATGCAGTGGAAATGTACTCTGGTGGTAGAATCGCAAATAGTTTTTTAGCTGAAACAAGAATGGGAGGTTGAAACATCAGATCTGAAACCTCTTCTGGAGGCCTTGCTTGCAGCTGCCACGTTCTCCACTACTGATTTCTGATGCAACTCCCCGGTGCTTGGGCTTAAACTTGGCTTATACAATTCTGCATGTAGAAGAAAACTGCAAAGATTAGAGGAATTGCAGAGATTAGGTTTAAATTTCTTTTAATTATATAGATTCTGAAAAGGGTCTTCCTTCCTTCCCATTCACTGTGGCGGGTTGTTGGGGAAATGTTCTCAACTGGTGAGGGGATGTCTTTAGTCATATCTTGGATTTTAAACTTTTAATTACTGAAAGGGATGTCTGCCAAATATTTCTTTGTATTTATTGCAATGAGAAAGCTATTGTGATTTTTTTTTTGGTGGGGGGTCTTAGAAATATCATATGGGTTTCCTCATGTACATTAATTCAGGAGTGTATGTTGTTTGGATAGAAGTGCAGGTGTCAAAACCGTTAACATCGTGGTGGTAAATGTACTTCATGTGTCTGCATAACCAGATAAACTTGGGTTCTTGAGGTTTTATTTTATGGGTATTTGTATTAAAGGGAGGAGAGGGTGATGGAAGGAATGGTGACTGACATACCTCCCCCCCACCCCTTCAGTTACAATGCTGTTGGTGTTAACCATATTGATGGTGTCCGTTAGCAGTAGTTTGTAAATATTTTGCCTGATGTGCAGTGACAGCCCTTAAATCAAAGGGAGGAGAGAGAGGCAGAATACTTTGAACATAATCTATGACTGACTACTAATGTGGGTTGCCATCTGGAAAACTGATGCAAAACAGCTGCAACTTCTGGCATCTGATAAGGTTCTAAAGCTCATCTGGTGCTACAACGGACTTGTTCAAGCTCCTGCTCGGGCTTAAAGGTGCAAATTTCACAATATGACAGCTACTACTGTGCACATCCAATACAAAACATTTCCTGCTAGACTTATTCTATGTACACTTGATTTACCTCTTTCTTCTAAAAAGCTTGCAACAGAGGTGAAGATCTAGCTAAATTTCTGAAATCTGAGTGGTGTGATTTGTGAATTTTTGTGTTCTTTTGTTTACTGTTCATTAAATCATTGCAATCAGTATGAGAAGGTATCTAGTTAGGAATTGGGAAACTCTATAGCCTTCAGGTGTACATGGCTGTTGACCTTATAAATACAGTTCATGCTCCATTTCTTTTATTTATCCACTTAACCCAACAACCAGAAAAAGTAGAATCTTTTAGGTTTGAAGAGAAAGTATGCATGTTGTACTGAATTAATTCAGTTAATCATGTGGATTTACTGTAAAGTGAAAATGTTCTTTAGATGCCATTTAGGAAGGTGAGGTGGAAGATGTCTTCACAATGGATTTCTTCCTGTTTGTATATAGTGCTCCTTGAGAGACACTGCTGTTGCTGCATTTCTTTAGTGGGTATACTGTTTCTATGTAACATTAAAACCAAAGAATATGGAATTTATAGTGACTCATTGTCAATGTGAGACACCTAGAAATCTCTTAGTTCCGTGTTGTGATTACTGCAAACAGGGATACTTACTCCTACAGAAAAGTTTACGCATGGCATTGGCTTATTTAGTAGAGTTAAAAATAACTCTATACTAGACTTTATTTCTTCAGACAGTAGAGCTTGAAAGCTAAGGATCAGTCTTAACTGTTACTAGACCTTCCATAGCTGTATCCTGCTGTGCTTGGAATTTATTTTTTAACTGTATTAGATATTTACAATCTCTGTTTAGTCTGTGAGCAGTTACTTCCTGGGCAATGTGTTTCTTTGTCAAAAGCATGTAAAGCAAAAGTACATTTTGATAGGGGAAAATCTTTGTGAAAATATACAAGGTTCTTCCCTCTGTACCCTGTGATATGCATTACTTCAAACTTTCAGCTTTTAGTTTTTAGTGTATTTAGAGGTAAGTACAGGAATAAGAAACCTCTGTGTGTGCAGGAAGAACACAATAAAATGCATAGTGATGTAAGAAGACTCTTAAGGCTTAGTAAGCTACAATAATGAGAAGAAAAGTTTGTATATGTCATCTGCTCTTAGGAGTTTAGTCCTTAAATTTCTTCAAACGAGCAGTAAGATAGCGTTTTGTGGACCACTGACTTCTTTGAGTGTTGAATGTCACAAGAAAGTTATTGCAGCAGTAAGCTGCAATAAGTAGTAAGCGTTGGGCTAATGAGAACTAGCTCTCGGCTGTTTCTTGTCTCAGTACACTATGGCGAGCAGAAACAGGACATCAGTCATTCAGCTTGGGTTCTGACCAAGCTGGGAGCTAGTGCGTTGCTTAGGTTTCTGGATGACTTTAAGATCGGGGGTTTTGGTATGACTGGTGTGCTGATAAAACAAAGGGTTAGTTCAAATTTCCAGTAGAGGAACTGGTATTTTCCCAGAGAGGCTTGTTTCATTACATTTTTTGTTGATATCTTATATGGATATTAAGTATTCTTTTCCCTCATTTCTAAGGTGATTGATGGCATCATGATTGACTTTTTCCCTTCAAGGCATTGGAATAGGAACTTTAAGATTTGATGTTTTCTCACTTTTCAAAGTAGACAGAGCAGACATTACAGATTTTTTAATTTGTTTTGATCCATTTATTAAAAAAAAAAAAATTATACAAATCCTCATATTCAGTACCTGACTAATCTTCTGATGATCCCTTACCAGAACAACCTTGTTAAAAGAGAGAGAACAAATAAATCAGCTTAAGTAAAACTGAAGTTTATGTTGCTGGAATAGCTAGTGAAATGGGAAAGTAGTTACTAAAGTGTGGATATGCTTAGGTGGCTTCACATAAAAATAACATAATTTTGATAAATTTTGAAAGGGTTATTATAAGCCTTTGTGTGATTTGCTGCAGAACATGTACTGTACGTAGTACTTTATTTGAATTAACCTTTTATTTGGACTGAAACATCTTTTTGTTCTTTTTTTAAGCTTTTTTTTAAGTGCACTCCCACCCCAAAACACACCCATGTGGAAAAAGTTCCATTAGTGGACCACAACTATTTTGTAAGTTGTTCTAGTGACTAACTTGTGCCTTTGTTTATTTTTTATTTAAAAAAAAAAAAAAAGCAAAAACTAATGTGATCGTTTATGGAGTAGAGGTGTTGGACTTCAGCTTCCAGTCTCTGGTACATCTGTATGTGTAAGACCTTTCTATTACAACTTGTCTTCCCTCCTTGAGTCAAACTGCCCCCTCACCTTAACTTTGAACTCAAATTATCTCCTCGATAGCATGTGAAACTTTAATTTGTTAATTGCTTTTCTAAATGTTCAGTAGTTCATGGTGAACACAAACTGTTCCAGTTGAGATTGCAGTGCTGTGACATAGAGGAAATAGTTGTTGGCACTTGTTCTCTTGTCCAGAATCACTCACTCTTCGTGTTGCATTACCCTGGAGACTCACTTCATCCTGTTACCTATGGCAGCTCAAGTGTTCCCCCTCGCCCCAGTTCTGTTTATTAGAAGTAGTATTGGAGGAAGATAATTGCAGAATATGCTGTGGACGCCAAAAGATTGCTGTGAACATCTCTGCCTTTTTACTGTGTTGAGATGCAGCTGCCCCGCAAATGAAGCAGGGACCTAAGGTTTGGTGTCAGTACTAGTTGCTGCTGGTAAATCTCAAAAAAACAAATCTTGGAAACTCTAGTATAGCGAAGTTGTTCAACAGAACAAGTCTTGTCTTATTGGTCGTTTATTGTATATGTAGATCGTAAATTGCCTAATTTGGGCACATTTGTTTTAAAACAGGATTTTCTTTTGATATTGTGAAGAATTTTCTTGTTTCTTGTTTGAGAAAGTAAGATTTGGACTGAAATGATGTGTGGCAGGAGGGGATTGATGCTTTATATTGGAGAAGCCACTCAAAGATATTCTGTGACGTTTTGGAAACTCCAAAGGTGCTCCAGCCTGTACTGAACTGCATGAGCTTTATTGGGCAGCATTGTGTGTGGGCAGCAGTTAGCATGGAGACTGTGTTTGGAGAGCTGCACTTACCTTTCCCTCTTAGATGCCATGTGTGTATTTTAATCGTGTAGATGGACTGTAATGACTATTGTATACTTCAAAACTTACTGACTTTGCAGAGCCAGTGTGGCTAAGTTGCAATAGATTTTGTCGTAAACTCAATCTCACAAGAATTCGGTTGAGTTTTGCCTCTGTGAAAAGGAACGTCTATCACTGAGGAGACTCATCTGCAGAACTTTGAGAACTGTGTGTCAGTTCTGCCAGCCAGACTCAAAAATACTTCTTTTTCCTCATAAACTGAAGACATTTGAACTGAAAATTCAGTTCAGAGGGGGGGAAACCTGAGAATTTGTACACTTAAACTGGGATTTGCAACTTTTTTTTTACTTGCTTCAGGCTGTACACTGGTCATGTAGCACTGCGATTTCTACAAAGGAAATAAAGTTAACTTAATTCAAACCTTCCTCAGCTGCCTTTATGTTACATTTACAGCCACTTCAAGTATGATTTGCTTGTGCATGTTGCTGGAGGAGGTCATAGGACACTTCTATTGTTTCTTTTTTCTGGAATTTCTCACCATTGTCTGCTGATTGCTTTCTGGATGTGAAAATAAACTAGAGGCTCTTGAAAGGGTTTCAGCTTGTTCTGTCCTTACTTATGCGTTGCTTCTGTCAAAATTGCAGGATTCATTGGCCTGTGATGCTTTTCATGAGCCTGTAATAGAGAGTTCTTTCAGTCTTTCTCTCATCTTCTTTCAACCAGGCTCAGCATTTATATATGCTCTTCTGCTGTCACTTACAAATCAAAGAGAGATTGAAGTCAAGCGTACCTCTTAACAATATGCAAATATTGAGATTAAAATCTAGGTCTTTCCATGATAATTATAGTCCTGGCTGAGCTGAGCATTCAATGAAGGTTACAAATCAAGCCTGGTGTTACTGCCTACTTGCTGAGTGAGTGTTTGCCTTCAGAGTGTTGCTTAAAATCCCATTGTATAATTTATTGTGTAATTTATTTCCTACTTCATACTCCTAAGTTGCAGGGGATTTGCAGTTTGAAGGTTTCTGTTTGTGGGGGGAGCTGGCTGGAGAGGGAGATTCATGTCTGTTTAAGCTATTCCTAGGACGTACAGGTCTGTGCTGCTGAGACAAATTTGTCTGGGTTCTGTGGTCTGCTGAACAGATGAATCTGCTTTGTCATCCCCTCTCACTGAACCGTTAGAAGGCTGTTCTTGGACATAGTTGTTTCAGTTGCTTAGAACTAAGATTTCCAGACAGTTTTAAGCATGGCTACCTTATTCCTTATTATTTTTTGTGTCAGCGTAGTTTTTCTCTCTCCACTGCCTATCCTGATCTGTACATAGACAACAGATGTAACTCAGTTGTCACCTCTGTTTTTTATTTTCATTCTTTAGGCTCTTCCATTCTCTTCCCAAAATGCATTCTTGATCCTAACTGCTAGGATTCAATTCCATAGCCTTATTAGAAAACTCCTAAAAGGGAAGATAGGAGTGCTGTGGAGTTGTTACAGTATTAATTTATGTGGATTAACCCTTGCACTTTTTACCCTTATGTCAAACCCTTGCACTTTTTAACTATTAATATGCTTCATAAATAGTTTGGTTATGGGACAGTGTATTGCATTCCAGAATTGAAGGCTTCCGTTTGTTTGGCTTTGATGAATATTTCTGATTTCTTAGTAGTCAAGATACCTGCTTCTATTTTCTGTGAATGTTTGAGGAAGAGTAAATAGATTTCCCCTTATGTCCATGTGGGGTTTATAATGCAGGCACCATAAATGAAACATCAGGATTGTCTCTCAGCTATGTTATTTGAGAAAGCATTCTGAAACATAACACTATGTAGAAGCCGCACCATTATGAAATCAGGTTTTCTGTTTCCCTGTGGAAGTTCAAAAGCCTAATAAACATTTAGAGCAGGTACTTGGCTTCAGGCCAAGAAACCAGACCTGCAGCGTTGGTTGCAGCAAATCTAGGGAAGTTGGATTTAACTAGGCTTAAATGCTTGGCCTCAAAGGTAATTCTAAACTTGACTTGAAAAGATAAGTCCTAGAACTCATGAATTCTCTGGGTCTGGTATTTTTCATGTAGAAAGTGTTCTTAAAGGCTCTGCTTTTTAATGACAAAGACTTAAACCTGGAGTGACTTGACAATAAACTAAGTGAATAATGACTGCTCAAATAAGCTGTTGCTGATGGCAGGTAAGTGAGGGAACCAGCAGTGCATTTTATCTTTTATGCAAATACAGAGTTTTCAACAAATAATAAACTGGCATACCTTTCCATATCATGTCTGACTATTAATTACATATTACTGCTGTTAACACACTAGTGTGGCCTGTGAATGTAAAAGATTTTGCAGCTGACAAATTTTAATTCCAAGTTACCTGTGAAAACCTTTAAGTTTAGACTATGTGGAAATAATTATGTGAAATTTCTAGTGTATATGCACATCCAGGAAAATACAAATCCCACTCTTTCCCCCATTTCTAATCTAATGCATGTAATTTGAATCTTAAGAAATAAGAGCTGCTTATGGATGGAAAATAAGAGCAGAAGGTAGTATGAGTAAGTAAAAATTGCTAACTGCTTACAGTTAACACATTGAGTTGTTGGATACAGTTCTAGCATAATAGAAACAAAACTGGTCTGGGTTCAGTAAGCTTATGTTGAATTATGCAACAGATAAATATTAGCTTTTCATATCCTAAGTCCTGGGATTTCCTTGTAACTCCTTTTATCCTCTTAATAGGGCAAGCTTGCATAATAGTAAAATGAAATGTGTGTGTGACAAAGCTTGCTGTTCCCACTTAATTGTAAAATATTTGCATTTCAGCTCAAATCAAAGAGAAGATGAAAGAAAGGGAGAAGAAGCAAAAAGAGAAGAAGAAGCACAAAATAATGAATGAAATCAAGAAAGAAAACGGAGAGGTCAGATTATTGCAGAAAGGTAAGTTCAAACTGCATAGTGTTTTTTTGCTGTAGTACTTTAATATTTTTGTAATTGGATTGAGTGCTGAATTTTAATTGATTATCATTTAACTGAAATGTCATTTTCCCAGAAGAGCTGATATAAGGCTTATAATTTAAAACTTAACTGTAAATGTTAACTTTCTTCAACTGTGTTAAGTACTGCAGTTTAAAAATATAACTATTGCCACAATGGTTCTTATGCAGCACTAGTAAAGACTGGTGCTTTAAGGAATAGCATTGGTGATACTTATATCTTTTCAATAGTTACTGAAGATGGTTGTCATTTTGTATATCGTAGAGAGGAAAAATGAATCCGTGTCATTAAATATCTAACACTAAGTGCACGAAACTAAAGAACTAAGGAGTTCTAATTCAGGAACTTTATTACATTATGAAAAATAAGTATGTGCAACAGGCAATTTTAATTTTCGCTAATTTATGCCACTTCTTTACTCCAATGGAATGTAATGAAAATGTTCCCGCGCTTGCTTGCACATTGAATCATAGAATTGTACAATAGTTGCGAGTGGCAGGGACCTTTGCAGGTAGTCTAGTCCATTGCCACTGCTCAAAGTAGAGTCAACTAAAACAGGTTGTCCAGGGCTGTGTCCAGTCAGACTTTGTCTGTCTGCAAGGATGGAGACTCCGGAATCTGTCTGCACAACCAGTACCAGTGTTTGACCACCGTTGCAGTAAAGATGTGTTGACTTATGTTTAAAAGGCATTTCTTTGGCTTGGACTAGATAATCTCAAGAGGTCCCTCCCAACCTCAGTGATTTTATGAGACAGCTACATCTTTATTCCTTCCCATCAGGTAGTTATACACATAGAGGGAAAACTTACCCTTATAAGCCTGCTTTTCTCCAGGCTGAAAAATCCTGCTTCTCTAAGCCTCTCCTTTTGTGAGTGATGCTCTGCTCCCTTAATCACCTTCCTGGCCCTTTGCTGGACTTCCTTCAGTATGCACATGTCTGTCTTGGACTGGTGAGCCCAGAATTGGGCACAGTACTCCAGATGTGTGTCACCAGTGCTGAGCAGAGGGGAAGAATTGCCTCCATCAGCCTGCTGGTACTAATCCTGTCAAGGAGACTGTTAACTGATGGCTTATGGTCAAGTTGTTGTTCGTGAGGACCCCGAAGTCTTTTCCTGTCAGGCTGCTTTCCAGCCAGTTGGTCTGCAGCCTGAACTGGTGCATGGGGTTGTTCCCCACAGGTGCCGCGCTCTGCACTTCCCTGCATTAGCCTCATGAGACTTCTGTTGGCCTAATTCTCCCCAGCGTGTCAAGGGCCCTCTGGCCTGGCAGCACAACCCTCTTGTGCATCAACCACTCCTTCCAGTTTTGTCTCCTCTGCAAACTTGCTGAGGGTGTACTCTGTTCTGTCATCCCTGTCCTTACTGAAGAATGTTGAACAGAATTGGCCCAAGGTATCAGCACCTCAAGTATTCCAGTATCAGTTGTCCTCTAGCTGGACTTCATGCTGCTGATCACAACTTTTTGAGCACAGTAGTTAAGCCGGTTCTTGATCCACCTCACTCTCCGTTTATCTAGGTCATGCTTCATTGTTTTTTCTATGAGGATGTTGCTTAAGTAGACTCAATATTTTTTTATCTGTTATTTTCAGACTCTGCTTTTGAAGTTAGGAAAAAAATTCCTGATAGATTTTTTCTGTTATTATGTCTGCTGTAGGATTTAATTTGCAACAAAAAACTGAAACCCCCAAAACAAGACATTACTACAACACATTCGTGTGAGGTAACAGGCATGCAACTCTGTAATTGCTACATTACAGTTTAGAGTACAAATGCTGCTCCAAGTAATTGCATTAGCAAATATGACAGCTCAAAAGCTGTGCTGATCAGATCTCAAGGTATCAGCTTAGACCATGCAGATTGTTTGAGCTGGTGACTTCCTGTGAAAGATGCGACTTGTCTTTGCCAATGTGGAAGGAAGTCGGTGGTTGAGATACTGAGCAATGCTTAACTGCCACAGCAGTGAGAATCTTCAGGTCTTGTTTCTATACCAGCCCTTTCTACCTCATGTGATGAATGGCAGTAGAAATAGGCACATGATAAGCAGTTACAAAGACTGTTGTTACCCTTTTGTTGGACAGAAGCATTTTGTAGAGGCCATGCATGGCTTTGCCAGTGTTCTGCAAAAATGACTCCTATTTCAGGGAAAGGAAGGAGTTGTCAGGAGAGCAGTTAGTAAGAAAGCAGGCAGATCCTCTCCACTGGGTTTATGTCCTGTTCAGAACAGCAGTTCTGGATGTCTTTTGTGGGCCTCCCAAAATCTGACTGGATGTGCTTATATGTTCTATGATGTACAGCACTTCCTGATTACTTCTGCTGGTGTAGCTTTATGTCCTAAGAGCTGAGGGCTAGAGAGCAAAGGCAAAAGTGCTTTAAGATGCAACTTGTGTGTGTCAGTGGTCAGTGCTGCTATGACCTTCTGAAACATTAGTAACTCTTCATCTAAGGTTATTTTCTTTCTGGAACAAAAATTAAGCTCTAAGCCATCTTATTCAGGGCTCAGAATTCACTGTGTGGACTTAGGAGCAAAGGTCTGGAACCTCATTAAGAGAGTTCAGTGTGAGTCTGTGAAGGCTACTTATTTCTTCCTTCTTGGCATTAGATGCAGATCTTGTTTTAAAAATGTCACTCTGACTGCCTGCTGAATGCTTTTATTCTTATGTTGAGAATGTTGTTAGTGGTTTTGTCTCTTGTTTTTGTTTTTTTTGTCTTCCGTTTGTGACTTACTTTCCTTGAGGGAGTGGTGGTAGTAGCCTATGTAACTCCAGACAGTTAGACCAGATGTCCAAGGTAAGGGTGGCTAGTTATATAAAGAGGAGGTCAGTGCTGAGGGATTGATGCCTTTTGGGGGAGAGTTGCTGTGTAAGCCTGATTTTGGTGCTTTGAGCTGAATGCTGGAAGAGTTCGCTTCTATTAGAGAAGTTTAGGGATGTAAGCTGTTCATCTGCCTAAATTGGTATTGCTGTTCTGTTGAAAGCAACGATGAACTTGCCCTAGTTGGAGAAGGGCAACTCTGAAAAGGGTTATTTTTTTCAGCTCCTGACCTGCTAAAGGAAATGTTTAGCTCTTTCAATGGGTCTGGTGGCTTTTCTTATGCATCTGGAGCTAAATGTTTTTTTGTCATCCTTTTGCAGATATATTTTTTTGTAGAATAAAGCCGTATAGCTGCTCCTTTTTCTCTCTGTAATCTTTTATTTGGAAGGGAGAACTGTGCTTTTGGGAAAGAGCTTCCTTGCATGAGCATATTGTTAAAAATTTAGGAAACAAAAGCAATTTAAACTTGCTTTTCTAAAAATCTGCATGATGGAAAATAACTTTTTAAAAACTGAAAATTCTGTACAAAAAAATTTCACACTGATGTGAGGACATGGCTGAGGGTTACAGGAGGTCCTGCAAGAAGATAAAGGATTAATAGGCTTATTTGTAAACAGCCACATTTGTGTTTTTCTTTAAAAACAAAACAAAACAAAAAAACCAAAATGAAACAAAAAGGCAGTGCTATTTTTCTGATTACTTATATCAGAGCGCAGCAATTTCTAAAAATGCAGTAGGAGAAATTATCAGTGTGTGTTTCTGCAAAGCTAAATGTGTTGGCTTGTGGAATGTCAAAATACAGGGAAGGGGGGAGAATAAACATCTTTATCTCGCTGGTATGAATATCTGCAAGTACAAATTGTTTTCCCAAAGCTTTTATTTTTTTTTCTTGTGGGAGAAATGATGTTTATTTTAGTTGTACATTCTTATGTATCTTCTAGATCTTTTTTTAATAGATGGGTTTTGCACAGAAGTAATTATAACATTGGTATACTTGAGACCTACTTCTGAGTCACACTGCATGCTTTTTTCCTATCTGCTGTATTTGGTCTTTGTGTGTCTTTACAAATCCTTCAGCGTTTTCCCTACACTTTAATACACTTGAGTGGATGGGACATTGAGGGGATGGGAGAGGCTGAGGTAAGAGTGCAGGGCATGTAGCCCACTGTACAGATTTGCATGTAATAATGATTTTACTTCACAATCCTTACGCACCAAGTTACCAACTTCTACATGTAAAGTAGATGACTGTAGGGTAAAACACAGACGTAAAATACGGTAAGGAATGTGTGATGAGATTACCTGAAAGCAGAGCTTTTGTTGGTTCCAGTGGGCCTCAAACATTTTTCAGAAAGAATGCAGTAAATCGTTTGTTTACCTTGTTACCAGTGGGTCACTGTTTTCCCAGTTTTATGGAGATGTCTTTGCTGCTGCTTGCCCTTGCTTCCTTCCCTTACCTTTACCTGACTGCCTTATTTCTACCACTAAAGTTGTTGCTGCCTGCGTTACTCCTCCTGTTTAGCTAATGCCTTCAGTTGGCTACACGGATCATTGACAACCTGAGTGGAACCAACGCTGCTGGGCGTGAGCAGACCCTGCAGTTGTGCAGGCAGGGCGAGACGCTGTGTGCTGCCTTGGAATGGGAGCAGGTGTTGGAGGAAGGGCGGTGCTGCCCTTAGTAGTCGAGGTCGGCCGCCTCA
>VXAL01007526.1:100472-179484 GCA_013399475.1 Chauna torquata | reverse complement strand
TTAGTAATGTGCTGCTCTTTTGGGGGGAAGTGAGCTCCAAGAGTAGCTTTCTTTTCATCTCTTAGTAATCTTCTGTTTATCAGTTGAATGCCACAGATTCCCCTTTTAAACTTTTATTTTGCTTTAAAGAAAAGGAAATTTAACTTAAAATATTTTAGCATTAGTTGCACAAAATGTTTGGATAAAATTCTAGTTTTTATAAGTCTTTTTATATATTTAGCCTGTCACAACAGTGCTCAAGATTGTATTGATAATGTTTTTCTGCATTATAGAACCCTAAAACACAGAGATCTCACTGACCCGCTGCCGTGTAACCACACTCTTCCCTTCTTTTGCCTAATAACAGCTCAGCTAAGTCCTTGCATAAGGATGCTAATTCTTCATCATCGCATAACTGTCTTCATAAATAAAGGACTGTAAAATGTGTTTAAATGAAACACAGAGGGGTTAACACCCCCAATGAACTCTTTAAAAAAATAAAAAAAAAATTAATCTTGGCATCCTATCACTATGTGATATTTTGTACATCTTACTGTATTTACGAGTTTATTTATCAAGGATTACCCATCTTGCTAATGGCCTATTGTTATTTATTTCACTTTTTGTTGGTCTTTATATCCTTTTATGTAGTGTGTTAAAGGGCCCTGTATATCTATCATGGCACTCTTCAAACAGTCTAAAATAGATGAGAAAATGGGACATTTCATAATTCTAAAGTTGCAAACCAAGAATTTCTTTTTCCTCTGGTTAAGTACCTGGAGTGGAGTTGATTCCAAAACACAAACTTGTTTCAGAACTTTTGGAGTGAAAAATATTTTTATTTGCGTTTCAAATAGAATACAAAGGTAGTTGATTCAGGATTCATAAATCTGCTGTGTTTTGACTAGTTATTCCCTGCTTTTATTTTATTTTCAGATGTGCTTCAGTTTATGGTGTAACTAAAGATTTTGTTTGTGTAATGCATGAATAATACAATAAAGTATTTTTTCTAGTCTTCCACAAAACTTTTCTGATCAGTTTGCGAGTTTTGATGAGTTTTGTAAGGTTTCTGTTTTACAAACTATGAATCAGCAAATTTTTAAGATTGTACCACATAGCAGAAGTACAGCTGTTGAAAAATAATGTATATAAAATGCATATAATAAATATTAAATGGTGTACCTGTATGTTACTGTTGGCTACATTATTTTGTGTTGCACAGTTTGAAAGTGTCATTCTACAAGTTACTAAATTAGGTCTACATTTTCGCAAAATAACCATCTGTTTATTATGCTTATAAGCTGCTTTCCTTTTTGAAAATTGTAATGGTTGTGGATGTCAACATGTTTCAAGCAGCAGCACCCACATATAAGAACATGTTTCCGCAATATCTTTAAAGCTTTTTACAAAAACAATTTGAAAATTACTAATGTATTTTTAGAGCCCTTATAAGATAATCACACTGCTTTTGACTATCTCTGTATATGAAGTGGTTCTCAAGTGATTTAGGAGCCAGGAAGGTACTCTGGTTTTATTTCAAGCTGCCACTGAATCGTGTTGAATTTAAAAACAAAACCCTCATCAATTTTTTTTAAATGCTTACAATTTGTCCCTATGTCAAATGTTATCTATTAACCTTTGTCTGTTACTTTACACATCCTCCAATAAAGATGATGTGCAAAAGGGCGGTCATCTTTGTAAAAGGCTGAGCAACAGGTCAACATTTAGCAACTCTGTCATGAGTCACTTACCTGAAAATGTATCGACAGAAACAGAATACTGCAATGTGAATCTTAGATTTTCATGCAAAACTAGTATGTTTAGGTATAAATTACCTTTAGCTGGAACATGTTCCTATAAGTGGTTCTAACTGTATTGTTTGTTGCATATAAGTTTCCAGTTCAGCAGTGAGAATGTATCTCATGCTATCTCATGTCAAGCAAATTAGATTATTAAAAACAAGGAAAAAAGGTGCCCATGGTAGACAGAATACTGCAGTTATATTCTGAAATTAATTTTGTTTTAGTAATAATGTTATATTGTTTGAAATGTATTACAGTAAATAACCATTGTATGGGAATTGGATAATTTTGTCCTTTATCATGAAGATTGAGGTAAGGCCTTTCAATAACTGCTTGTAGGACACTAAGACTTTACTTTTGAAAGTGACATTCAGCTGATTTGCACTTTTTTTCCTTCCAGTCTAAAGCATTCAACTAATCAACAGATGAGAGTATTTGAATTTTATTGGAAGTAATTTCATAATTGCCTTTTCTGAAGCCAAACATTGTTTCTGGCAGCTTTTCCAGACTGCTGCATTTTAATGCTTAAATGAAATGTGATTGTTTAATAAACATTGCCATGCATAACATTTACTTTTTTTGAATTGTATTAAAATTGAAATGGTAAAAACAATAATAGTTGCTTATTTTCCTTAAATGAAATCTTAGTCATCTTAGTTCACTAATGCATAGTGGATCAAATGCTGTAGTAAGGCTTCATTTATTGAGTATTGGCAATGATCTCTAATATAGTCTTATTTACTGTGAGGTATAACGTTTTAAAACCTTTGTTGGTTTTTGTTGTTTTTTTAGAACGGAAGAGCTGTAGTACTGGTGATGGAAAAACTGATAGTGCTGAAATAAATGTTTCCATTTAGGAAAAAACATCTCAGCTTCTCTGAAAGGATTGCTTTCCTTCTCTTTTGCAAGTGAGACCCAAAGGATTTGCACTCAGAAACCTGATGGAAAGATACTTAAATATGTTTAATAACACATTTAGCATTTAGGGTATGGTTGATATAAGAGTCTTACTCCCCATCTTGCATTTTATTGTAGGAATTGTTTTAAGCAGTAAATTTTCTGCAGTCTGGCATCTTGTCTATATAAAGTAAGCATGAAATACATCTGGAAAAGGGTGTAACAAGCCCTGGTCAAGAACCTTCACTAATTTAGAAATCCGAAGAGAATTTTTTTTTTTTTTAACTGGGAGATAATAGATACTTTTTTTTTTTCTAGTGGAACTCTGTGGGCTTAACGATGCATTGTCACAGGCTTTACATCTCTCTTATTGCATGTTAATTGATTCATTCTAAAACTGATAGCACTCTGTCCTAGCACGCTCTTAATTACGTGCTTCTCTAGCACTTCCCGTCTCAAATCAGTGGAAAGTTTCTTGGTCACACAGTGCTGACTGCTCTTCCTTCTACCTTCTAGCTACCACATCACGTAAAAGGTGTCTCAGACCAATGCTTCCCACTTCAACAACTGGTGTTTTTGTAGGGAGGCTAAATACTTCCAGATAAGGTGGCCTGCCTAAATCCTGCTGGGAAAGTGACTTAAAACTTTTTCTTCTCCCAGATAAGGTGTGTAGTATGAAAATATGACTGACTTTACCTTTCAGCTGTCTCTGGTTGATTATACTCTTTTGTATCTAGACTTTCTCGAAGTGTGCGTGTAGTAACAGAATATTTGTTGTTAAATACTTACGGCATTTAAGGAAATTAATATCTCTGGAGAGTACCCTAGTAACAAAACAAATGCAATGTGAGGTAGCGCTCTTGTTTTCAAGAATCACTGGACTTCTGCTTTCAGTACTGTAGAAGTCTCTACTGAAGACAGTAAATTGAAAGTTGTTTTGTATTTTAATCGTAGTTATGATTTAATTTCTTTACATGCATATGAAGCTGAACAGATGTCATAGTGAGGCCTGTTTTTCTGTGATCTAGAACTTTATTAGGAGATCTTTAATTTTCTTGTTAACAGTTCCCATGCATCTCAAATTTGATACTGATAAGAACACCTCCTGGAAGGTCACATTTAGTGTTCCAGCTGATGTAGTCTGGTTTTCCCAAAGCAAACTAACTGGTGAGGCCAAGTGGTGTTGAGCTGTTAGCCATCCTAGTGCACTGACAGTGTCTAGGAACAGTGCTAGAGCATTTCATCTGGCAGTAGAATTCTTGCTTTGATTGTATGTAACAGCAAGGCAAGGGCTCAGTTTGAGTACTATCTTCAAATGGTGCTCTTGCCCTGCATTTGCTGGAGAGGGTTGAGATAGTTTACAATAAACTGTTGTACAAGTGCATCAGCAATGGAGGAGCAATAAACGGGCTTACAGCGCTGGCCTAGAAGCTGTGAGCTCCACCCCAAGACCGCTGGAGGCACGGCAGCGGTGCCGGTCGCCCCGGCTCGCCGGCGCTACGGAGGGAAGCGCTGCTCGCGTTAAAACTGCGGGCCGAGGGCGGCGGCGGGCCGCGGCTGTGCTCGGGGCTCGGCGGAGTCGCCTGCGTTCGCCTAGCGGTGCCGCCTGAACCGGTCTCCTCTCCCCTCGACGGGAGAGCTGCGCCCGTTACGGCGGAGGCAGCCCCCAGGCGGCGGTAACGACTCGAGCGGGGGCCGGAAGGCCGGGGGCCAGCAGCAAGCAGTGAGTAGGCTCGGCGGGAGGGCCGCTGCTCTCCCCTACCCGCGGCCGTGATGGGGTCTGGTCCCGTACCCCCTAACACGGTGTTCGTGCCCCGTGTTTCTGGAGGGCGAGTAGGGGCAGTGACGCTCCTGGGACTGGACCAGGGCTCCCCAGATTGCACCTGGGAGTTGGGGGGTTTTGGTCATGGATGGTGGCTGGCGAAGGCGGCCATTTTCCCTCATGGATGGTGGCTGGCCAAGGTGGCCGTTTTCCCTCATGGATGGTGGTTGGCCAAGGTGGCCGTTTTCCCTCATGGATGGTGGTTGGCCAAGGCGGCCGTTTTCCCTCATGGATGGTGGCTGGCCAAGGAGATCACATGCTATTAGCAGCTTTCTGGAGACTGGCCTATTTTGTTTTTGGAATTGAGCAGGTTGTTGTTGTTGTTGTTATTCCCCCTTCCTTCAGGTATCTTTCCTTTCTACTTGCTACATTGTATCTTAAAATGGGTGGATTTCTTGGTGTTAAGATACTTTTTAATAAGCACATTAGGTTTATTTTTCCTTCCAAAGAGAGAGCTTTCCTGAAGAAAAAGCTTCTTGCTTGATTAGGGGCATCCTGTATCTAAGCTCTTGTTAGACATACAATTAAGTGGGAAGAAAGAGCTCATGCTTCATGCAGAAGTAACATCTTGCTTCCCTGAAATCTCAGCAACAGCAAAGAGCAAAGAAAAAAAAACTTCTTGGGAAAATACCCAGTATGCAGCAGCGGGGGGGGCATGGCTGCCAACTCTGGCATGGGCAGGTGGCTGTGGGTCAGCTGGGGCGAGCATTGTGCCCACAAGAGAAGCAGTGGTTGGCGGCTATGAGTGCTGGCAGCAGGAGCTCAAAACTTCATGCAGGCATTATGAGCACAGTCACTTCCCTTCAAAAGTCACTGTGTTGAAGTCAGTTATCACTCAGTTTTACATGCCTGGTACTTTTGATGGAGTGGTCTGGAGCCAAAGGTTTCTCCTGGATTGTCTTACCTGGAGTTTTTCTGTGTTACTTAAAAATAACATTGCGTGTTAATAATGGAAAATCCTGTCAAATGATTTTCAATATCACTTCGTTGCTACGGTAATCGTGAAACAGGAGCTGTATTTTAGCTTCCTGAATTAGTGCTTTGACTCTTTTTGCCTTTAACCCAGGTGACTGATTCTGCCAGTCTGAATAAATGTAGTTTTCTATTAAGATAATTTAGCTAACAGTAGCTATGCAGAAGAATTTCTTACAGGCCAGAAGTAGTTTCCCTAATCTCAGTGATCTAATATCTGATTGTTTCAATGGTGCGTTTGCCCTACATTCTGTCAGAAGCTTTTTTTTGGCAGCTATTTTTGCTTAAAGAGGCGACTGATTGTGGTAGCTTTCTTTTAATTGTGTTTGTAAGTCTGGTCTGTATTTAGATTTGAGCAAATCAGTTCATTGGGAAGTAAAATCTTTGTTCAAGTATTTGTTAGCAGTGTGCTGTGCCAGAGAGTGAGTTCTGTTTTGTTTCTAAACCTGCTCCCAGTGCTAATCAGAATGAGTAGCTCAACGTGACAAAGTTGTGCACTTCATCGTATTTAGAATATTTTGATGGGAGAAAGCTATTGTCTCCGTTTCTTACTTTTCCAGACAAGTAGTATATTGTTAAAATACGTAAGAGCAGGTGTCAGAGAATTCCTGAAATTACTTAGTGAATATGGTTTTGTTTAAAAAAAAAAAAGACTTTTAATGGTGTAGTTCATTTGATTGGAAACTTACCAATAATTTAAAAGTAGTGATAAATTAGTATGTAAGTCATTTTTTCTCATTTTTACTTTCCTAAACTTTGCCAGTCTTTGCTTAATCTTTTGACTAGATGTAGTCTTTCTTTTACTTGTATTCTTTGGCAGAAAATTGTTTATCATATTTGTAATCTGATCACATACACCAGGGCAGAAAAATAGTTCTTATCCCTCTGCTTACATTCTACCATATTCCAATTGCTGTTAAGTCGTAAAGGCCATGTCTGACCTCAGTGGAAGCTGGAAAAGTTTTGTTAGCATTTGCTAGTGAAAACAACTGTGCAGAATTCTCATGCCTGCATCTTAGGAATTGGTCCAATATGAAGTTCAGCTGTAAGTTCACTGATATCCTGAGGCTGAGGGGGGATTCAAGCCAACAGTGCCTGGCTTCCAGGAGAGTGCCCTCAGTATGCGGTTAGGCTGCTTTGCAGCAAGGAAGCAATGCTACCTGCTCATTTGGGTTGTAGTAAACAGGCTGGCAAAAGCAGTACTGTTTCCCTTTGTGTGTCAGAGTTCCCTAACTGCGGATGGCTGCCACTGCTAGTGTTTTTTCTAGTCCTAGAAAAATAGGAAGGACCCTGTATTCGTTTGTATGGAGACGCAGATGAATGTAAATAAATTTTAGAGTAATAAAACAGTAAATGCTCTTTAGGTAATGAAGGTGACTTATGATCAAGGATACTTCACTAACCAAAACTGATTGTTTGAAAGGAAAGGAAACTTTGATCCGAATGAGATTAAGTTTAAAATGGGCAATTTGCTTCAAAACCAAGATTAAACTTCTGGATTTTCTCATAGACTGCAAATTTTTAGGACCTGTTCTTCCTTTGGCTGAAGTCAGAGGCAAAAGCCTTGTTGAAGCCAAAGAGAGCAAAAGAATGCGTGCTGCAGTTGACAGACATACATAACTGGAAAATGCTCTTATTTAAATTGTAAACTGTTCAGTCAAAGTTTCCGTATATTTGATGTCTATATTTGGATGATAGTTGATCGTGAGCTTTTCAAACACATCTGGTTCAGCTTCTCAAGAAAATCCTGTATATTTCCTGTCCTAGGTCCAAACCAGTGTCAGTCAGCAAGATTTTCTTTGGATTGATGTTATTAG
Organism: Chauna torquata; assembly: GCA_013399475.1. Taxonomy (NCBI): domain Eukaryota; kingdom Metazoa; phylum Chordata; class Aves; order Anseriformes; family Anhimidae; genus Chauna; species Chauna torquata. Next base: position 172,195 of record VXAL01007526.1, on the reverse strand, counting down.
GCTGGGGATCTAAGCTTCCAGCTTCCAGACAGTTTGTTAAAGATATAAGTTGATCTTCTTTGACAATGTGCTCAGGCCTCCTATGGTACTTGCATGCAACTGAGAAATTTTCTGTGATTTTTGTGGCTTTGATGCTTTCTGGAGCTAACTTACACTGAAGCCTAATGAAAGGAGGGAAAGTGCTGAGAAAACCAGAATCTCTGCATTTAAAAGCAGTGACTTTGATGGAGCTTGGTAGCAGTGTTGAGAATTGCCCCATTAAAAAGGTGGCTTAAAATCAAGGCATAAAAAGTTGTCATCACTTCTGTTTTTCAGAACGGAGGAGATGAAAATAGAATATTTGTATTATATGGGGCCACATTTCATAGAAGAGAAGATGTATTTGGCAACACTAATTTGAAATGCAAATAGAACTATGAACGCATATGGGAGAAAACACTGTCCTGATGAAACTGTTCTACTTCCTAAGCGCAAACAAATCCCCACCTCTCCTCCAGTTACTTTAAAAGTTGCAGAGAAGCATAGCCACTGGCTTTTGATGTAAATGTTTTTTAGCTGGTTACTACATAGTTCTTCTTTGTTGGCATTGATTTTGAAAGTCCAAGTAAATTCCTTCAAAGCGATTATTTTCTCTTAAGAATGTTAGGACAATCTCACTTTTGGGTTTTTCTTGCTCTTTGCTGGTTCAGTGTTAATAGTTTCACAGAGGGAAATAAAGGTTAACTTCCGAGACCGGTTCTTTTTGCACTCAGCTTGAGGATGCAATATGAAAGACGGCCGATCTAGTAGCATGAAGACTTCTGTGCAGTGTACTGACCTTCAGTCACAGCCTGCATAGCTCTTTTTTCCTGTATATTGCACTAGTACTAGCTAGAAAGCATCACACTGTCAAAAGAAGTATATACAAGGTGATTCATAGTCAGAGAGGATCTAAGTGTTTAAAATTTTGTGTGAGGTGTAAAATCTGAAGGTCTTTGGTCTAGAAGTGGAATCAGAGACCCTGAGCTAGGTACTGAGTCATTCTCTGCAGATCCTGGGGCCCTGATGGCACCTTAGGATAAAAATTGTCAGTGACCTGCAGGTTGAGCAGGGAGCTGCTTCATATAGACACAATCTTTGTACTTCCCTGCTGAAGCAGCATGCAGGAAATAGCGGGCATGGAAATGTGTCCTGCATGTGTGTAACCCCTGGCTTGGAATCTCGCTGGAGGTAAGTGTTTACGTTTCCTGCAAGGACTGAGAAGGGCATGCTGCCAATGACAGGGGAAGTCATGTGCTTCTTACAGTTATAAAATAACCTACCAGTAAAGAATTCACCCAGAAAATGTAAGGAACAGATTGGGTGTCTTCCTGGTCTTCTGGTAGTGAAAGATTCTAGTGCTCCCGAGTCTGTAGGTTGCAGCCCTTACTGGAAGTGATTATGGTACAAAAGGTGATTTCAGTTTCTTTAGGACAGCAAATGAATAGAATGTTGTAAATTTAGGTTGTTGTGGGAGCTCCACTGGGAAGGGTGACTTTTGGACTGTGTTAGCTACTGTTTAATGTAAAAGTCAGAAACAGCACTGGGAGTTGTAGTAAGTACCTAAGCTATTAAGCTTTGAGTCTTTTACTCTATTCTGAGTGAAGGAATCTTAATTTTTTATGTGCAGCAGTGGGTTCTCTTTGGGGAAACGGGGCATATAGGTTTTCATCAGTCTTGGCAGAGTGCAGAATTGATCCCTTGTAGGCCATCTTGTTGAGTGACAGTCCTAATACCTGCAGCAGTGTTCCCAAACACAGTTTGCACAAGTGATGGTAGCTGCAACTCTGCTCACTGCTTGGCCCAGCAGCATGAAACTGAACCTTCATACTGTGGCTTTACCTTCCCTCTCACCCAAAGGAAAACTTCAAATCCATGTCTGCTCTGTGATGCTGTTCTTCCTCCTAACTTACCTTCTACTTACAGCACAATTCATGTCCTTTCCGCCCTGGCTCTGTATCTCACCAGATCTCAGCCCTTTTTTCCTATATCCCACAGACCTTACTTCCAGATCAGAATTGTGCTCGCAAATACTTGCTTCCATATAAACTTTATACATTTTAAAAAGTATTTTCTGTACCTACTGCTTCCTACCTCAGTGTAATTGGGCCATACGAAGGGTACGAATAATCTGGCATCGCCATTCCTGTGAAACGGAAGTATTTGGGCATTTAGTTTTGCAGGTTCCAGAGATCCAGACCTGCTTTTTCCTCAGTGAGTGAATGACAAGAGTAAAGCTGCCTTCTTCTTTGCAATAGTAAAAGCAAACTGGGAGGGAAATGTGATTCTACTAGCTGGTATGTGATATATATTCAGATGATTCAACCAGTATCACATCTAGTATAAACAACTACTAAAACTTCGGTATTGACTGATTCAAATTTAAAAAAAAAAAAAAAAAAGTAAAAAGTATCCTTGCTATTTGAGGAGGATGATTTAGGTTCCCCCCCGCCCCCTTTTTTTTCCTCCTCAAGTTGGGGATTTAAAATAATACAGACAGGAAACATCACGTACAACTTACTCAAGCTGTACTGCATTAGGTTCATCATACAAGACTTATATTACGGGATATTGAAACATCTGCAGTCCCAGTTCCTTGCAATGTATATATTTCTATAAAAAGTTTGAGCTAAGTGAATTAAACTATCGCACAAAGTTGATATTCTATATGAATTTACACAGCAATAGCTGAATACTCTTATCTATAAACACACAACAAAATTAAGGATAACAGTTAATAGAAAAATACAAGGTGTCCTTGCCATTCATATTCATGTTTAGTGTTAACATATAGCCAGTCAAAAGTTAGTTAAAAATAAACAACAAAAGCCTGATGAATACAGTCCCTTCTGTACCACTCCATAACCAGTAAGAATTTTACAATCAATAGTACAAAAAAGGGGGGGAAGGGAAACCCTAGCTTGATAGGAAAAGTGCTGTTTTTGTTTTCTGCTATGTATTTTACTTGCAAAAAACTTAATTTTCTAAAGAATGCTTAAAGGCCATTATACACTCCAGGCACCTGAACAAACTCAGTGACTTATTTAATCATTTTAACCACATGCATGTAGGTATAAAAATATCAACACATTACAAAATATATAATCAAATGAAAGCCCTTTCTCAGGAAGACTATTCTTTCATCTTCGGAGAACCTCACACATCTTTAAAAATATTTTTACTAATGTTTGGAACTTGTTATTCTGAGAGCTACCGAATCCCACTTATGTGCCTGTCTGCCTTCTCTCTTCTCCTCTAACCATGTAATCTGATATAGACCAGTTATGTCTCAAGGCTTGAGATGCCTTTGGATTTGAATGTTTTCATTCCCCAGTGTGTGGTCTAATTTAATCTTTTTGCCCAAGGTCCCTGTCTGTAACTGTCTAGCCAATAATGACTTTGTAAAATAAAGACAGTACAAGGCAGTAGAGAGAGAAAATCCAGGTTATCAGATATATTAGGAATATCACTGTTGACATCAGTGGTGGAGGAAAGAGTAGTATTACTTAGGACCCAGATCCTTAAAAAAGAAATGCTGTTCTGTAAATACTTCTCAAAGTCTGTGCCAGAAGTCAACACAGATCCACAGAAATCTGTGGGTATAAGTTAAATGTCTTTTGATGTAAACTTTGCCAACCAGATGGCAGTATTATTTACCATAGAAAAATCTCAGCTAGTAAAAATAGGCTGTTTAGCCACAATCTGTCATACCTCTTAAACTGCCTGGCAATAATGGATGTTGCACAACTGAAGCACTGAAAGTACTTCACACTATCAAGAGAACTCCTTGAAAAGATACAGAATCATAAGCTACAGAAGGCTTATAGAAGATACATAGATAGTACTGTGTATTTAAAATTGTATTTTTAACTTGTAAGAAGACATCTAGTAAGTGACAGCAAAAATGTCCGAGCTGTATTGTTTCCTTTGCTGATATCTGATAGCCTTAACTGCACAATATGCATAGCTTTAAACTTGGGCCAGTATAAATGTATTGAAAGTAATAGCTGTTGGCCGAATTCTGCTTTCCCTTATCAAGTACAACATCTAACAAGCTCACACGAATCCTTGACTGACTACAGAAACAGAAAGTAGCCCTTCTTCTTCCCTTATATTATGATAGTATATATAAGAATAAAACATTTGTACTTTAGAGGGACCATTTCAGTTTCATGATTCTTCAGTTTCAGAAAAGTAATATCCAACAGCAGATTTTTGCCTTATTGTTTAGAGTCCAAAAAATCTTTACAGATGCCTCGAATAATATCAGGAACCATCTGCTCCAATCCAGTGAACTCCCTGGTGAAGAAACTGTGAGATTCTCTTGGTTCAGAAGCCATGTCTTTCAGATCATCCAGAGGTGCCCAGGCAACACCAACAGAGAAGACCGTTATTCCTAAAATGTAACAGTACAGAAAAAAATAGGTAAGACCATTTTATCTACGTCTACAACAAAAACAGCAGTTTCTACATCCATGAATTAATTTGGATCAGAAAAGAGTGTTTCAATACCTGCAGTCTGTCAAAGCTGATTAGATTTTGCCACTAAATATCAGGAATTAAAGAGTTGTCTCGGTAAGAATCCTGATGGAAATACGGGATATCTTAGCTGTTGTGTAGTGATACATATGAATGTAGCAGTGACATAGTAAGTCTTGACACACAAAACACTGTTTAGAACAATTTTGAACATAAATGTGGATCCTTGTGTATGCTTAGTGTTTTCGAGTATCAGAAGCCCAAGAGGCTTTTTGGTCAAAATTGCTTATTTCCTTCCTAAAGGATGACGGAGAGCAGAAATACTGCCATACTGGATGCTGTCACTGGTTAGAGCTTCACTACTACTTCTAACTTCTCTTGTTTAGGAAAATAAGACTGGGTGTACTTTTTTTTTTTTTTAAACTAAGTCACCATGAGTGAGTCTACTTATGGCTACTTACCTAGCTCCACATCACTGATTTTTCATCCTAATGGAAAACAGTTCCTCAGTGCTCACATTTTGCTAAATTTAAAACAAGTACGATACTGGAGCTGAATGAATCAACTACCACTGTCTTTAAAGATGCATCATTTACCTGCTTTTTGTGCAGCAGCAGCAGGTCCTCTAACATCATCGTAAGACTGACCGTCAGTCAAAATAACAAGGAAATTTTTGTTAGGTCCATCCTTCATTGGCCCAAATACGTTTCTGGTTGTGAAAGAAATGGCATCACCAGTAGCAGTACCACCACTCATATAACGAATGTTTCTGATGGCAGAGAGGACCTTTTCTTTTGTGATATAGTCTGTGAAGCTGAACTCAGTACGCTGATCGTATGTGAACTGCACAGCTGCAATCTTGGAACCAATATCAGAGATCTCAAAAGCCTTCGCAATGTTGCTAATGAATTCAAGCATGAGGCGGAAGTTGCTGTCTCCAACACTGCTAGAACCATCTATCAAGAAACCTATGTTGACGGAGTTGTAGCATGTCTTGCTACATAACATTTGCTCATGTGAACACAACTTTTGGACAAGAGGTTTTACATATTTGGTGGTACCAAACCAGCTGGGCATGTGGTAAGAGAAGAAGCCATTATTCCGACAGACAGCCTATTTGAAAACAAAAAGTCAAAAGGTGAACACTGAAGCAGCAGTTCTACGGATAATAGTCAGACACCTACGTGATTTTCTTTCAAAGGCAGGTCAGAATTGGAGTCTGATAGTGTTTTTTTGGGGGTGTTTTATTTTTTGTTTTTAAAGAAATTGAGGACAAACATTTGCAGTTGAAGTCAGCGAAAGCTATAACAACTTATTTCATCAAATAACTAAGTCAAATATGCCCCCCAGCCCCCTCCAGAAATTTCAAATAATTTCATTTTATTAAGAGAACTGTAACAATGGGAAATTTTAATTGTGTTTTTTGAAAGCAAACTAAGTCATGGCAACTGAATATCCAAAGGAGTGAAAGTTCTGCATTTTTCTTTATCCAATGAAAATTAGGTGTCTGTGTTTTCCCTCTTAACATCCTAAGTACTTTTTTTTTAATCTATAATGCATCATAAACACAGACATACAGTTGTGTAGAAGTACAGCTCCAGGTCATTCAAAGTTAAATTTGTTTTTCCCCTGGCTTCCATTATAAGCATATAAACTGCAAGGTAATTGAGAAGGGGATTAAACTTAAAGTAAGCTCTCCAAGGTGATAACTAATCTGGCTAAGATCAAGATGCAGAAGCTGAGGGCAGGCTTCAGTCATGGCAGGGCATGTCTCCCTGTGGCCGGAAGTACGTAAGANNNNAAGTACGTAAGAGTTGGACCTGCCTGGGATCAGAAGCAAGCTGTCTTGTGCATGGAAGCAGCAGAGCCATAGTGCTTCATTCTGTTCATGCTCTGAGCTATGAACTTTCTATTGAAATTAGACATCTAAAACCTCCCTATGAAAGATGAAGTATCGAACCAGCACTTAAAAGAGCTTTCTAAGAGTAAGACCTGTGTTTGAATTCCTATGCTAACTACACAGAGCAAGATCCAAAACTCTTCATCCGAGATGAATGTCTTGCACATTAACTTGTTAGAATGTTTTTCAATCTTTCCTGTCCTCTTTGTAGTGAAAATAACTAATTAATCCTCCATATAGCAGGTACTGAAAAATATGCCTCCCTGTTTGCCATTTCAGGACAGGAGTTACCATACCTGTGTTTCATTGCTTTGACACATTTAGCTATACCTGAGATAGGGGAATCCCCTACTGTGAGACTCTTCATGTAATTACAAAGTCCAAGAGCTACAACTGGGCCAAGACTCTTAACTGGGAGGACAGTGATAGTACTTGGTACCTCTGTGCCGCCCCATTAGCAAGAAAATAACCCAGCTGAAGCATATAATTTAGTAAGAGGAAACTAATAGGCTTACTCAAAATTTGCAGTACCAATATTTTAGGCTTCCTAGTGGTGTTCTTTTAAATCATTTATTAGAAGGGATAATTTCTTCAGCTTCTTTTGAGAGAATATATTTTGATATATGTAAGAATTAGTTCATTAGGAGTCTAGCATGAAGTAAATTCTCTAGAATCATACCTGTGAACAAAAAATTAATAATATTCTCTTACTTTGTCAACAAAACCAATGTCTTGTACCATTCCCAGTTCCTCTGTTGTGGGTTTTGCTACAGATACAATGAAGACATTGACTCCAAATTCTCTGGCCACTATACCGGCTTCTTCTATATCATCTGAGGGCCAGCCATCTAGAAATACTACAATGATTTTGGGTATTCCTTTGCGTGCTCCGTTTTCCAAAGAGAAGAATTTCTGAGCCGTGTGTTTCAAAGCTTTCCCTAGTTTTGAACGGAAAAAGAATAAATAATACAATTACATTTTGGTACGCATTTCCTATATGAAATTGTGCTGGATTTTAGTTATGACTGCAGGTCTAACCCAGGATAATAATAAAATAGCGTCCCAGGCTATTTGACTACTTATGAAGCTTAAGCAACCTATAACCTATAAAAAAAAAAAGATAAAGCTGAGGAAAAAAAATCACTGAAATGTTTTTCACCCACAGGTCTTGTTTCATACTAGGAAACAGATGTATTAGTGCCTTCCAAATGAATTGGAAGGAAGAAAGCTGAGGAGCTACTAAAATTTAGCTTGTAAAATGACGTATCTGGAGAGCTCAGTTTCCTCATTTGGCAAACATCCCTTCACAACCACTTATTACTTATTCCCAGATTATTCTAACTCCTTAATTAGCTATTCAACAAGAAAAAAATGCTAAGCCTTTTAGATATGAATTTGTCTCAAGATATCACTCTGTTACAAGTGAAAAGTTTAAGACTGTTTAAATGCAGGAAATGATATTTGCACTTCTACTCTAATGAAGTGTACAATTAGCAACCCTAACTTCTGCAAATGCAATTGAAAATATGGCAGTGTTCTAGTGTAAAAATGTTGAACCTGAGATAAGCATGGCATTTAAAACACTTTCTTACATAACTGGATTATAAGTACTTTAGTGTATATGTATACAGACATACATATATGTATTTACTTATGTAAAAAAGTAACTTCTATTTTTGTTGAGGTAGGAACTCACCTGTATTAGAATTGCCTCCTCTGAACCCTAATTCCTTTATGGCAAACAAAACCTCTTTTGCAGCAGTGAAGTTTTTCAGATAGAATTCAATTTTTGGATGTTCACTGTGAAAAAATAAAACATTAATAAACTACGTAGTTGATTTTTCATACCACTGTAGCATTAGCAAGCTAAATTAGAGTTTGAATAATTTTGTTCTTGCTCATATATCTCATATCTGCTCCACATTTCTAATTAATAAAATAGAAATATGCTCCTCACTTAATAATTCTCACAATCCTTAGAAAGAGGATTATTTACCTGGGTGCATAAATTAAGAACAGGATGATTCTTAAGCTTATTAAGCAGCTGAAAATACTAGTTTTAAAATATACACAGAAATAAATTTAGAATATCCCAGATGTTAAACTAAATGCATTGGTGTAATTGAAAATTACACAAGTAAGTATCACAGAGGCAGAACATGATCAAGTTTGTCATGTCTTCTCACACGGACATCTCGGTGTAGCACAGAGAAAATGCTACAAGCTGGATTTTATTCTCTTTTTATTGCTATTCATTTGCCATTATTGAGCAAATACTGTTCTGCAAAATAGACAGTGATACATTACTTGATTTCTTTTATTAATCATTCAGTTATATTTTTGTATAGATCTGTTATTACCTGGCTTGTACGACTCCAACATGAGGCCCTTCTGTTCCAATTCCCAACATCACAGCTACTTTTCCAACAAAGTTTTTCTGCAGATTAAATCTACGTTGGCCGATGTTGTAACTTCCATCAATGAGAAATGCAATATCAGCTTTACAGTCTGTGAGTATCCAAAATAATTAGACTGACTTAGCAACAAATAAATGTTAGGATTTTGCTTTTTAAAAGTTAAACCTGTGGGTTCCTACCTTTGTTTCCAGCCTTTTTGTCAAGGGGCTTCTTAGGTCTTTTGCCTTCAATGAAGGAAACAGCATGGATCATTTAAGAACAGTAAGACAAATGGAAGAAGCTTAGAGTCTAAGAATTACATAGCAGTCTATCCTCAGTAAAAATTGGCGTAGGGCTGCATCATCCTTCAGTTTAATAGATAAAATTGCACTACTATTGCTTTGCTCCTTGGCGAATATTCTTTTTCAAATGAAACAGTTTAACCCTCCCTTTCTTATATGTGCCTAGCTGGTTACTGAAATGTATACAGAAACTTATACAGAAATTGCTGTAGCTCACCATCCCAAGTGCTACCATTTCTCAGTTAGCAATCTACAGTGCAGAGTTTTAATGTTTTGGAAGCAAGCTGGGACTTAAACTGTTCTGTTCACAAACAAGATCCAAGTCCAATATGTATATACCACTAACCTTCATAAAAACTGATCTAGCCTTTTACTGGCAGTATCTTCTGTAGAGAAATTCACCTAAGATCTAAATTTCTGCTATGTAAGTCCTGACAGCACTTAGCTGTTCAGTAGTTCTGTAAGAAGGAATGCATGTCTTCTCTGTCACTTAATAGGAATGAACATCCCGTGAGCTCACAAACTTTTCTTCCGTTATGTTATCTATACTAGTTTTCCAAATTCATTCAAGTGTTTCTTCATTTATATGAACACTACTGAAATCAGAATCAGTCTCGCTGATTACAAATGATTCTTCCTTTTGCTGATGAAAGATACACAAAAACAGATATTATATGTTTTCTTCTTTAAAAATAAATCCTACAAAACAAGGCATTTTAATGAGGAATTTATGCCCTATTGCACATCTTATCACAGGGGGCTTCCACTGTTGAAAAGAGAGCTTCTTGTACCTGTAGAAGGACGTGCTGTTGATACTGATCGTCCCACTGCTTCAAGCGCCATGTTCTTGGTACCTGCTAAAATATTGTAAGAATGAATTTACACTATTTCAGTGTATTTAGATGAAATTACGACTGCTTGAAGAATACTATATTTCTAATAATCTTTCTGTATAATGTAGATGGACTAGTTAGCTGGAACAGTTTATTTTGAGAAAATTGTGGAAAAGTAAAGATAAAATGAGAAGTGAAAACTTCTGTTACATTTTTATACCAATCACATTTGTTTATATATACAGGTGCATTGAGGAAGTTTCCTAGACTTCTGTTAATATCTGAAATACAGTTTGCAAAATAGTAAGTGTGATCCACCTACGAGTCACTGAGAAAGATGAAGCCCATCTAGCGAGCACCTGAGACTGGATCCCATTGGCATTTACAGCAGGGTAGTTTTCCTGTCCTGGGAGAGTCTGTACCCTTACGGCTCCTCCTGCATTGGTGATCACTCCTCTGAGACACAAACAAAGTTATTATAAATCAGACATTTTAATCACAAGAAAATGCAATACAATTATACCATCAGTAGTATACTAGACACTAGCTTCCTGAAACAGATAACGTATAGGCAGGCAGTTGTGTTCAGGCTAAAATAAACTGTAAGATACTGAAAAGATTAAGATAAACTATTCTGCAGAGCATCACTCAAACATAGAAAAAATTACCAGGAAATCCTAAAATTCTAACTGTTCAGACTGAAGTAGAAGAATGGTGTTTTAAGAACACACCAATTCCTAAAGGAAAGAGCTACAGCAACATGTATTTGAGTTCATTATGACTCACAAACATTTGTGGCTAAAACAAAATTTGGTATGCTTAACTGCAAAATGACCAAAGCTAAGAAAACTGGAAGAAAAATGCTGCTTGTAGTAGTAATTTGTATGTAGGATATCGCGTTACACAACCACACAAACTGCAGTCAGAAGTGGCAGACATCAGTGATAACAACCGTCAGATTACCGACAAATGTAAGAACAGACTAAAGCATTTTATTCTTCTCATTCACCTGTAGTAAAAATTAAGTGTGAAATCTGAAATGAATGAAATAAATAGAATGCAAGTTAATAACTCAATCCATATGAGATTCCAGATTGCTTTCCATCTGGACTCAGAAATAGTATATTAAAATAGATGCTATTCAGCTCTGTAATTTTCACTGATAGAGATGTAGAGTAGCATACCAAGTTCTAGCTTCAGAATTTGGAATAATTAGGAAATAGTTAACAAATCGTAGCTATCTCCATTAGTTTAAGCATATCACAATACATCTTAAATACAGTTATAACAGGTTAATTTTTAAAAGTCAGAACAAATACCAAAAAGCTTACTGATCAAAAATACCTTATGAAGTCATATTCAGTATTATAAGATTATTATACTCCTTAATACTATAGTAAAAGTCAGTTCAGAAATGTAGAAGTGACAAGAAAACTTGTAGCAAAATCTATGGAGGAAGTTTTCCAATACCGAGAAGATTTGAGTTCAAAACCTTCTTTGAGAAGGCCACTATCATTTTTTTGTTGTTGAATTTCATTTTATGACTCAACGAGCAGGTTCTGAGATTACCTGCCAGATCTGCCTGTCACAGAAGACAAATGAAGATACAGCTAGTTTGAAAATCTTGCTGATGCTTATGTGCTGAGCCTATCAGCACTATCAGGACTGACAGGATTGTGTGAATACCCAACAGGACAATAGATTGACGCATTTAGGAAACTTCAGGGTTAAAAGCAGCCCAGAGAGAACTTCATTGTTTGTTTTTGCAGGCAGAGAGGTTGTTGTGACAGTCATAGGCATCAGAACTGTTTTTTAGATTTCTTTTTATATGTTGAAAGAATGGATTTTATTTTTAAGGGCCAAAACTCAACATTGAGCATCTCTAAATGGAAGGAAAAGCTTAATGGTCTGTAGTACTTGGGCAGGTACAGCAACGTGGGAGACAAACAACTGTTTCAAGACTATTGAAACACAGCCATGTGTGCCTTTGTGTTTATTTTTCTCATCTGTTTGGCTTCCTGCTTGAAGAGAGGTCCCAGCCTGATCTGGTTTAAAACATTGTGAAAGTAGAATAATCGAGACCGAGTTTAGAAGATCTTGCACTTATTTATGGTAATTTGAGCTCTGGGCATCTGTGGCAAAGTTTCCATTTAAATCTCCTTGTGGACTACTTAAAATACATTCCTCATTCACAGACATGATTGCATTTCTAAATGGAACTGTGGTTATATATATTTAATTCTTGTACCTTGAAAGATTATGATGGTAGTTTCCAAATACACAGATACTGTCTTATCTAGTAATACTATACACAGTGTATAGACAGAGGAGCTTTACTAAAGTTACCCTGAATGCTAGAGTTTAAAATCAGATTATTACATTGGCAAATGCAAACAGCACTTCACATTTCTCCTTATTGTCTAATAAAGACTGAAGAGAAATAGACTTGAATTTTTAAACATACAGATGTTCTAATCTAAGAAAAGACCCCAAGCCCAAGGGCAGCAGGGCTGCAAGTGAACTGTTAGAAGTACATACTGAGCAGATTTAGTCTTGCAATCCAGAAGCAAAAAGTTTGTTCAGAAACTCACATAGTATGGTTTTAATGTAATAGTTACATTTATCATATATGTATAGGTGGGCAATACGCTTTTTTTTTTAGCAGAAGCGAGAAAGCAGAAACATCAAGGTCTGCCATGCTATCTGAGAGCAGAATTTTGACCTGAAGTTCCCATTACCATTGCTGAGTGCTGGCTGTGATAGCAGCTGGCATTTCCTACAGGATCCTTGGATGAAAGTAGTTATTTCAAGGGGGCTAAAACCAAACAAGACAGCTGAATCATCTGAATTCCCATCTTTCCTTCCTATCATCAGTAGATGTAGGAAACTCTTTCCACATCATTCACCTTTCTCCATGGCTCAAGAAGCATCCTCCCCTTCTCCAAACAGCAGTTTCCTACTGCTGCCTGACTGCCATCAGTTCAGTGATATGGACGTGTTCTGGCTTTCATGCCAACATCCTCTGGCCCTCTACGTTCTGCTCTTTCTGTCTCAACTACGCTCATATTCCTTTTGGCAAGAAACAAGGCTTAGCAGCAGAAACAGCCAATAAACCAAAGTTTCCCAGGGGATCTACTGCTACTCAGAAGCCCACCCCTCTGGCTGACAACATTTTTGTCAACAGTCTTGCAGCAAACATTGCAGCAGCTCAATGGCTATCAATGTTTGTGGTTTGTTTGTGGCCAACTTGGTAATACCATGATTTGCTTTTGTTCACTTGAATTCTGGGAACCTGTTGTTTAATTAGAAGCATTCCCACCGTGTGACTAGTTCTGAAGGTTATGAAAAAATTTGCATGCCTATTTAGCATCTAGTAACTACAACATTGGGTTAGGTCTCCATTTAGTGGAATTGGCACTAGAACAGAACTGCACAAGCTGAGAACCTAGTCCTCAATTTGACCTTCTGATTATTACTCCAATTAATCACTCAGTGGTAGATTTAACTCAGTTCTTTATGCCTACATAGTGTCAGCCTGGTAGGAGGTTCTCCATTCTTCTCCCTGACAAATAAAACTTTTGCCCAGAAAAAGAACAACATTAAATAAATATTCTGTTTCCTGAGAGTAATTGCACATAAAATAAGGAGAGAAAAAAAGCCAGATATAACAAACTAAAGCAGGCAGAAAGCTTATTCATCTGCAGTATACAGAATTATTCGTAGCTGAATTCTGCTCAGTTCTTTAAGATGCACTATGCAGTATTTTCTTGCAGTAATAACCACATGACAGTAATGAACTACTCAGAGGAATAAGCATTATTTGGTGTATGTAGAAGTTTAGGAATCAGGTCTCAATTAGGACCCAGCACATGCAAACTGGAACACCTGTGGAGGGAAAAAACTGACACATGCTCACACAGTCATTTTTCAGTTTAAAAAAATAAATAAGCACTGCTCCCAAGAACAGTGCTTCTGGAAATAGAGGATAATTGAGCGTGCTTTCTATAAGATAGCAGCATCAGTCATAGCAGTGACACAGGCCTGGCCTTCAACAGTGCTTAAGGTATATGTGGCTGTGTTGCACTCACCATACAGTGTAATGTAGAGCACACCTAGTTTTAAACTAGACGTGGTTGTTTCAGTAATTTGGAAGCAGTTTCTGAAATTCTCAAAGCAGGAATCTAGTTACATCATTATAGCAGAAGTTAGTGAAACTTATTAGCAACGTGTTCCTGGAGTTACTTTGACACCAATATGGAGTTTAGCCATTGCACAGAGCTGGAAGGAACAAGTATTTTGTTTTAGTTGGCTTTTGTAGTCTGTGCTGAGATTAGCTGAGAACTAAACAGCTATCCCCCCTCCTCCATCCAGCAATCCTGTTTCACTAGGACCAGTATTCATGGCTTCTAATAGTTCCAGCAAAGCTAAGAAACTGCTTTCACACAGTGAGTTCTGTTTGAATGTGAAAGGCTGACAGGACTAATAGCACCTGACTTAAAACTGGTCTTAAACAAACAAACAGCAGTTCTCCTAAATAGAAGATTCTTTCACCTATATTCTGTTGTTGTTTCCCCCCCCCAAATGCTATACTACAATATATTCAGAAGACTTGAACATTGTTAATTTACACTAGCATGCTTGCTGGAAGACCCAGATTAGAAGGACAGATATTTTAATCCCTTTGCTGCCATTAGAACACTTGGGTTGTTTCAAACAGTGCATATTTCACAGAAAGTATAATTTAGATTGACATATGCTATGGAAAACAAATCAATACTGCATAATCCTATGCTTCGGGGTTGGAGAAAGGTAGTACACAGTTTAAAAGGTACAAACTTCAGTGGAGAGCTAAGTGATGTATAGATGTCTGTGCTTTATTATATAGGTGAAGAGTACACACATCTGGAAGTCTGCACCTTCCATTTCTTGTACCTCCTTTTGAAAAAATAGAAAATTTTCTGGTGCTGATCTGAAAATTTTATTTAAAAAATTAGATCATGTGAACATTTTTCAGCATTTTCAATATTCCAATGACTAGAATCACTTTTGCTAACTCATAATAAGAGATCCACTGAGGTACAGTAAATGCAAAGTTGTAGTAAAACAGACAGTGCAGCTGAGCCACACAGTGACGGCTGTTTTCCTGCAGCTGGTGCAGCAGACTCTCAGCTGCAGGGGGAACCAACATCCCCCGAGTCTTGTTGGTGAAGCTTTTGCAGCAGTCAAACCACAGCCACTGGGATAAGAGGTTTAAGACTGCTGCCTAGTGAACTGGATAGTAGCTTTTGAAACTAAACATTTTAGCTCTTGTAACACCTCAAAGCACTTGTGTCTTCAATACCTTTGGAAAAAGGTCTTGATAGCAAAAATATTTTCTCTTGAAGTAAAGATTTCTGTAGTAACTAGTGAAGAAATGGAATGCTAAAAAATAAATGACTGGCTACTTCACTAAATGTGTTGTCTTAGAAAAAAGACATAGGAAAACTGACATTTCTTCCTATTATAACAAAGATATTTTAATCCTGGTATTCTTTCACATTTTTTGTATATACTTAAAGTAGGAAAAGTGAAGAACTGGAATTCAACTTTTTTTTTTTTTTTTAAATACTCATGAAGACGCTTAAAACACACTGAGTGGAAGTAGTCATTCTTCTCACAGAAGGATGGAAAGGAAGCTTGTTCCGTCAATAGACCACCACATAAAAACATTTAACTATTTTTGAAACTAACTCTTAAGCTTCAAAACAACCTTCCCCTCCCTGCCCCCCACAAACACCTCCCAAGTTCTTTCTAGCTACCCCCATAGTACCTTAACCCTTAGTCTCCTTTACAGCATCTGAGAAATTAACCAAAAAACACTTTTTTTAGTTAGGAGTTTAAATAATAAAAAAGCTGAATTTTTGAAGTCTCATTTAAAAGTTATAGGATTTTAATTGACATTTTAAACAAATATTTAAACTGTTTTTCCTCAATATTAATGACAACCGCTAAATATCTCAACACTTGGTCTGTATTTTATGGTGTTTAAACTATGAAGCAATGAATGTTCAAAAAAATTATTTTGTCCTTTATCGTTTAGTCAGTTATTTCTGTGTAAAATTTTAGTTTTTAAAATTAAAAATACTCTGATAGTATAGTTCATTATCACAACAATATATTCTGTTGCTTGGAATAAGAAAGGTGTATAATGATGACCCCATTTCTTTTAAATGCTTTGTTTCACTGAAGGTTTTAAGCATAGTTTCAGCCTTTCTGCACAGGTAACAGTCCTATCTGGAATGCACAAATAGAATAAGATGGTGTGATTTTTTTTTTAACTGTAGTTTATGCATAAGTTAATGTACCTAGAAGCTAAGTAAGACTAGTTTTAAGAAGTTTGGTGATACTTGAGGGGATTCTGAATAACTTATGCTGTAATCCACAAATGCCAATTAAATCTCATTCAAAGGAATAGGACATTTTTAAAAAGTCTCTGTAATACAGTAAGTATGACACCTCAATATACTTACTTGGTTTCAATAGAGACTCTCGACACAAGTAGTTTAGGCTGTATGCATGACTAACTCTTACTTTTAAATAGAGATATAATATTTAATTATAGAATTCTAGGAAATTGAGTTGGAAAAATTTGGGCAGGATAATCTAGTTTGTACTTTCAAGTTAGAAAAACTTTAGTTTTCTATGTATTTTAGACAGATGGATATCTGTTTTCAGAAACTGCAGTCTAGTGCAGTTCCTAGAATACCCTAGGTTATCTACTCTCTATCATTATTGCTAGACTTTTCCTCAAGTCTAATCCAAATTCATTGCTGGAATGTCTGTCCTCTCAAGATTCATAACTTACAGTTTTGAATCATTTTATGAGAAGTTCTAAGTGAACAAGCGCATCTTGTACAGCCAGTTAACAGATGAAGCTAAGAATCCTCCTTTAATAACCTCTCAAATTATTAAAATCAAAGTCTGAGTCTATAGTTCCTGTAGACTAACAGGAATCATTCTGCCTTCCACAAGCTTCTGAAATAGATCTCACTGTCTCCAGCTGTTTTAATATTTATTAAAAATTGATTCAAAAAAGAAGTTACGTTGCAAATAAGTGATTCAATCTTTGTCCTTCCTCATTTAAAGAAAAAAAAAAATAACCTCAATAAGATTTCTGCCAGCCTGTTTTCCTTCACCTGTGGAATTATTGTTGCTATTTAGTGACATCTATTTAACATGGGTTATCTGGATGTCTTTCCTAGCCTTTAGTTTTCTGTTTGATACAGGAGTGAATTCAGCTAGATATTGGTCTAATTAAGAGACCATTGGTCTAATTAACACTCATCAAGACTGATGCTCACCAAGGAAGTGTCAGAAAAGAAATACTGTGACAAAAACCATAATTCTCATTACAAGTGATACTCTTTATAGATCCCATGCACCCAAATCATGGCTGGGTCTGTTTGCATAGGAGCTTAAACTGATTTCAACAATTTCAGGAAAGATGTCATGTGAAGTAAAAAAGTGAATCTGCTTTTATTCTCCAATTAGTTACTCTTCACACCATATCCTTCAATGTCTACCAGTGACACTTAAGTTACCTTACAGTGAAAGCCTGTCTGCCACTTTGCCATGTCACTAGTTTTGTTGTTTTCAGGAACGCTTCAACACAACTCAGGTAACTTGCAAACCACCCAGCTATTCTTTTCTCTGTTATGCTGTTTTTCTAGCAACATTCATATTATCTTAATATGTCTTCCAAAGTCCAGAAAAAAAATATTTATTATGATGGCATCAAAAGGTTCAAATTTAAAAGTATAGCAAGACTATACAAACTTGCTTAACACACAGATTAACAGTCATCTGACTTACCTGTGTATGGCAGCTCCGCAGACACTGGAAAGAGAGGCATAAACTCCATCCCCAAAGACATAAAATTGCCATAGAGGACAGTTTGCTGGACAAAGGACATCTTCTGTCTCCTTTCTAAGGTCAAGTCCTCTTGTAAAGCACGTGATAGCAGTGGAAGCTAAAGAAAAAAGAAGAACCTGTGACCTGAAAATCTTTTTTTTTTTTTTTAAAAACAAACAAAAAAACTCTCCACTGTTTCCAAATTTAAAGCAGTGTTTGAATTTGAAGTTAGGTACAGTGTCTCATCTTGTGCTCCAGTATGTCTCTAAGGATTTCTTTGGCACTTAGAAATGTGCAGCTGTGACAAGGAAGAACACACTTTATTTATGAAAAAGAAGAGGCAGGGTGGAAAAACTTAAAAAACAAACAAAAAACAGCCCTGAACATTAAAATACTATCCAGGAAATATACAGTGGAAAAAAGTAGCAGCAGTTCACAAGATGTGCAAGTTTACTACAGAGACATAAAGGCAAGGGGAAGACCTCAGATGGCTGGTAGAACACAGGAGTGGGTGGCACTCTCCAAGACAGAAACTGAACGACTCAGACATCCCCACAGTAATCTCCAGCTGTGGGGCATTTGAATCATTTGGGAAGCTCTGTCTAGTGGCATTCATGAAGCAGGTTGACAGCAGCATCTCCCTTAGCTTCTGCAACAAATCCTGCTGAAGTCAGTGTAAAAAAAAAGGGAGTACCCATCTCCCTGCTCCAGTAATACAAGTAGCATCCAGAACACTCATATCAATTCACTGCAATGAAGACTACATCATGACTGTTGTGCAAAGAATGGTTGGATTCACCCAGTGAGACTGAATTTATTTGTTCTAGGCATATGCATTTTTCACATTGAACTCTGCCTTTTTTTCTTTGAAGTTGCTCCCCAGATCATCATCTTTGAGCTTTTACTGTGCTTGCATGTGCATACACCTACACACACAGATGCAGATTTACACCAGTGTACAATTTTGCCTGGCAAATTGAAGCTTCTTTTGAAAACTTAGAGGTCAGTATCTTGGATGCTTAACTACCATCCTACTACTACACAGTACAGCAGATTCAACAGTCTGGTAGCATAGCAAGTTAGGGCTTTAGCTTAGGTCAACATCAACTCAGCATTGTGAGTTCAACCTATGACTGGATATTTATTCTGAAATTCCTAAGAGCAAATCTTGCCATTGCCAAGCACTAGAAGGTGCAAGAACCTTTTCTATATGCACCCAGAGATTTACTTTTTCCACAATATTAAGAGGAGAGCTGACAGTCTGGCTAATGAATCAGTGCATACACCACAACAAGAGAATATTTAGGGGATCAGTGATTGGGCTTTTGCCTGCTTCCCTGCCCACTCTTGCCCTAGGGTGTTTACTGACCCTAACTTAAGCTGCAGTTATTTGAAAGAATGATTTTGGAGCATATGTTGTTCCTCATCTGCAGATGGAAGAGAACACACTGCCATGGTGCCTCGTGCTAATCTCACTGACTTTAGAGCTGAAAAGCAGAACCTTTACAGCCAGAGGTGCACAGTGACGTGTCAGTTCACTGTTGCTGCATAAATCTAACAAACATATTTACAGAACACACCTGCTTTTAAGTATACCTCATTAATGCTATACTGAATTTATGGTAAGCTACCTAATCACATCTTCCTGAAAAATCTTTGCTGCTATCTGTCAGCACAAACATGTTAGTTAAATACGCTAAATGTGGCTATATAGTCCAGATGAAGAAAAGAAAATGCAGGAAATACTTTTACATTTCTCACCACCCCCCCACCCCAAAATAATAAAAGCTGTCTACCTAGCAAGAACCACTGTAAAGTGATTTGGTCTGATTCTTAGATATCCTAAAAATAAAAGTGTGGGTTTTTGTTTTGGTTTGGTTTTTTTTTGTTTGTTTTTTTAGGACTTAGTCTTACCTACTCACTGTCCATGCTTAGTCTTATACATTTACCGTAAAAAAAAAAAGTCTGAAAAACAAGCAGAATCACCATGCTTATACCTAGAAGCTCATTGTTTTTGTTGTTAGAAGTGCTGTTATTGGTGTTGCTGAAGGAAGTCAATTTGTTTTGCATTTGAGTGCCCTAGTAATTTTTTGAAACCCCTACAAGTGTGAGCTAATTACTGGGCAGTAATCAAATAATATCCACCGAGTACCAGCTAGTGAGACCATCAAAAAGCAGCTAGAAGGCTGGACATCCTTAGAAGAATCATTGCAATGAGCATTAACAGTAACCTGTTCTCACAGTACTACTTGTGCCACGTACCCTGAAACATTTTTCCAGCCTCCAAAAGTGCAAGACACCGCAGGAAGTTTATAATACCTGCCATTTCTAATTACTTAGCTTGACTGAGTTCCTTTGCAGGCTGCACATATGAATACAGTCAGATATGTCTTATTAATGCACTCCTTATCACTTGGAGATCTGCATTTCTCTCACTAGCAGGCACTTGCTGAATACAGTCATGTGTCAGACTAAAATTTTACATTTTTGATAGCACTGAAGATGGGGAGGGGGCAAAAAAAGTCTGGCTATGTTTTCCCTAGCCATGAAAACAGAGTAGTTCACTGTAGCCCAGCCATGGGATTTTTTATGTAGTGGCTGCCTAAAGACTCTCACAATCCTCATCTGCACCATGAAATGGGGGGCTCCAGAGGGAAGAGAGTGAGTTGCTGCTGTGTGAAGAGCTGACATACTGTAGCTAGGGGCTTTAACAGTTCATACCTCAGCTGGAGCAGCAAAGATGGGGGACTTGTAACACACACTTTGAGGTACTTACGCTGTTAATTAAAAAGCAGCAGTTTCATTTTGTTTTGCTATGTAGATACAGTTTCCTATAAACTGTAATTCTAATAACAACATCAGGAATGTCAGGAGCAGTATAAAAATTAGAAGTACTGGGTAGCAAAGTACTGGGTACCAACTTTGCAGTGGATTTTGTTTTTCCCTGTTAACGAATCCTATAAAACCACAAGCAGTCCAACGTGAACTTGAAAGTATATTAATTATATCTGCATATGGGATCATATAGAATAGTTCTTTGGCAGCTTACATACTAACTCTCCCAAATTTCACGTGATATTACTATTAAAATGTAAGAAAGTGGTTGTTTTTGTTAGCATATCCAAGGTACTTCATCTTTGCAGAACCAGCCAGCTAGCTAGCTATATGAAGTAACTAAGATGAAAAGTGTTTTAATCACTCTTATTTAAGAATACAAGAGCAGTAGCACTTGAAACACTTCTCTAGATACTTATCTAACCCAATACTCTAATCAATTTCATGAAAAGTTAAAATCTAAATCCATGTATTTTTTAGAAGGAGTGATAAGCTTGCAATTTACAGGAAAGGACTCGGTCCTAGACTCCTACCCAATCTGGACTCTGATGGAGACTAAAGACCCCTGTACATGTGAATATAAGATTAGTCCTTCAGAGCTGTAATAAAGTGACCATAATCCCACTCTGGCAAGACACACACTCTTTAAGCCTCACAGAAACGCACTACATTAGTGTACACTGTAAAACAAAGTACACAGAAAAGAAACTGCATTTCTTCCTGATTTAAGCCATATTTAAAGGTAGAGATGTCTTCCTTCACTGTTGACCTAAAAAAGAAAAAAAAGTGAAGGCTTGCTTCTGTCCTGAAACATCTATCCAATAACCATGCTTTCAATCATTCCATCAGTTTCCATATTTTTGTTGCCTCATCCCACACACTCTGATTTGCTCTGAATAGCTGTTTCTTACACCCACCTATAAAAAGTTTTCACTTCATTTTTGACAGGAGTCACTAACTTAAGACTCTAGAAAAATAAAATCCATAGCCAAAATTTGAGCTCTTCTAACCTTGAAATTTCCATGCATTGTTTTGGAAAAGTAGAATTTATGTAAAGGAAAAAAATATCTCTGCATACATTATTTAAAAAGGTCACGGATTCCTAAGAGCAACACAGCTACATGGGTCATAAAATTGGAGTTTAGTTTTTTTCTTTTAGTATGATTCTTATTTCATTTAAAAACAGGAAGATTTGGAGTCCTTCTTTATCTTGAGGCTTCAAACTTTTTTTTAAAAATATTTTATGCAAGAAATATGCCTACAAGTCTTGTCTATACCAGAAAAAAACATATTGGTAGAAATATACCTGCTTATACCTTAAAAAACATGTTCATAGATTACATACTAATTTGTGTCATGTTAAATACATATCCCGATATGAACAAGAGCAATGGTATTTTAGAAAAGTGTCAGGGCTGTATTACTTATTTCAATCTGAGATTTGCACCTTTCTGATCAACTTATGTTCACTTGCTATCATATGCCAGTGTTTACCCACCCATACAGTCAGTCTCTTGTATGGTAACCGGAGTTGCTGAACACAGCTGTATTCTTGGGTATTTCAGGGGGAGTATGAGGAAAGACGTAAGATCTCCCTGAGCTGTTATGAGCCTAAATACGGTAGATATTCAAGGAAACTAATGTTCTTTCATTACTTTGAACACCTGAATTTAAATGCTTTCTTATAAAAGTTTCTGCAAGCTTCTAGCTCAGTAACCAAATGCTGCTGAATTTAGGCTCAGAATAATGGTGAGAGGCAGTATCTTATAGTAACTGCTCACACTATACATACAAACATATCCTGGTACTTTTGGTAATAATATAAAAGTAAAGTTACATTTGCCAATATTCCCTTTACATTATTGGTTCCAGATACCTTCCTATTACAGAGGCGTCTTCTCCAGCCCTGGGAGGAAGTATTATAAAAAAAACTTTTCACTTCTTTCCTGACAGGCTGTTGACACTTCACCTGTAATACACCTGTAAAATAAGGAAAGGAATTGGGGTTGCAGTAGATTTTCTATTGCTGTGCATTTTTTTTTTTCCATTTTTTCAGTCATAGCAGTCCTGTAATACACAGCTGTTACCACAATAGCACAAAAGAATTTTCTAAATGTTTGACTGAAAACAAAGTGAGCAGCAAAGCCTGCTTCCTAATGAAGGAAACCCTGAGCAATCGTTCAGAAAAGCTTGAGGTCACTCACCACCTGCAGGCCAGGCTGGTGTCTGGATGCGCGTCCTCCTGCAGGTTCTGGCCTCCCTTGGTGAAAGGCTCCGCTGAGAGGAGCGAAGGAACCGCTTGCATCCTTTTGCTGACTTATTTCTGTAGTTGCTTCCTATGGCTCCTGGTTCCCTTGGATTCACTCTGGTTCCAGGAAACCTCATTCTCCACAGTGGCAGGGATGCAGTCCAACAGGGCACATAGCAACTGGCAACTCCTGCCCTGCTAGGCGCATTAAGTCTGCTCTTTTGCTTTCCAGGTCGAAATAATGGCAGGGTAGGTGTGAAAAGTTTGTATCGATTCCATGGCCAGAAATATGTTGGAGATGCTCACATTGCCAAGCACTGCACGAGGCTTTATAACACGCACAAGCACACTCCCACTCACTCAGGTGGTACCAGCACTCCCCTCGGCAGAGACGTGTTACCATCGCCCTTCTACGATTTATGCCAGGCAGGAGCTTTCACCCCAGTGTGGAAGCATTCCCGGACATCCTCCATGCCCTTCTGCATCCTCCCCCCGGCCCTTTCGCATTTCTCCGAGCCCTGTTCCTACCCGCAGACGACAGTGCCAGGGCAACCCGGCCGCCCCCCGGCCGACACACTTCTGTCTGCGGAGCCCATCCGCTTGGCGGGCCAGGCGGGACGCCTCCCTCAGACCCCCTCGCTCCTCCCGGCCTTCCCGCAGCGCAGCCGGCGTGCCCCGCGGCGGGGAGGGACTGCCCCGGTCCCGGAGGCCGCGGGCAGGCGGAGGGCAAGCAGCCCCGGGCCGGGCGGGGGGGAAGGAGGAGGAGGAGGAGGAAGGCGGCACACTCACCCGAGCCGTCGCTCCCGCGCACGGGGCCGCAGAGCAGGAAAGCGCCTGCGAACAGACAGAGAGCGGGTCGGGCCGGGCCGGGCCGGCTCTGGGCGCCGCTCCGCCGGCAGCGGTACGCACCGAGGAGGATAGGGACGAGCGGCATGGTGGCGGGGAGGGGAGAGGCACGGCACGGCACGGCACGTCCGCTGTCCACCCCGCAGCAGCACCTCCACAGAGCCGTACAGCGGCAGCGGCCGCCGCGCTTTAAACCTCTCCCGGGGCGCATGGGCACTGCAGCAGGCGAGGGCGGCCGGCCTGGGAGGGAGGGAGCAGGCAGCGGCTGGGCGGCCCCATCGCTGGGCAGCGCCCGGTAGGTGCTGCCGTCCCGCCCCCGCTGCCTGCTGCCCGCTTCTCGCCTTCCCCTGGCTCAGGCCGGGAGCGTGGCTGTGCTCTCCCGTTTGGACGCGGCCGTGCGTCGGGGCCGCCCCGAGGTCGTGCTGCACGGCCGCCGCGGCTCGGCTCCTTCCGCCGCCGCTGCTCCGCTCNGGCTCGCCCGGCCCGGCAGGCTTAAGGTACCCGGTTGGCACGGGGACCCTCCCGTGCGCTGCCAGCCTGCCTCCGCCGTTTGCCCCTCAACATCCGCGTGCTTCTCTTTCCCGTTCACCTACACCTTTTGAACACCTTGTTTCAGACAGATTTATTGAGATATGCTAAGACGTGCAAGTTAGCATCGGTTACTTCCTCGCGACGTCGGGGCTTCTCCGAAAATTAAAGGAGGGGGAAGGCGTCGTGAGCAGTCAGACGGCCCGGTCTGTGCCCGGCCGGCACCCGCGTGGGAAGCGCTGCCCGGGACAAGGGCAGGTCCCCCCACGTCGCGCAGCCCCCTCTGCGCGCCCCGCGGCCGGCGGCGGTGTCACCTCGTCCTCGGGCGCTGCGAGACGGACAACTGGGAAACTGAAGCCTGATGTAATCTCTCGAGCGGATGGGAGTACCCTAACCATTAGTGTCGTATCGTTTGTGTTTGGTCTAAAACAGTAGCGGAAATATTTCCTTGGATTTAAACAAAAGTTTGCTTTTGTTAATTAAATTAAAAACGACGACAAAACAAACGAAAAAGACGCTTCAGAGCCCGCTTCGCCTTGGCAGCTCAGTGCATCCCTGCATGCGTGGTGTAAAGTGTTAATTGGCGTGAGTGTGAAACGGTCACGTTACTTATGAACGGCTCGGGCCGAGTGGAAGGAGCACGTTTATTTCAACGAATGCCTTCAAAGCGTGTTTTTTGCTGGCTGCCGGCACTCCCTGTTTAACCTCTGCTGGGACAGCTGCTCCTAGAAATAAGCTTTCAAGCATGAACACACGTTCCGAGTGCACAGAAATGAGCCTGTCGCGGGGCTTTGGGCAGGAAGCCGCTCCGGGCGGCTCGCCTCGGGGCTTTCGGGTGAACATGCGCGTCATGGAATATTTCCTCGTATACTTTAAACGTATGAGAACTCTGCGAGCCGTTCAGAGTTATCCTGCACATACCTACATAGGAAGCGTGACCGGGTAAGTTATTTGTAAAGAAAAAAAAAATCGGAGTTTATTTCAAACGAAGTGCAGAAGCTGTGAGAACACGATCCCCCTCTCCACCTCCCCACCTCCCCCAGCTCTGGTGGCCCAGGAACACGTTTTTATGCTTCCCACCCGGCATAAAGGTGGCGATGCTTCACTTAGGACTTCTCCTGCGGGAGGATCTCGAACGCAAAATTTTTCGAGGGACTTGGTGCAGATGTCAGGAGCTTCTCTTGGCGTTTCTCTGCTTCTCCGGCTCCCGGGAGCTTGTCAAGGAATTGCCGATTTCTAGGAGGTTCTCTCCTCAGCTAGAGGTTCACCCGAGCGGGTCGGTCGTCTTTGGTCTTCGGTGGTGAATTAAAGAGCTGCCGATGGCCGCTACAACTCTGTCCAGGGGCTCGGGAGTCCGCCTCTCCCCGAGGCGTTCGCTACGGACCCGGCGCTGCTCGGTGCCTTTCCGAAACGGTTCGCACTTTCTCTTGCTGCCCTCGGTTCACGTTTTGCGGTTTTCTCAGGGCTGCGGTAGCTAAGAGAGAAGGGGGCTTGCTTAATTTTTATTACTTTTTTTTTTTTTAATAAAATGTTCTGGGAAGCCAAACAGTGGCTTAGAGACGATGCCTGGCTAGCAGCACCGACAGCAAATCTTCCCCGTTGTCTTCAAGCCAATGGTGGTACATCGATGACCACCCCGTTCTCCTTCCGATGCCTTCTGTCCCTCAGCCCTCTCCCTCCTCTCGGCTCGGGCAGGGAAGGGGCCCCGGATCCTCCCCTCCTGGACTTCACGAAGCCGGCAGAAAACCGGAGCTCAAGGCCAGCCCCGGGGGACGAGAGGGCGTTAGCTTGTCGTGGGCTCGTGTTACGTCCTACCTGGTGGCAAGAGTGCGGAGAGACTGCTCTCACACAGGTTAATGTTTAATGATCACAGATTAATGATCCAGTGAGATTTCCCTGGAATGTATTCCTCCGGAGGCTGAGGGAAAGGCAGGAGAAACAGGGAGAGGCATCCGATTTATTCCGGGAAATACGGGAAATGCCTGTGCTGAGACACTGGCTGTGCTTCCCGTACAGTGCCACAGAAACCCCTCTGTCCTTTGTGTAAAGAAAGGCTTTGTGCAAAGATCAAAAAGGACAGAAGAAGGTACTGATTAAACTTTCGGCCCTGCATACTTCTTGGCCTTGCAGTTAACTCATTGGGAAAATACATTCACCCATCCTCATTGCAATCCTCCTTCCCCTCCTCTTGATATTTTTCTTTTTGCTGGTTCCCTTCATCTTGTGGGGTTTTGTGTTTCTCCTTTGCCCGTATTCCTTTCAGACCTACAATGCTTTTCTATAAACTTTCTTCCCAAAGTCTACTTAGTTCACCCTCCGAAAGGTTTTGCATATTGACTGATACATGCCACCTTCACTTTTGTGCTTAAGAGGTATTGAGTGGTTCTTGTATTATGTTGTTTCAAACTATGCAGCCTCAGGAAGGTCCCTGAGGTGTTGGCATGAATGCTGCTAGGAGACAGGCAAACTGGTGCCACTGGTGTGTACCCAGCTCTGGGCTGCTTGGTGACAGCAGAGACAGACGAGTTGAAGGCACGTTAGAGGGACATGGCAAACATCGCAGTACATGGTACCCTTTTTTCTTACATCCTCGGACTTGATTTGTTAGTTCACGCCATCACCCTAGTTAGGCTCCTGTATATTACTTTCATTTCTGTGGTTTTTTTTTTTTCCTGAATTAATGGCCTGTTCGTAAATCTAAACAGAAACATACCCGCTTAGAAAAATAGATACAACAAAGGAAAGGGTTTAAGCCAGAAGAAGAAAGTAACTGAATGGTGGGAGCGGTGCCTAAAGCCAAGTATGCAACACCTGACGCTTGGTACCTGGCTCCTGGCGTGGAATCCAGAATGCACTGAGCTGGGCAGCTGTGGCCTCTCCACAGCTCTTGGCAGGGGAAATGCTTGTTTATGTACACATACATCCATACGTATGTGTGTCAACAGCACCAGAACCCAGGCCCGAGCACTGGAACTCTGTCAGCTTTTCCATCACGCTGTTGAAGTGCTGCTTGGCAGCCTCTCAGCCCCGACCACCTGCCATGCTTCCCAACAGGGCGCAGCTGAGGAGTTACTCCGCTCTGGGAACTACGCGCCCTCCTCCTTTTGGAAGCAGAAAGTCTGCAAACACATGGACATGTACCAGCGCATGGCAAGTGGCCGAGGTCCATGGGTGCACCTCGGCACGGACGGCAGAGGTGGAGCGCACCTTGCCTGGTGCTGCACAGCTGCAGTCCGTGCCAGGAAGGCTTTCCTGCAGAGGCGGTTCGCCACGGCCAGAAGCAGTGCAGAACCATTCTCTGGTGTACTAGCCTAGCTCTTTGAGCGCTGAGGAAGATAGTCTATTTACATGCAGGTCTCTCAGTGAAAGAGCTCAGGCATGACAGTTAGCCATTCCTGGTAGGGAGCAGACCCTCAGCTACTGGCAGTTTGTACACTTTAGATTAGCAATTAATTTTATGCCGTAATTGGTGTCCTGTGAGTAGGGACCAGAGGTGAATCTGTTTCCTCTCCTATCAGCGCGCTTTTCACAAAGGGGCAGAGGAAGAGTCACCTCTTGCCTGTAGTCAGTACTGAGCTCCCCTCTGCCCAGCCCCTGCAGCGTGCTCTTCTAGCTTTTGCAGAGATCGTCTTTTTAAGATAAAATTAAAAGTCAGTTTGTTACTGTGGATTTTAGTACTATATTCACTTGAATGATTGTCTCACATGTTTCACTGACAGCAGGATAAAAATGAACCTTGGGGACAAAACAATAAACATAGCAGGAAACAGATTAAATTAATTTCATGTACGAATTTTAAAAACATAAAAAACTGTAAGGCTTATTTCAGAAGTAGTTAATGACTCTGGATTCTTTCTTGGATGCATAGCTTGGGATATCATGAAGACCTTTGTTAGCCAAGAGGTGTATTTTCACTAGCATTTTGAAAACCTTTTTTTGTGTGTAAACATTGAGGATTCTTAAATAATTAATAGAGACAAGGATAGGGCCCCACTTCTGTCTGCTGCACATTCACTCTTCTGTTTCACTTTGGACAGCAATGATACTGCGAACAGGAGCAAACTGCCAGTCAGAAGATCTTTCTTTTGCACTGAGAGCTGGGATGCTGATCTTTGGGATGAGACCCAAGGCATACTTCCAAGCATTTTAAATCCTGTTTCCGCAGCTAGCACTTCTAGTCTGGGGACTCATCTGTCCGTTCAATCAAAAAGCCAGAGGTATTGCTTCCTATTCCAGGGACATGCATTTCTTAGAGAAATACATAGCTTTGGGTAAGTAAGGTGCATTTTTCTGCTTCATATAAACGTTATGTTAATCCTGAAAGGGAAGTGCCCAGTCAGAGCCTGCCTGTAGTCATATGGCTGTTGTTGAACGTGTGGCTTCTGTTATTTCTGGCTCTGCAATTGGTGAACATGCTGTTCCTTCCACTTCCTTTGGTAATGGTCATCTGCACATTTTGAGGGTAATCCAGGGCATCACACACCCACCCCTCTGTAGCCATTCTTAAAAAACAAATTCTTTGTCTTTCCTTCGTGCACACTTATGTATGCACATATCATTTGTAAAGATTCATAAATGGAAAAGATATTTGCTGATTGAGAAAAATGAAGGTACAGTGAATTCAGTTTATCCACTATTTGGAGGAGAATGGAACAAACAATAAGCCCCAGGTTAGAATGTGAATTGCTACCTTTACTCTTGATTGCTGTGATACACGAATTAAAAATAAATAAATGAGAAGTATTTGTAAAGACGCGTAGCATGCAAAGAGCCTCCACAACATACATTTATTGCCATTCCAGAAAAGTACATGTTGCCAAAACTGAACAGTGCCTGGCCATTCTGACAGGCAGAAGTGTCTCGTTGATGGATTGTCTGAAGCCAGAATCATAAAAAATCATTTGTAAGTCTTCTACATTTCATTGGGATTTTGAATATAATAAACTAATGAAAGTCTAATCTAGCTGTAGTTTATTCATTTAGAGAAAAAAAAAAGCACGTTATTACTGAGTATTATTTCATTATCTGTAAAACTGGCTGAAGAGAGCCACTTAGCAATTTCTAGAAAGAACAGTTGTTAAAACGCTTATTATTAGAACCTTTTGTTTAGAATATTTTAGCAGACTTTTACTAACAATTAAGTAAACAGCTTTATGATAGTCTTTCCTTTTTTTGAAGTTGAATTACTACTTATCTCCAGCAAAAGATGGAGCTGTGTGTATTTTTCTCCCTCATTACTTCTCTAGCCTGTCAGTTTTTTCTTTTTCCCCTTCAGCAGTTATTTGAATACATTTTCTTACCATGGGAAATACCTACCACAGCACTCATTTACCATAACTCCAAGCTATGCACTGAGAAAAACACAACCACTTCAGTACCTGTATCTCAGATATGGAAAGGGTGGGCAAGGGGCAGAGCTGCCAGTAAAATGCTTACATCTTTCTGCCTCCAAAGGCAATAGCGAATGCCAGCCTTCATTCTTCCTGCAGAGCGAAGGAGCTGTGCACAGTTTGTGGCATCTGGGAATGATGCCTGAGGATGTCTGGATTTTTCTGGTGTCTAGTTCTGTGTAAGCATGAAGGGGTGCTTGGTAAGACTGCTTCACTCTGCTTGATTCAGCCAAAAGCAAGACTTTACCATGTGCATGTCCTTGTGACATAGGATAGGGGTAAATTAGAATGGTTCAGACCCATCCTTAGTCAGGTTTATCACTCGCTGTGCTTGGGCAGATGACTGCAGCGCAGCCACAAAGAAGAGGACAAATACAAAGATGCCACCTAACAAGGATGTGTAAAATGGTTGTTTCCTTGAAGTATAACGGTCTCGGTCTTCATATCTGTGTATAGACACAGACTGGTTCTGTTGGGGAAATACGTGTCTGCCTTTGGCAGCAAAACATTGTTTTTCGGGGGCATGTTTGCTACAAAGGCTATAATACATTTTTAAGGTCCTCTAAGGTAGTACTGCAGGCTTTCCACATTTTATGCTCTATGATCAGTCTTTCTTGCGTTGTGTTAGCAGGAGGTTGGTTTTGCCTTTTGTGAGGCTGCTCTTTGTTGTGAAGTGCATGTGAGGAACAAGCTGGTTCAGTGTATATGTTGGTATAAGAATGGACTCGCCTTCTCTCTTTTGAAAGAACAAAACTTTGAAAGGAGAAGGAAAACAGTATACTGGCTTCTAACTCTGCCAGTTTCAGTCAACTAAGAGAGGTGATTTATTGTCTGAAGAGTGTTCAGTATAGTGTTGGAGTGAAGAATCAATTTCTTTAAAATATGTTCAGGTGAGTGGTAGTTGTGAGCTACCAGATATTTCTGAGTTAGTCCCCTCTGTTTTCTTTGTTTTTTTATTTCCTTCTTTTAATGCTGTATTCTCTCTTGGTAAGTGGATCTTAAAAACTCATTCAGATCATGAAATCAAAAGAGAGGAAATACTTTCTCCTCCAAAAAATCAGAGACTAAAAGATAGAAAAAACAACGCTTCTTTATTTTAAAAAAGACATACTGAATCATGAATACATATTTTCACTCTCACAAAAAGTTAAAACTTTTTTTCCTGTCAGCTATTAATAGTTCAAAAGAGGTATAAAATATTTGGAAATAAAAAGCAGTGCAGAAATTAGGAGAATTCTTAGAAACAGTTGTTGCTGTAACCCTTTGCAACAGAAATTAAAGGTACTTTCTTCACATATAGATGGCATATTTTTGCAGGACTAGAATTTGACTGCTGGGTTCAGAACATTTGGGAAATATCTTAAGAGTAATATGGGTTATGACAGTGTTTACCTTGATGTCTCTGAGACTTATACCCTGTAAAAAGTATTTAAAGGTCTTAAACTTGTACACTTTGTTCTCGGATTTTTGTTTTAATTCCTTCTGGTTTTAGTGAGATTTATTTCCCTTTTGACACTGTTGTCTATGTTGGCTCTCAGACTCTTATTCAGATCATGATATCAAAAGAGAGGAAATATTTTCTTGTGTCTTCCAGCTTGGCAGGAGGACCAGTTAATTCTTAAAATATGCATGTGGCATGGGATTTAAAATTCTTATTTTATTAATAAGATAAACCTCAGGTTTTATCAGTATTTACTATCTCTGAATTACATATTTATTTCTATATATCATGCATTTTACTACTGTGATGTATGTCATTTCTTTTTATAGTAACAATTCAGACACAGATTGATTATATTTAGAAGAATAAATAATAGATTCATGGTTCATACCTGAAATAAAAATTGAAGTATTTTATTTGCATTTGATCCCAAATTATTTTTTTCACATCAAACTTTTAATTAAGAAATAAATAGAATTTTCTGTTGAAAATATGTAATTTTAGTTTGAAAACATCAGTAAGAAATCTGATTTTCTGAAATGGAACAGCTGATTTTGACATATTCTGAATTTTAGTTAAAGATACTACTTTTAGTTGCAGGTAGAAAATCTGAATCTGTTCATCAGATTTAAGCCTACTTTGCAGAACATCTCCCTACAGTTCTGTTTTCTGAATGATTCACTATTCATAAAATTAAAGTTCCTCAGCTGTTTCTGCAGTTTCATGCATTGCTTACATCTGTGAAAGAAGTTCAGTAAGAAATGTTTATGTATATTAGTTGAGACAGTAGGTGATTCTAATGCACAAAGTAAAACAGGCATGCTGAATTTTTAAACTCAGTGTATGTGAAGCAGTCAGTATTTCTCAAGACGGGAAACCTAAATCGGTAAAGAGAATTTTGTTTTTTAAAGCTGTGGAGAATTAGCATGAACATAAAAATTATCAGAAGCTTTAGAGATGTCAGAAGGGGCTTGTAACCATGAATGTAAAGAGAGAAAAAAAATGCGGTAGACAGGAAAATACGGATGAAATTTGAAAGACAGAGGGATAAATCAATAAATAAAAAGGACCAGTCCCTGAGGAAGTCTCGCGATTCCCTGGTGCGTGCCCCTTCGCTTTTCTTTTCGAAGCAAGCTCAGGCCCCGCTGCGGGAGGTTGAACTTCTCCTGTGCGTCCTGCCGGGGGCTCGCCCCACTCAGACGCAGGCTGCCGGGGTTTGGGACTTCGGGGACCGTCCTTCATCTACGAGGGAGGCCATCACTGCACCTGCGCTGGAGAAACTGCTTTGCTTCTCTATTGGAAAGTGGGCCTGGAAAGAAAAACTTTTGGTCAACCCTATTTGACAGGTCAATGGAGAACGGGGGCTTGTAAGCAGGTGTCAGCCTGGTGGCACTTGACCGAGGCCAGCCCTAAGCCAGTGGGAACTTTGATTAAGGTTGGATCCCAAAGCTTTTCTAGCAAAGAGATCAGTGATCAGTGCAAATAGAGTAATCTGTAGTTAACAGTTCTGGGACTCAAGTGTCCACAAAGCCAAGTACTTTTTGTTTTTCAGCTGTCAGTGGCAGGCATGGTGGTCCCACATTTTTTTCCATGGATTTGGCTCGCCAAGATATCTGCTTTTATTAGCAGCAGTTGATCTCCCTGTAATGAGGTGACCACATTACAGCTTTGTCAAATTTCTTCCCAAGAAAAGTACTTCATGTTCAGATTTTCTGTTTATATCACACAATATGACAGACAGAGCTGCTACATGCCCCAGAAGTTGATTTATTGCAAATGTTTCTTGCTGAGAAAGATTGTTTTTATTTTATTTTATTTTATTGTGAAAATCCATGTCTTCTAACTTTTACAGAGAAGGATGACTTTACATTCTCTTTTCTTTTTTATTTGTAATGCAGTGGTTTGATTACCATTAATTTGTTAAATTCAAATTAAGTATCTTCCAGGAAACAATGCTAAAAGAATTTTTAAATGTACTTTTTTAATGTTTCTGATTTGAAAGGAGTCAAATGCCTACAATTTCTTAAAAGAACATTAGTAGGAGGTCCGTTCTTCAGTTTTATAAACATTTTTTCACCTCAGTAGGGCCCACAAGACCTGGGATAAGGCCAATGTAGACCAAAAACAAGTTAGCTGATACATGTGTGGAACTTAAGGCCAATACAAATGCATCAATGAAATGTGTGAGTATGAAAAATCTACAGCAAACAGTTTTAAGAAGACCACCAACAAATAGATCACACATGAACGTTTCTTCCGTGTGTTTGAAAGAATCATTGCAGAGATATTCAGACAATTTTATTTGTAGATTGTAATTTACTTTACGGCAGGAGAGAAAATGGCATTTTATACCACTGTCCAATCTGACAGATATGTAGAGAATAAACTATTGTAAATAGAAACACACATTATTTAAAAAAAAAAAGTTTTCATAAGGGAAGCTGTTGTTAGAACAGAAGTTATTAGAACACAAGAAATACATATCTAAATTCGCAATGTTGATTTGTGTTACATCTCTGAAGAAATGTTTAGTCATTTAGCAAATGCTATAAGCGTTTGCTCAGCTAAACTGATTAAATGTATTTAAGCTACCACTATGAATACTGTACTTCATCAGATTTTAATTATGCATTAGTTGCATGAAAGGTATCCCAACTATAAGAAAAAACAACTTCCATGTGGTAGGTAGAAAATGAAAGTGTCAGTAAAAGACACAGGAGCTGTAAGCCATAGTCATGTTTATGTGAGTCATTCTGAAGTTCGTGACAGTAAGCACTGCTCTGCATTAGCAAGGGTTGCAGATTTTGACTGATTTGATTTATTAGGATTAATACTGTATTCCAACATTCAAAGAGAAATGTCACGCTAATGCCAGCATTTATCGGTATCCGGCGAAGATAAGAGACAGTGAGTCCTTGCTCTTTCAAAATCAAACACTATGTGAAGCAATTATTTCCCCAAAAAGGGATTTGATCTCATTGTCACATCTGGCATATGCAAAGCCACATGTAACTGTTTTTTTCCATGCTTTCAGGAGAAAAAAGCCCAACTGCAAAAAAACCAAACAAACAACCTCCCCTCACAACCACAGCTACAAAAAATATATTGTGCTGCAGCTGTCCCTCACTTGCCGAGTTCCCTGTTCTATCGTTTCTTGTTAGAGGTAATGCTTTCTTTTCATTTTGAATAATTATTAGATAAGTTTTTTAAGTGATTTTTTTTTTTTTTCATAATGTCCAACCATTAGTTTGGTTAAAATTCTCAGTTCAGTTTTAACAACATTTAAAGTTTTTATTTGTAATCTTGTAATTCAATTGTCACAAGAAATTCAAAATCCAAACTGGGATAATTTCATAGGTACATATGTAATACAGAGTTAGCTAATTTTCTCATTAGAGAAGAGATGATTTTGCAGGCTGTTGAAGAAAATAGAATATTTATATAGTGTATCTCATAGCCTAAGTTTTGCCATATACTTCAAATACAATACGAACCCCCAATACTGGAAAGCCTGTCAAGGAAAACATGCTACGTGTGATGCACAAGCATGCCATTGGCAGGTAGAATCTGTAATGGTTGAAATGGGATTGCTGGCTAATATTCTCTGGGGAAAATTTATCAGTGCCTTATTTTGGACTGCAAGTTTATCTGATAATTTGGAAGTTAATCACCTTTGGCTTCCTCTGCAGGAATAATACAGAAGACAAAGTCGTAGTAACAGTCTCATTCAGATGTGCTTCAGTGAAAACAGGAAACCAAGCTCTTTCTTAACTTGGGAACCTCTCACCAGTGCAGCTGATACCTGACAGAGGGAAGAACCCTCTGATTCAGGAGATGCCAGTCCTCTCTTCCATAAGCAAGTGCCTTTACTGGTCTTGTGCCTGTTAACCCATTTGTTGTTTCTTGCCATCCCTGTGGGTGACCCTGGGGTTCTGGTCTGTCATGAGTATCCTGTCTCCACAACTGGTTGGGTGCAAAGCGTGGATTCCCACTGTGTGTAAATACTACTTCAACATACCACCATGGATATGAATTGTGGAAAAGGCAGCTCAGTGTGTGAGATGACCTGTTGCACTGAAAGCTAAGATCAGGAAGGTGGTGTAGCATCAGCCAGATGACAGTTTTCATACACTGGGGATAGATCAGATGATAGAAGGTTAAGGAGCCCGCAGGAAAATTAGAGATGAACCTACAGATCTTTGGGTGTTACACATGTAACAGCAGATTGGAGAAAGTAGTCTGTTCCTGTAAGGGTATACACATGCATGGGCTTTTTGTGAGAGTGTTTAAGAAACTAATGTGTGTACTTATATAAATATATGTATCTACACATCATATGTAGTATTTATAAAGTCTGGCAACTACAAGGGTAAATGTGATATGAAGCAGAAGGGTTTCAGCATGTTAATTGTAAGGATAACAGAGCAAATAGCATGCACTGAAAACTTTAGGGGCAAAAGAATTTTCGAAAATATTGGCATTGTAGATCAGGCCTGTTACTGTAAACTTTTGCTGGAACAGCAGTTGGTTGCAGATGTAATTTTTTATGTCTGGTATTGCTGTGGCAACAAGATGTCACCAGGAGTTTGGAAAGAGAAACAGTGAACAATGAGAGTTGAGACCAAGTG
Source organism: Chauna torquata (assembly GCA_013399475.1). Taxonomy (NCBI): domain Eukaryota; kingdom Metazoa; phylum Chordata; class Aves; order Anseriformes; family Anhimidae; genus Chauna; species Chauna torquata. Next base: position 136,461 of record VXAL01007526.1, on the reverse strand, counting down.
AGGGAAGAACAGAAAAAGGAAAAGGCAGAAAATGAGGTGTTGAAAAAAGATGGTAAGTGAGATACAGCTGGAGAGAAAAGGCAGGAGAAAGAGAACGGGCTGAATAGACTGTATTTGTTCTTTCTTTTGCATACAATTTGGAGCATTGATCTTACTCTACTCTCCTAAAATGCCTTGAGGCTTTTGTCCAACCTTTTGTTACAAGAAGGACTAGGCAGAGGTGGTCAATATTTATTGACTTAACTGAAGTATAATATTGTTAACAAGACAGAAGGCGTTTAGCTACAGGACAATGAATCAGGATTAAAGAAAACCCCAAATCCTCTGTGGCTGAGATGTCAATCCCACATCAGTCTCAGAGAATGAGAGTTGTGAAAGCATTAAAAATCATCTAAAAATAGATATTATAATAGCTAATATTGACATACTGTTTAGGTACAGAAGCACCATTTGAACTGCTTGTTCTTGCAGCTGGTTTTTGCAGCCTGTCATTCTTCAAACAGGCAGTCAGTGGCCTTATGACTATAATGCATGGAAGAGCTGAAAGAAAAGCCACTCCTAGGATGAGGGTTTTTCCCTCACTACTGGTTCCTGACCTACGAAACTCTCTTTATTCAAAAAATTCCTCATAGCAGCTAGTTCCCAGCAGCCTGGAGAAGAGAGTTGCTTCTGAGAAAGAGGGATAGTGCTCATCTATCAAGAAATAAAGGAGAGAACTTCTTACGAGAAAGTTTTATCTCCCTTCTTTCAGTGTTTATTCAGTGTTTGTTATGCAACTGCACACACGCATCTTCAGTCTCTGTGGACGGATATGCAGTGACAGGTCTCAAGTAAAGCTTCACTCTCCCATTTTTCAGAGCTGTGCCTCTCTCTGTTCCTAAGGGAAAGTGGCTTATTTATTTATTTATTTATTTATTTAGTGTATGCATATTTTAACTTTTATCTTAAAAGTATGGCTATTTCCTTTCTTTACTTCAGGCACTATTGTTCATCGTTAGAAAAGTGGTCTTGAAGTTACTGTGTTACTAGCACTTGCAGTAAGTGGTTCTGCCATAGCTGCCATACAGTGTCTTAAAAGAGATTTCTCTTGTGAAAATTTCTCACTGAAATGCAGTGACTTGGCTTTGACTGAGTCATTTAGTAGAAGTCAGGTTCAGAGAAGAGAGAGAAAGTGAAGAAAATAGTTATTTAAAATCGAAAAAAATCTTTTTTTCTACACAAAAAGAAAGGAAAAGAAAAGTGTTTTAATGTTTTTTCAGCATTTTGGAACTTCATTGTTCTTCTTGGGTATGACAGACAGACCTGTATTCTCTCTGCATCATATATTTCACCATTGTTAGACAAGGATGTAGTTTCACAATACTCTGCCTTTAGGGGCAAAGCCAGATTAAAGGATCCTCTGTTCTCTCCTACCGTGCTGCTGGCAACTTGTTATCCTGTACTACTATTCTCTACCCCACGCACACAATGGTTTGTGAGGCCGTGCTGACATGATCTGAAGTGATCCATGTTAAAAATAACTCTCCAAAAGGGTTATTTTCAGTAATCCGGTTTACCCTGTGCTCCCACAAACAGTTGCTGTGGAATAACTGAAGGGGGGAAGCCGCAGCGGAAAAGCAGGACCACGCAGCCGGAGGTGGGAGGGAGCAGCTGAAGCCAACGTGTTGTGGTCCTGTGCCAGTAGTCCCAACGGCAGGATGGACTCTGCTATCATTAACGCCTTTGCAAGTATGGTTTTGATCCAATTCTTGCTGAAAGCAATAGGCTTCTTTACACTGATGTTAATCAGGGGCACTAGGAACGTGGCCTTTTCTTCACCTTGACTCATTAAAACTGCAAAGGTTGGTTGGTTGGTTGTTGGATTTTTTTCTCTGAGAGCTTCGCTATACATTTCCTAATTAATAATTTTACAATTATCTTATGTGAACCACTCTTTTCCATATTTGCATATTGGATTGTTTGTGCTGGTCACATATTCTCATGTAAAATTAGAAATCTGAGATCAAAATGAGCAACTGAGGATACTCTGCCATAAACACACACCAATGTCACTTCTGATTTGAGTGCATAACTAAAGCAGATGTCTGTAAAAAATAATGCAAATTTTTGGATGTGTTTAAGATATTTGAAATCTCAGCCGAGTGGGTTTTCTATGTCAGTGATTTTTTTTCCATTTCTGAATCAAAAAATTGACTATATAAAAAGAAGTTCTGATTTTTTTTTTTTTTTTTTGGCATATTCATTTGGTCACTTTTATATTAACTGAATCTGTTTTTTGAAATATTTACTCTCTTGATCTGGGACTCATGTCTTGCACATCACAAGTATCACATGAAAGAGTATTTATATAGTATTAAAACTGGAAATAATTATGGATATTCCATTTGGTTGGGAATAGAAAGCTTGCAAAGGTGTGTGGGAATAGGGAACTTGAATTCACTCAGTTTGAGTGGGCCCTTAGTAAGCAATGTGTGCCCTCCAACCTGACTGGCTAGACAGATTTAGAAACCACTGTGCAAATCAAAAGCATTAAGCTCAAAGAAAAAAAAGTAGAGGGAGATGTATCTCATTTCATTCTGAGTATTAAAACATATATAGTCTTCTAATTTTTCCCTGCTAACTCAGTAATTTAATACAAAAATGCTGATTGTATTGATCTGTTATAAATCAAGAACTGTCATAATTTCTAGCTCTTTTCCCTGTCCCGTAGTCCTGTGGTCTGGTTATACCTTCTGTTCTGGACCACAACTGTATTCATTCTCAAACTTCAATTCATAAAACTCCCCTGAATCACTTTGATAACATCAAATCACTTCATCTACTGTCTGCCCTTTATCTGCTGTTGAGGAGAAGTTGTAGTCTTTCACAGGCACATCCAGCACATGGATCCAGAGAGGTGAAATGTCCTTGTGGTTGCATCAGCTGTCTCCTTCAAGTTGACCTATTTCTCATTTCTTACCCAGGCTTGTCAGGTGACAGCATTTGTTTATTGCCGTTAGAGTCAGATTTGCCAGCTTGAGAACTGAAAGCATGCTCATCAAAGCAGCCTGTTCTCTGTGTTGAGCGAAATTCCCGTGTCTCTACGTATTGGCTTCAGGTTGCTCATGTCTGTGCTGTTGGATCTGCAACAGCTGTATCCTCTTTGTAACATCTATAGAGCAGTCAGAAACCGATCCCGGGGATTAAACCAGTAGACTTTGTATTTAATAGGTGCTGACCTACACAGGGGTGTATTTTCAGCCTTCTGACCACCTGTTGCTCCCATCAAGTGCTGTGGGAGTTACAAAACCTTGCAGGATTTGGCCCAGGAATAATGGGAGTAATTTGTAAAATGAGTTGAGAGAAGTTGAGATGCTGATACAAAATTTGATCCTTGTGATGTAAAACTGATTGTGTATTGGTGTGGGTACCAAAATAATTTCGGCAGTGCGTTTTACTTGCAGTGCTTTTCATCATTTCATGTTTTAGTGTGGGGCTTTCAGTTCTCCTGAAGTGTCTTTATTTTCAAGAAAATTAAAAAAAAAAAAAAAGGCAAAAAAAAAACACCCTACCATCAGCTTCCCAGAATCCTTTGAGAAAGTAGCTCTTGCTAAGGCAATCAGACTAAAATGAATACAGAGTTCATTGGCCAGGTTATTTTGAATTATGAAGCTAAAAACATTAGCAGACTTTTCAGTACAAACACTTGATCTTTTTAATGTCTTCATGTCTAAAAGGTCTCAGTTTCACATTCTTTATAAAAATTCTGTCCTGGAAACGCATTGCACATGTCAGATTTAAGGTGTCATGATACATTTTTTTCCAGCAAATTTGCTGTTCAGATCTAGACTTATAATAGAATTGAAACAATTGGCAGTGTAAGCAATTAGTTTTCACTGATGCACTTTGATCTTTATAACTGGGAACTTAACCGTTCTGTTATGAATTCCCAGTAGCAGAAGCTTAGCGTGCTCCTCATGTGTGCAGTTGAAACATTTCTGAAATTGTGGTCTACATTTGTGGGAGACTGAGTGTAATTAAAGTGAGGCCATGACTGACTGGCTTCCAAGATGAGGTAGACGTGAAATGTTATTTCTATTAGTGTTCTAGGATACATAATAATATGTATTTCCCTCAACTGTTTGCTAGACAGTCATGGTTTCCTTCTTTCCTATTTTCTTTGTACACTGTATTTGAAATGCACTTGTAAATAGCTAATAGCTAAATCCTGATCTCATTATTCTGCTTGTGTGAGAAATTTGTTCTAGAGTTGGGCTTGGTGATGCCTCGTGAAGTAAGGGTTATCATTTTCTTGAACGAGGGTATCAAAATCTGCCGCATTTTATGAATCTCCTTTTTTACTTTCAACTCAAGACACGTTGTGTTAAAAAGTCTATAGGAGAATATGCACCTTCAAGATTTCAGAATGGCAGCTGAGTCACCAGGCAGTGGAAATCAGCCAGGGGAAAAGAGAAAAGGGGAATAGAATGGGTCTTGTTCAAATTCAGCCTTCACAAATCCAGGCAACGTACACAGACGCGGCTATGTTCCTGGCCATAGAAACAACCTGAACACATCTGCAAGCACAGGTCATTATAAATATGGGCGTAGTCTATATGTCTAGAAACCTAACTCAAATCTAACTTTTAATTTAAGAGAAAAAGTTTTAAATTTCTCAGCTTATATAAAGATTTTCGTACTTCGTCTTCAAAAGTAAAATCCACTGACACTTCTCTTAGGATTCATAGATAGAGACTTACATGCAAATGTCCTCTTGTAAATAATCCCAGAGCCCTGCATTTGCCGAACTGCCAGAACTTTGCTCAACGGCTTCAAGGCTTGGCAAAGCAAGCCATGCATGCTTATATATATATGTATGTATACGTGTGTGTGTGTGTGTGTATGTGTATATATAGGTTTACCGAACATTCTGCCATCATGTTACTCTGTGGTCTGGAAAAAAACGATGCTTCAAAGTTTGTGAAATGTTACTAAGAAACTAGTTAAGACATTGTACCACAGAAATTAGAAGTAATTTACAAAATATTAGATTATGATGTATCATTACATTTCTCATGCGTTGGTGAGAGGTACAAAGTAAGAGATGAAATGATTTATTTGCAAGAGCACTGAAAATTACTAGTTCCTGTGGTTCTCAGACCGTCAGGACAAACTGTGATTTCTGACAGGGCCAGACGGAGCTGCGGCCTGTGCTGGCTGCACGGATCCTTGTCAGCAGCGTAGGGGCCTCTAGTCCTTGATCTCTTGCATGAGTCCTCTCTGCTGAGCTACACAGCTTGCTCTTGGGTGATCGAGGCTATGTTACTAGCTTTGCTGGTTTTGGAAGAAAGTCAGTTAACCTCTCTATGCCTTAGTTTCGTCAAAACAGGGATAATAATCTGATTGGTGAGGTTGTTGTAAGACATCGGTATTTGTACCCATTGCTGCTGTTATTATTTGTGAGTTTGGTACCAGCATGATGGGGGTATTGAGAGACTGAGAGACCAGGCAAAACCTCAAAACATAAACATTTATTTATGTTCAGCTGATAGGTAATTTTTTCTGTTAGCTCCTAAAAAGCAAACATTAGTCAATGTATTAGTCAGGCCTTGGGTATATGATACTGCAAGTCAGATGCCACGTTGCTGGCGCTGGTGGCATGTCTTTGATTGTTCTTTCCTCTGAGGCTGAGGTGGCTGGGCTCAAGGGCTTCTCCCTGAGCGAAGCTTTTCCGAGCTTCACTGAGTGTCACTGACGTTTATGTACACTTTTCTGTGGGTCAGAATCTGTCTGGTCTGCAGGGTTGTTTTCTCTTTCATGGGTCAGCCTCCGTTCTGGCCTGTTGAGGGATGTGTTGCTGCCTGGGTGCCACTGCTTGGATTCCAGCCTGTTCCAGCTTGCTCAGAGCAGTGTTACCTCTTGGCACCTTGTGTGCCAGCTGTCTGATTCCTTCTAATAGTTGTGGACTGGGTACTGTTGACTTAGTTTTAAAATTTTTGTGCAACTGTGCCAAACAGGCAGTTGTTACAGGATATTTTGCTTCCTACTCCAAATCAGTCAGTCTTGTAGTAAGTCTGGGTACAAAACAAACAGAAATAAAGCATAAATTTTTATTATTTCTATTTTAGGCATGAATCTTCATGCTACATTGAGATCACCTGATGGAAACACTATAGAAACATAAAATGTTAGTGTCATAGCATAAGAATGTAACATTGTGAGTAGGGACATAGAAACCCTAATTTAAGAATACCTAAGAAAATGAAAGGTCACTAGTGCTTGAAATGGGATGGCATGCAGAGCTATGACACATTGTCACCTTTTTGAGTACTAACATAAATACGTGCTATTTTGTGAAAAAATATCTGCACCTGTACTGCGGAGGAGTTAATCTGTGTAGCTTTGATCTCTGGTGTGTGCTGTAGCCACATCTTGCCTGTGTCTCAGGCAAATTGAGTGCCTGCACTATGCTATCACTTGTTCTGTTTTCCTACAGAAGGAAATGGAAGAGTGTTAGGATGGAGAAAGATAAAATCCCCCCTAAGCGATTCCCCTGGGTAGTCAGTGAACCAGGACTGTGGAAACACACTTGCTCTGATGTTTGGCTGTGTTCCCTGCACTGTACACCTAAGACCAGGACTAAGAAGCATACTCTAGAGCATAACAGGCTTATTTACAGATACAGCCAGGGAGAACCATAACCTGGAGGTGACTTGCCTCACCTCTGCTTCTGCTGAACTTGAATTCATTCCTCATTTTTTTTTTTTCTTCAGCTCATGCACCCCAGCATGCTGATGTGCTAGCTGATCCTCACCCAGCAGAAGGGGCTGCAGACTCCTGGTCTCAGGACACACATCTTCAGCTGGTATAGATTGACATAAATGAAGTCTGTAGTAATTTACTTCAGCTGAGGATCCAATTTGTGTGTTAGTTTTTTCCATTAACCTTCTGTAGTTTGGCTGATTAGTTTCTTTTCTTTTTCTTTTCAGCTGAGCAAAATTCTCTGCTCTCAAACTGAAGTGTTATGGCTTGAATGCCTTTTTTTCTGCAGAGAATTCTTTCTATTTCTGTTGAAAGAATTACTGTATGTAAGGACATCTGGAGGATTTGGATGTAAACACCTTACAGTAAGTTGATGTCTGTTTTACTTCTGTTATGTTGTATTGCACTAAATCTGTTCATATTTAATTTTAAATGCACTTTTCATTCAAGCAGAAGATGTAAAATGCATAGTCAAGCATGAGAGCTTCTTTATTCAGATGTGTTTTAAAGAAACTGTACATCTAGAAAAAATAGATAAAAATAATGCTTGTTTTTTTCCTTCTTGGGCCATGCAGTGAATATCTGTAGTATTCCTTTATGGTGTTTCTGTTTTAATCACATAACATTCTTAGAATAATTGGAAGCTGATTCTGGTAGATACTGTAGGAAAAATATCTTTGTTCAAATGGTAATTTTGCAACATCCGTAAACTTGGGTACAAAATGATTCCCATGTGGGAAACTAAAATTCATGACTGTGATAGATATGTTTGTCTGAGCTTTCAGGTCCTGATTCCTCCAAAATGCTTCAACCCGTGGAGGCTGGAAATCATACACCTAAAAAAAGTACATTTAAATATTTTTAAAAAAAGAGCTGAGAAGGAGCAACGTGGCAGGAGGCCAGATAATAAGGAGGACTGGAATAAAAGAGCAGTGGGAAAAGTTACGAGGTTAAAGTTTAGCGATAATTCAGTCACTTGTTTTGCTGATTTCAGTTATCAAAACTCTAACGAATTTTTCTGTGAAATATTCTCTTATGTAAGCTTTGTTTCTAGTGATGATTTGGTTTGTTCAGTTAGTGGTAGCTAGAATTATTGACAAGTGTTCTATGTGAGGAGGAAGTCTTAAGCTGTGGTACTTGGGAAGACCAAGCCCAAGAAATGATGAATAATGTTGTGGAGAAATGGTTGCTTGTAAATAAGAAGACAGTGTAAATGGAGCTGTTTCATTTGTGTAGAGAAGATGGGAAGGGATCCAAGACACACTCTTTAGTTGCTTTGGAAATGAATGTATTAAAAGAGTTTTTATTAGAACTGTACCAATTTTGGAAAATTTACCTGGCATGCAATCTGTAACTCTTTTGTTATGTTTCGCAGGTTGGTAAAGTAAATGGAACATTTCAACAGCAGGTTTACAAGCACAAGGGAGGTGCCAGTGAAAAATAAGCAGTAGCAAGTATGTTGGGGCTATCTTTTAATGAGCTGTGTACTGTGGAGTTGGGTGGGAAAGAGTAAGCCTTGGTAAAGTAAAGGAAAAAGGAACATTCTGCGTTTTTGGTGTGGCTTGGTGTGTAGTCACCATGCGTGAGGAAGCACTGGAGCTACTTTCTTCCCCCTTCATTCTCACCGTAGGAAGCATGCCTTATCTTGTACAGGGCTGTGGGGAAGAAAGAGGGTCATCCTAAAGGTAGTTACCTTAGTTACCTTTCCTGTAGACAAAGAATCCCTTGCTGCTCCATCTGAAGCAATTCAGCTCTACATCATCTTAAAGAGATAAATTCTGTTTCTCCATAATTACATGAACAAAGCGAAATGAACAAGGTATGCTGTGCCTTCTGGTGTTAGAATACGTCCTTTGCTCTTCAACTCCTTGAAAAAAATCTTGGTATAAACCCTTGAAAACCACTCTTCTGATTTCTCTGGTGATGATTACTCCACCCACTGTACTTATACCCTGATGTACGTCTGCTAGATATAACCATCCCTCCTAATAAAAAGCCTGAATGAATGTTCTGCTGGGAGCTAGGCAGGTATCAGCAGAGCTTGTATACCAGAGTTTGCTTGAATGGAATTGAGATAAGAAAAAGCAGGGAGAGGCAGGCAGATGTTAGTCTTCACTGACTAGAAAGATGAGATCTGCATCATATGGCAAGTAAGAGATGCAGCAGAAGCAAGGCAGCTTTACCTGTGACACACCATCTGCTTTTTATTTAGTATCATCTTCAAATCGGTTGTCATCAGATTTCATGCTGTCAGACGATTCTATTGAACCACACATTTCCAAAGGGCTTCCTATTTGAAAGGGATTATGTTGAAATAAAAATAAAACCACTACGAAGACTCTATTTTAAAGGGCTTCATTATTTTGCAATTCAAGAGAAGGGATGTTTGGGGGTGGTGGTGGTGTGGTGTTCATTAAATTAATGTGTTACACTGTGACATTGTTAGCTATGTGTTTCATTTTACTGCAATTACAACCTTCAGTCAAATTATTTACTTAGCATACTTAATAGAGGGAACTTTACTTGTTGAATAAGAAGAACATGATGGAAATCTAAGGCTAGTGGGACTGAGGGAGAGAAAAAATGAAAATTACAAAGTTTCCAGAGTTCCAGGAATTAAATCCAAGCCGAAGTCTTTTCAGACCTTTGGCTCTGAGGGTTGCCTTTTGGAGGGTTCTCTAGAGTACTGTGTCACCAAATATCTACTCTAGTTAGTGTAGAGGTAGCCCCGACGTAAGTTGGTTTTTGGTACGTGTTCTGAAGAATGCTCCAGATTGCTCAGAGTTTCTGAGGTAAGTGCTTTGGATTAGTTTATACCATTCTTGGAAAGTCTTTTTAGTGCTGATGGAAGCATTCCGCAGTGCACAAGCAAGCCCATAACTCCACGTTTTAACAACAAAGCCTTGTCTAGCGTTCACTTTTCTGCCTCTTTTGTACTTGTAACCACAGCAGTGTAGTATAAGGGACTAAGCCTAACAGTTTTCCAGACTCTTCTTCGCGTTTACTGCGTCCTCCTGTTGTTGCAGCTGTTTACTGTGGTGGGGATTGTATCATGGAGCACCCCTCAGAGCTGCTGACACCCTGCAGAGCAAAGGGCTCTGAGTGATTGATGGCCTGGAGTGCAGGATCTCTTGCTAATTGTAGACACTGAAGGCAGATGTCCTTTCCCTGCATAAATCAGCTCAGGCCTCTTTTTTTTTTTTTTCTTTTTTTTTCAGAAAGTTTTCTTTGCAGGATCTAAGTCCTGGTTGACACCAGCTATCTTTTGAGTAGCTGACAGATATAGCAGTGGAAGAACAGAAAATAAAGGTAGAGTACAGCAAAGGGAAAGTCCTTTGTAATATCTGGAACAATAGTTTGTTGCACTGCACTTCTGTCCAGACACATCCTTTGAGAAACTCATGTCCCAAAGCTGGAATTTAGAGCTATATGCGTGATTACATGGGCTACACCTATGCTTTTTGTAGCCCACATCTCAGAAGGTTTGTTCAGAGAAGAGGTATGGACTGTGTGATGCAAGAGCCACTGCTGGAGCCCTGCCAGGAAGCAAGTATTCACCATATAGGAGAGGGTGCTCTGTTCCTCACCATTCTGTTGTTGGCTGTTGTCTGAAGTGAATTGCCCAGGAACTGGAGAAAATCTGTAAGATAAAAGATATGCCAGGCCATGCCAAGAACACTGCTTCCCTTAGTTGTGTCATGTAAGTACAGCAGGTAGTCCTGCTGGGGGAACAGGTCAGAACAGTGCCTGTACGGAGCAGCCAGTCCTGAGAGTGCCCTTCTGTAGTCATCTTGGGGAGACTGGTGGAATGGGAAGCGATACCTCTTTCTGTCAGCAGGCTTGTGATTTTGAGGAGTGAACATTAGGGAACTGGAGGAGTTTTACAAGCATTTAACGTCTTGAAAGTGGCTATTTGAAGCTTGACAGGTGTGTATGTTGTGCTCCAAATGTGAGGCCAGCTCAGCTAGTCACCACATTGCATACTCCCTGTAACACTTGCAGTTCATGTAGTTGCAAATCTTTCCCCAGGTTGACTTCTCTGCATTCTTGGCTTCTAGGTTGTGTCTGGAGACCCACAGTACTACACAAGCATTGCTGTGCATACTGCAGCTGCTGCTGCGCCTCTTCATGGTGCTCTATGCTCAAACAGCAGAAAGCATATTTTCCAAGGAGCAGTATATTGCTGTGTTCCCCTCTCCCAACACTTAGTTGCCCATATGCGTGTATTGGAAATGACCAAGACACTCAGTGTCAGCTCTGGGTCAGACTTGAATATTCTGAGGTCTTTTAAACATCTAGTAGAAACCAATTTTTCTAAAACTCACCTGATTCTTGATAGCATTTCTGGAAGCTGATTTTTTATTTTTATTTTTCCCCCTAAGAGGTTTGGAACAAGGAGAAATACTAACAATTTAAGTGACATGAGTATATGTAATTCTTCAGAAAATTTCTAGCTGGTTCTTCTGTGGTCTGTTGTGTAGATGAAGCTCTTGCTTTTGTTTTTTGAAAGCTCCTGGGCTGGTGGTGTGCAGGACCAGCTGAAGTGTGCTCCTGAATAAGCAAGCAATATCCCCAGAGGCTGGCTGTTGAGATATACCAAGACGAGCACTACAAAATTGTGCTTTACAGTGTATTACAATGGAGAGGCTGGCTCATCAGGCCTTTTCAAATGTTCCAGCAAGGTCCTGGGTGCCAGTTTGCTTTTATCTTTATTGTCTCTCTATAAATTCTAAATTAGTTTTAAAACTGTTTCGTAATCTTTCATTTGACTCATAAAATGGTGTCCTGATTCAGGTTTCATGGTTATGATGTTAAGTGAGTCAGGAGAAAAACAATGAATGAACTGGGGGGAAAAAGGACAGTGCTTGGCATGCTGTGTGGAATAATAGCAACAGGGTTTATCTGGAAACAGAAGCAATGTCAAAACACTAGATTTTACCATGTACTAATATCAGTATTGCCCTCTGACAACAGTGGAGTTGTACTCATGTAAATTCCCTGCTCTTATCTCCCCCAGTATGTTCACCAACCTTATAACTAGGTCATGATTTTTTTTTTGATGGGATTGACGATAATCAATTTGCAATAGTTATTTTTTATATTCTGATTTCAATATCTCTTTTATTGGCAAGTAACTCCACTGGCTGTGGCTGCAACGTTCTGTGTGCATGTTATTTAAAAACTTACTGTTGCACTCACTAAGCTTTAATAGAAATCGGAGTGTTTTTAGGGTGTGGATAACTCCAAATTAATGAGCAGCCACTAAAAAATTGAACAGTCAAAAATATCAAGTTTCAGGAAAAATGTAGGTGGTCTTCCAAACTTATGTCATTGCACTTTGTTTATTTGATTTTTGTCTCATTTCTCAGTGAGTTTGATTTTTTTTTTTTTTTTAAATCATGTTGGTACAGGATTGTTAAAAAATTACTAATGAACTCTATCCTGTTCAAACAACTCATGAAAAATACTTCTCACCTGTCAGCCTCAATAATAACCAGTCCTTCAGCAAAGACAGAGCAGAATTCTCTCCTTTATTGTGATAAATATCTACTCAGTAATTTCAAATGAAATTTAAGAATGACATTTAGTTTGCACAACATCTAGTAATAAATTTTTCCAGTCTTATTCCCAAAATTCTTTTGCTTAATTTTCATAGAATCATTTAGGTTGGAAAAGACCTCTAAGGTCATCCAGTCCAACCGGTAACCTAGCACTGCCAAGTCTACCACTAAACCGTGTCCCTAAGCACCACATCTACACGCCTTTTGAGTACCTCCAGGGATGGTGACTCTGCTACTTCCCTGGGCAGCCTGTTCCAGTGCTTCACAACCCTTGCAGTGAAGAAGTTTTTCCCACTATCCAACCTAAACCTCCCCTGGCACAACTTGAGGCCATTTCCTCCTGTCTTATTGCTTGTTGCTTGGGAGAAGAGACCGACCCCCACCTTGCTACAGCCTCCTTTGAGGTAGTTGTATAGAGAGTTGTAAGGTCTCCCCTGAGCCTCCTTTTCTCCAGGCTGAACAACCCCAGCTCCTTCAGCTGCTTCTCATAAGGCTTGTTCTCCAGACCCTTCACCAGCTTTAATGCCCTTCTTTGGACATGCTCCAGCACCTCGATGTCCTTCTTGTAGTGAGGGGCCCAAAACTGAACACAGTATTCGAGGTGCGGCCTCACCTGAGCCGAGTACAGGGGGACAATCACTTCCCTAGTCCTGCTGGCCACACTACTTCTGATGCAAGCCAGGATGCTGTTGGCCTTCTTGGCCACCTGAGCACACTGCTGGCTCATATTCAGCCGGCTATCGACCAATACCCCCAGGTCCCTTTCTGCTGGGCAGCTTTCCAGCCACTCTTCCCCCAGCCTGTAGCGTTGCATGGGGTTGTTGTGCCCCAAGTGCAGGACCCGGCACTTAGCCTTGTTGAACCTCATACCGTTGGCCTCAGCCCATCGGTCCAGCCTATCCAGATCCCTCTGTAGGGCCTTCCTACCCTCGAGCAGGTCAACACTCCCACCCAACTTGGTGTCATCTGCAGACTTACTGAGGGTGCACTCGATCCCCTCATCCAGATCAGTGATAAAGATGTTGAAGAGAACTGGCCCCATTACTGAGCCCTGGGGGACACCACTAGTGACCGGCCTCCACCTGGATTTAACTCCATTCACCACGACTTTTAGGGACCAGCCACCCAGCCAGTTTTTAACCCAGCAAAGCGTGTGCCCGTCCAAGCCATGAGCAGCCAGCTTCTCTAGGAGAATGCTGTGGGGAAACAGTGTCAAAATCCTTTTTTAAGCATGATTGAAGTTTAACTCCTGTTTGTCAGATGTTGTAGAGGGGATATGCTTTTAATTACATATGAATCGTGTAATTAAAAGCATATTGCTCCTTATTGCCCAGGTTGGTTCTCTTTGTTTTCTGTATCAATTTCTTCTCAGATTTGTTCTGCCCACTTTCCTTACCTTTCCTTTTTTTGTCAGCTCCAGTATTATTTGTTCTGTACTTAATTTGTTCTGGTCTTAATCTTCCTCACTGCAGGGCTGACCAAAAAGGTCGGAGACCCTGTGTATACCTCAGTGGAAGAGGAAGAAGTAGATTTCCTACCTGAGAAACCTGGAGTCCTTTTGATTCTCCCCTTTTCCTAGCCTGCATGTCCTGTAAGCTCAAGCTCTTGGCAAAAGAGAGTACCTGATCCTTGTAATATTTCTTATTGCTTACCTGCTAGAAAGCTACTCTCTTCTCTCTCCTGTGGTTTGAGATAATATGTATAAAAAAATTCTGTAGAACAGTATTTTAGGTTTCTTAACTGCTTTTGATTTTTCTTCCTCATTAACTTTGTAGGAACTGACCTTACCTCCATGTTTAAGTTTGGCTTTTCACTTTTCACATTCATTGATCTCACCATGACCAAAATAACTTTCCTGATACATCTGTAATCTTTCGCTAGGGTTCCTTTTTATTTTATTTTTGGAAAATTGAGGCAAATTAGAAAAGGCATGTGGGAAGTTTTCCTGTTTCAGAAAAACAAGATTAACTCACCACTTGAACAGCTTCCTAACTCTCTTGGCTCATCGTGTCTCCAAAATAGCTTGGTATAGAACTTCCAGATGAGTACATTGACTTAATCTGTTACCTTTGGCAACTATTAGTAATGTTGAGTAGACTCTCTTCTTGCTGATAAGCAGTTGCTGTTGAAATAACTTTGTTGTTAGAACGGTTTCCACATACATAAAAGGTTCATAAACAAAGCCATGGATAGTAACAGTAATCTGACTCGAAGTTTTGCGGTACTATGTAGAAATTATGGAAATTCTGCAGAAATGTCAAATAATTTTGTTTCAGTGTGGTTTTTTCATTATTATTTTTCAATCTAAACTGTCATCATTTCATTGTCTAATTTGGATTTTGAAAATATTTTAATGTTACCCTTACTTTAAATTTTTCGGATGTGATGTAAGCTTTTGCACACAAAACAAACAGGCAGGGGAACTAGGGTCTTGGACAAAGCTGGATTTTGTGGCAGCATCAGAGCTGAGGAATGCCAGGGCCGCAGCCTGTAAAACCCAGCGGGCGTTATGGACAGAGTGCAAGGAGCAGAATTACTTGAGTGTCAGCAAGAAATGAAACAGTTCTTAGCACTGACATTTTACCTTTGTCTGCTTTCTTACTTTTTTAAAAAGGAGGTTTTAATGTGTAACTTCTGAACTTCAGAGTGAGCCACTTGGCCTTTCCAATATTTAAGTGATTTGAGAGGGGGGAAAAATTCAAATATTCTTTTCTCCTGCTGCCATTTATGGCTTCAATACATTACTGATTTTCAGGCTTCGAACAGTGCAAAAATTCTTGCTTCCCTGACACTTGCCACTCTTCAGATTTAAGTGCTCTTAAACCAATTGTGCATTAACCTTAATGAAAATTTAATTGAAACAAATTATTTTAGTGTGGAGTAGACTAGTCTCTCTGTCTGACAGCATATGGGACATCTCTATCAAAGGAAGTACAAAGAATAGTTGCAGAAAAATGCATTGTTATATCTGCTTGCCTGCAACACTTATTTGAAGGCAGAGGTTTTATTTGAAGATTGTCATGTCCAATGGTTCCTATTTATACGGGACAGAGTTCAGATTCTACTCATGATTTAAATAAAAAATATTCCCATTCGTAGAGGCTGATTTTGCAGGGTGGGAGGAGGATTTTCTACCTGAAATCTGTAGGATTTCTCGGGGAGAGGCACTTGCCATTAGATAAAGAATGTTTTTTTGTTTTGTTTTGTTTTCAGCAGAACAGTTCAGCTTCTTCCTCCAGGTTCTTGCTTTCCTGTCAAGATGGTTTAAACAGATTTTAATCCTCTGGCTTTTAACAATGTCCTGTAGTATTTTAGTGAATACCTAGTGGAGACTTGTAAGTGAGACAGAAAATGTGTGTGTGAAAAATGCCTGTTGGGGAGTAAGCAGAGACAAGAAATTATTTCTGAAAAGAGAACTTGGTAAGGTCATTTGTCTAGAGAAAATTAGCAAGTTAGCAATGGGCGATACCATTAGCGTTAACAGTGAGATAATTTTAGTATGCCTCCTTAGTTTCCTAGAAGTAGCACAATAAGTGCTGAGATGATAAATGCCGCGGTTGGGATTAAAAAGCATATGCACTCTACAGTTTCTAGAAAATAAAAAGACACTAAATATTTGCTTGCATTTAAGTTACCTATCTTCTCTGTCTGTCATGGTGAATGATACCTCAGGGACCCAGTAGCAGTGGCAGCCATCCTTTTGAATTTTGGCTTGGTTTTCCACAGCTGTTGAAGAGTTTGGTTTTTAGAAGACTCATTTCTGCTCTATTGAACCATGAGGAAGTGAGAGAGGTGATTGGGATCTTGTATCTGTCTCCCACTACCTTGTTTTGCATGCAGAGATATGTATTGTACTGTTCTTGGTGTCTGTGGTTTTACTTGGAGAAAATGTTTGTGTGCTTATACATGTATATTACTTAGGAATTTTCAAGATGGGCTCAAAGGGACTGTTGGGCTGTTACCACTAAACTTGTGATTAAAAAAAAATATCAAGCAAGCTAGGACACGGATGTCATATTTGCAAAGTGTCCATGAGATCAAATGCTCTAATACAGTAATTGTCATTAAAAGGTTTTTGATTATGACATGAAATATTGATAGTTCGGACTAATCTGTTGTGGTTATTCAATAGAGAGATGGAAATCTGCAGTGGAACCAAGTTCTCTGCTGCTGAATTTATATTTTTTTTCCTCTGAAACAGCTGGTATTGACCCTGCAGAGGGTGCTGGGCTGGATGGATTGCTTGGTCTTGCTATTATGGCTGTTGCTGTTTCCTGTGTTTTGCTACCTCCAGTTGCAGCAGAATTAAGATGATGATGAGCACTTTTGAAAAGTTTTTGTAACTTTTTATATAAAGTCTGTGCATGTCTTAGTAAAATCAAAGTAATTTGCAAGTGTCTAAGTTTGGCCTTAACTTACAAACCTTCAGAACACACGATACCTGGCGATGATGAATACAAGCATGCGACAGACGTGATTGAAAACATTTTCAAGTGCCTTATATTACATTATTAATGTCATTTAAAATTTTCTTAGCGAACTGTTTAATAAAATACCAATAGTTTGGGGTGTGGCTGGTTTGGGTGGTGTTGGTTTTTGTTTCTTTTTCCCCCCATTAGTGGTGTCTGATTTCTTCATTACTGACAGAAATAATTAAATTGAAAATCAAAGGTTTTAATAGTTGCAGCAACTCATGCACTTGTGTAGTTTCTGACAAACCAAACAACAGAATACAGTGACTGCCTGAGCGTCAGCTTGTTGCGTCCATGTATGGGTGCTTACCAAAGAGGCTAATGGGAGTGGAGACCTCTCAGGAGCACGGGCGTTGCAAGGGGATGCAGGGCTGTGCGACATCGTGTTTGTATCAGGGCTGCTTCCCCCCTCATACAGAGACTATAGAAAACTTTCTTTCTCCCATGACTTGGATTGCAGTTTTGGGATTTTGAATAGATGTAGCTCAGTTGATTATTCTCAAATGTTTAGAATGTTTATTAGAAATGCAATGCATTCTAGAAACTCGTGGTATTAATTCAGGACTTCAAATAAACTGAGCATCTCCAGAGGGAGCATCTCTCTGCAGCTTCTGGATGGGCCTCTTTTGTAGTAGAGGCGCTGCTTGAACATGACACGGCTTTGTGCGTTCAACCTCAACATGAAAGTGCTTTTTTCCAAGTGCTCACTGGGCAGTACCAACAGTATAATAGCAAATATGGCTGGCCACAAATAATTTTCCTAATAAACGTGTATCTGCATTATAAATTATAGAGTATACATTTGAATATTCTAGTGCTACTGGTGCTGAAGATAGATTTGAAGTTATATTATTTTCAGTTCATCCTGTAAAAGCACTGGTGGTGGAGTAGCATTAGGGCAAGGGTTTTTTCACCTGGTGCTTCACGTAGTAACGGGTAAAATATATGCTGGAAATAGTTCGGTTGTCTTATACATGAAAGGTGCTGGCCATGACAGAGGCTGATGGTGGGGTATGAGTGTTTTTTCATGTTTTGCTGTCCTCCAACCTGTGCAAGCTGTGGGTATGGGGAGGACGGTGACAGCCTGCAGCCAGGGTGCTGCGGAGGTGCCTGCATACCAGCTGCACGGCTACTCCCAGGCCCTTTGTCAGATTGGAAGAATTAATGATACTGGGCAAATCCTTGTGTTCCTTGCTACTTAACCAGTAGTTCACTTACTCAACCTCCTGGAAACTAAGTTCATACTGAACAACTTTGTTTAATTTTTCATTATCAATAGTGCCATTGCTTCAGGGCAAGGCCCTGTTTCAAAGTGAAAGGCGTTTTAAGGGTCAAATATAGTTCATAGCATCATTATTCACCTCGTGCTCGTTCTTTGGGAAGTGCATTCAGATACCTGATTGTTTCAAAAATATTTTTGCAAAGCAAAAGCTTTTTTTTTTTCTGTCCTAGAAATGTTAGTTTTGAATTAAAGTGAAATACATTATTTTACTAAGGCTGCAGAGTGATGTATGAAAAACAGATAACATTAGTACTGCTTGTGCCCTTTGATTTAATAGAGCCCATTTTTCTTTCGGCAGAGGTGCCTTTCTTGGCCTCCTGCCCTTCTTCCTCAAACAAAAGTCTTTAACTACACATAGCTTGCCATCTTAAATACACTTTAAAAATGGTAATTTAAAAGCCCTGTATAGCCAAAATAGTTCTGTTCCGGAACGACTCACAGCATGATCTTTAAAACAGAACACCCAGCTACTAAGCTGTTCTGTGTCACCTCAAAACATCTGCTGGAAAACAAGGCTATAATAGATGCATTGTTCTAAGATGCTCTTTTTTCTTTTTGCTAAGCCTTGTTAAATAGCCTGTAGTTCATTTCAGTTGAACAGGGCCCTTTTCTCTAGAAGTAGGAAAAACTTTCCTCCTTCAAGGCTATTACTGAATGTGTGAGTCCCTGTACTTTCCTTTACTTCTTTTTGGAGACTCAGAGTAAGAGCTCATCTAATTCCAACGGTGGCTATTCCATCCTCTTAGCAGTTTCTTTTCCGCCATGCGTATGGCTCCCTCGTTCTTCCCATTCCTTCGGTTGTGCTGACGTTCTCTCTCCTCATTTGCAGAGAAGGGATGGTGCTCACGCACTTGGGTACGGTTCGTTTTCCCTTGCTCTTATTTTCATGACTCTAAATGTCTTTCGCTTCCTAGGTTCTGTTCTTTATCCACAATCCTCGCCCTCAAACTGTGTGCCATATATTCCTCCTACAAACACACTGCTGTTCTGCAGTCCATGGAGCAGCTGTCCTACAGAGGAGACAACCAGATCACTTGGGTGCTTATGCTATAGCATTGGCCTCCATCCACAACTCCACTTCCCCCTTTCCTTAGAAACTGTGTGTGAAATAAAATTAAGTATGCCTATTCTACAAGGAAGCTTTATAGTTAGTTAGGTCTACAGGTGTAGACATTTAGAAGTTAAAAATAGAAACTAAAGGTAGATTTGATATTCAGAGAGCTCGTAACCCAAGAGGACCCTTTGGAGGTAGTCAGTGGAGAAAGAATCTCCTGTGGCCATTCTCTGTTATTCATCCTTTGATCAAGAGTGTTTGCGTCCAAAATGGCAAACTTTAAAGACTATCTACAAAAGGGTCTGCTATGAACCAGCCCCTGAGAAATGACTGTATCTGTAGGCAAACTGCAAATAACATTTCTGCTGCCAGATGAACTTTTAAACAGTTAAATTCTGACCACAGTGGGGAAAGGAAAAAGGAACACCAAGTTATGAAAAACACTTTTTATTTTTTAAAAAAAAAAATCTATTTGAAGTTAAGTGCGGTCCATTTTAAGTATGGCTCATAATATCCACATACCAGTCAGGTTTACTTCTAGCAAATAAAATAACTTGATGTCATTTGATTAGTAACAATTTTATTTTAATTCACGTCATCATGTAAACTCTTTTCCCATTTCAAAACAACTGACTTACAGACTTCTTAAATTGAGATACATTCAGACCTTTTAAGTGTCAGATACAAGAAAAGTACTTTCATAAAGAGGACAACACATTCATTTAATTATAACTGCGATATGGAAAATGCTAGGATTCCTAAAAGGATGTTTTGTATTTAATTATGAAATATGCTTCTGTCCTTATGTCTGTGGGAATATTTATTGCATGTCTGCCATTGTACTACATAAAGTAGTACAATGAGTTGTACTCATGTTTCTGGTGAGTTTTAATGAATTTGGGGATGAACAAAAGAGCATGCAAAACAGTAGTGAGATGCTGCACGTGAATATTTCTTGACAGTTAGTCTTTCACTGTTTTTCAAGATCTGATCCAATGGAGCTGCATATTCTTGTAGGAGTACCAGTCTCTCTAAAAGATGTGAGAGTCTGATTGTATATGTGTCAAAGCAGCTGACTGGCATAAATTAATGTCTTCTTGTGCTTCCTGACAAAATATCTGGACTGTTATTTGTTGCAAAAGGTGATTTTAGTTTATAGCAAACTTCTGTCTGATATTTGGCCTGGTTAAGATTTTGTTTCCTTTGAATCCAGGACTTCCAGTAAATAGCAAGAACAGCAAGATCAACCTAACAACATGCAGTATGTCAGAGTCTCGTGTAGTCATTCGAACTGCCTTATCTTTGTGCTTATAGCTTCTGCTGATGAGATCTTCAAACACTCTTTGTGTAGGCAGCGTTCATTTTCCCTGGGATTCAGCACCGTGCCTAAATATGTGATCTTATGATAACTGATTCTTCTTGTGAAGAATGCCACTGTGTCCCTGATCCCATCCCTGGCTCCACAGGATGTGATTCTTGGATGCTCGGGGCTGTATGTGGTCACTGGAGGCTCATGGCTCTATGTGAAGGAGAGAGGAGGGAGGGAGGTAGCATGTCCTTGGAGCATCCCACGGGATGGGGCCCCCGCTTGTGGCCACTGTGGAAAGATCAGGGGAGCCTGAACCCACTGTCTGTGTAGGCTTACTGACTGATGGCATTATGTTCTGTTCTTTCCTTTCATTTGAGGAGAGAGTTTCCCTCATGGACTCATGCTGCCCCAAGCAGTCCTTACATGATCCCTATCCTCTTCCACGCTGCTGCCTGAGCAATCCCTCCCCACTGTATGCCCTGCTGCCTTGGGAAGGGCCTGATTCTCCCTTTTCCCTTTGTAAGACAGGCTGAAACCCCTTTGGTTACATATACTTGCCTGTGGTCATGCAGAATTTAATATTTGACTGCTCTAGGGATTTCAGTGAACCAAATAAGGTCACTGAGCCCTGAGCTCTGCCAACCCTGTAAGCACTTCCTGCTGTCGTATCATCCCAACACCTTCTAATCTGGGCCTTCAGCTGGGACAAGCAAGGTGGCCCCTCTGGAACTGATGCTGGCTCTTTCATGGTCCCTCCTGGTCCTCACTGCTACCAGCCAAGTTCCCCACCTACCCAGCAGGCAGCAATGTTTGCTGGGCTCTCTGGCTTGGGCCCACGGCACAGGTCCTCCCTGAACGGTCTCTTGCTCCTCCTCAAGCCCCAGATGCATTGGGATTTGAGCAGCTGTGGGAAACCTTATCATAGAAAACATGATATAAGATATGAAAATATCTCAGTGAGACTGAGATCCAGGCTGTGCTGCACTGAGGCTTGGCGTTCTGGAAGTCACGAGGTCGCGGACACAGCCAACACCGTTCTACAGCGAGCAGGGAAACTAAGCTGATAATTGAGATGCACCTACAAAGAGCAGCCAGTGCTGCCACCCCTTCCCAGACAGTTTCACCTCCATTGTGAGGACAAAAAAAAGTGTTTGAGAAGTTAGACTTGGAAATGGTGACTGGTCACTTACAGACTTCTTTAGGATGCTGCTGCAAAAGTGGACCTGCTCGTACATTTAGGAGCGCTGTGTATTGCAGCCTCATCGGTAAAACTGGAATACTGTGTATAGAGGGGGTAAGTTTGGGGGAATTGGTAAAAAACACTCGAACAAAAGGGAATTATTTTAATGTAATAATTTTAAGTAAAAGGAAGAAGGAGAGGAATATGATTGCCTTTCAGTGAATACCTTTTGAGGTCATTAAACTTTTCTGTTGTCATTGGGAAAATATATTTGAACAGTATCAAAATGTGAAATACTAGCAAAATGATGGAGACACTTGTCCTTGATTTCTTACTGTGAAAACTTCTGGATGTAAGTCAGCCAGAGCTGCATTTATTTTCTTAGTACTGTTTTCATTCCCAAAACGAGTGTTTATGAGAAATAGGTAACAGAAAGGAAGGTCATCCTGTGCCAAAAGATTCTTCTAAATCTGACACCTTTTTGCTTCAGGAACTTTAGATGTACAAATATTTCTGTGGGTTTGGGAAGGCTACTAGCTGTTTCCTTTGATCAGGTATCAATGTTAGCATTTTGGGGCTAAATCCTTGTCTCTGTTGGGACACTGGAACAGGTTTCTAAGGCCCTTATGGAATTTAGGGCTCGTGCCAGTGTTGATGAATGGACTTCTAAAAACTGTCAGGCTTTGTAGAAAGCCTGGCTAGGATACTGGTGAGCTTGGCACTGGAAGCCCAGATCCTGACCAGATAGACACTGTGCATAGGGAGGCCAGGCCAGGAGAATAGCAGAACAAATTACAAATGACACCTAAAGGAGGAAAAAGAATTCTGAAAACATCACGGATTTGGTGTTTGTGGGTTGACTGCCACAATTATAAAACTACACTTTTCATCAGGCTTTCACTGACTGCTTGACTAACCTGGATCCTATCCTAAAGTATAGGGATTGTGCTTTTGATCACTTGTGTTCCAGTGAATTGAGGGGGAGAGGAAAGGGAAAAATAAACACAAACTTAATTCTAACTAATAAGAGTGATTTTTTTCACAAAAATAATGAACTTGCTCTGTGCAAGGTGACCTCTTTTTGGGTCACCTGTTTCCATGTCGGGCCTTGAGCCTGCAGAAATTCAACTTCTCCAGAGAAGTATAGGTAAAGACATTAGCAGTCACTGAGAGCCCTGAGCTGCTAACAACACTGCTTTTTCTTGCCCTGTGCAAGGCTAGCTTTACAGACCAGGTTCTTCTCATGGGGAGGGTCGTGGTCTGTAGAACTATCAAAAAGATGGTGACATGGCTAGTGAAAGCTTTTACAATTTCCCAATAAAAACTGCAGAGCAATCACTTAGTAAATACGGACAGCCTACAAAGCAAGGGTATACTGATTCTGAGACTCCTAGAGTGTTTCCAGTTGTTGCTTTTCTTCCCCTTTTCTCCTTCAAACTACCGCGTATCCCTGCTATGGGAAAGGTGACTTCCAGACTGATGGAGATATTTAAAAAAACAAAAACCACAGAAGGTAGATTTATATAAATTGTTTTTCTTTTCTGTGTTGAAGTCCTAATCTTCATGTTGCTTGCTTTCAAAAAACTCATCTGGGCATGATTATGGTGACAGGAGGCTAGCTATCCAAAGCTTTTCGCTAGAAAGGAAAAAAATAATCCTCTGCACGGTATCTGGATGGACATTTAGGAGCCAGTTTCTTTCCCTGCAAGTTACCAACTCAAAACATAACAGAATGAGCAGGGCCCATGGCTGGCGAATGACCTACGTGAAATCTGTTGATGCTCTAGTTCAGGAGTGACGCATCACAGCTGGCATTTGGTAGTTTAGCTGTCAACTATCTCAGGAAAAATGAAGCAAAAGAGATCCTCGTAAGGGACTGGAACATACTGGTAAGGGAAACTGAAGAAAATAGTGTACCAGCAGTTTTACTTCACTCACATATAAAATGAGAAGTTTTATTTCAGCGCTAGCAAAACTAGCAATGTAACAATTAGCTTTGCTAATATGCAGGCTGTACACAAGAAATCATCTGCTTACCTGTGAAACATTTTGCGTCAATCCCATCACTTTTGGTTAATATCTCCACCTCTTAGGGTTTTGTGACCTGATCTGATGGTCTGTTTTGGATGCATGACAGAAAACCCTGACTGATAAAAGAACGAACAAAGCACAAGTAGGGAGACCCTAATCGTTTGGGGTTTATAGATGATAGAAAATGTTGCCCTTATTCAATCTATTTCATATGGTGCATATTGGTGGTTTAGAAGAGTATGAACATAGTTACTTGCACTTGAAACAGATAAAAACTGTGTATGTTGATTTATGGGTTAGACAGTATTTTGAGAGGCTAGTATAAGATTGAATACTTGGGTTCTATCTTTAAACCACTTTAATTCTATGTTTGAGTTGTAATAAACCTGAGCAGAGGTCCTGATGTCATTCATGTATAAGGTACCAAATTTGGCACCTTAGACAAGGTGTTGTAATTAGCATCTGTGTTAGAGATGCAGTAAGAACCAAGAAGATTTTGCCAGTGTAGCTGAATATACAAATGGTACAAATTCATTTCAGGGAGTAAATCAAACAGCTTAGTTAAGTTCACAATGAAAGAATGATTTGAATTGACCTGTTTAAATTTACTCCCCCAAAATGAAGTAGGAATAATTCCATTATTTGTTAAAACTAAAACTTTGGTATAATTTCAAAACCTTTGAAGGTCTGGATATAGAGGGAAGATATTTTGAATTTCTTCAGGGAAGGAAGAAGTGAGGAAATGGATTTAGCTACAGGAAATGCTATGGAGGATTATCTTTCTATCAGGTAATTACTACTAAACACAGAACAAAACCTCCCAGCAAAATATGGAAAGAATGTGTACCAATTCTTGCTAAGAGAAGCTATGCACTTCTCTGGAATTTAATTTTTATCCATGTTAGCTTTCATCCATTTATTTTCATTAAATACATTCAAACTATTTGGAAACAATTAAGAAGCTGGAGCAGTAAGTAAATTATATTGTGTGTCCATACTGAGGTGCTAAAAAGCAGTCTTCTATGTCAGAAAATAATGTATATGAGATACCCCTCGAATTGCCAAAAACAAAAATACACATGCATGAGATAGGACTGGCAGTGCTGAGGATTTGGGGGATGTGTCTGGTTTTACGGGATAAAGATCACTCCTCTGCCGCCAAACCAAGGCGGCCAACCTGTCCAATTAAGAGAAGGAGCTGGGATGATTCCAATGTAATATTTTAATGCATATTTTCAAATTGTCCTGTTTGGTTTTCAGAAGGGGAAAGGCACTGGCAGGTAAAGGGAAAACTTGAAGAGTTTATAATTTTAGATTAAAATGGTTGATACATTGGTAGATTAAATATGGAGATTTTGGATGCCTCTGACAATATTAAGGAGCAGAATATATTTGAATTTGCTGAAAATGACTCCAGGATGTCTACATTGAGTATGGTCACTAAACAGGCTGATTTCCGCATTCCTAAACAAAACAGAAGTTGGTCAAATCATCTGCTGGTTCACTGCAAGAAAACAATCAATGTTTTCTCTGATCTCTGAAGTTAAAGACTAGAGAAATCATTACCACTGGAACTAATTTTTCTATCACGCTAAAACACTCATTAAGCTTAGATTTCTGCAACCTAGAGTCATCGTGACAGCCATGAATACTAACAAATGAATCAACCAGCCACGACTAGGTCTCTCCACTGACTGTCAGTCAGCAAAGTACAGTAGGTTGTTTCAGGCCAACGCCTTTTGTTTCAGGGCTCTAGAACTTAGTTGTGATAATTTTGAAATTAGTTCAGGTGTACCCAGATATAAACGTTATCCTCCTAGGACTACTTCCGTCAACACATTGGACTCACCATCTAGGAAATTACATTTTGGAAGACATTTAAGCGAAAACAGAAACGCTGCACTTTTTCCAACTCTAGTCATTGAGCTTTGTATGCATTGATTGCAGTGTTTGATCTGTAACTGTGAATGACAGGATTGTTCCTATTCTCAGAAGTTGTGTTTTAAGAAAAAAGCTGATATCTTACATTCTGTTCAGGCTGATGTAAACGTCATGGATCTTAGGAAAATTTTATTCTAACATAGGGAAGTAGTACTGATTTGTATCGAGTGTTATACTAGTAAGGACATTTAAATCAAGTAGTAGTCTTGAGAGGTTTCTTTTCCTCAATCTCTGTGTGGTTTTTTTCTTTTTGTGACTTTGTGACTTTTTTTTTAGAAATTCTGAACAACAAAGGCACTAAATTCAACATTAATTCACAAAATATCCATCTAAATATTCTAAAATCTTGAAGTTACAACAAGAAAGAAAATGAAGGATTGTTGTTTCAAGCTGTGAATTAATTTTTAAGTGATGAGTATGTTCAACCATTTGTAAGATTTGCCTATAGATGCACCAGTTTTCCACAACTGAAGACCAGACTGCTTAATTTCTTCCTAAGAACAAGTATAGTACTTGAGACTTAGCTGTGCTCTGCTTTTATTTAGATGAGAACATAGACCCCAATGAAGAACTGCCAGTCCTGAGACACGAAAGCTGGAGTTGTGCAGGAGGCCAGAGCTGCCATCAGCGCTGCCCTGCCAGCCAGCCCTTCCTGAGGTTTATTAACAAAGAACAACTGTGCAAATGTGTGACTTAGCAGGGGCCATAGAGAGGTCCAAGACTCGCTGATCTTCCATGCATATAGCAACATGAATGCTGCTGCTACTATTTTACCTAAAAGATTCATAGAGCCAGGAGTATGGCTTTCTGGCCCTGACCTGTCATTTAAGCACAAGCCTTTGAAGAAACTTTGAGGCTGTGCAGGGCACAGTGACTGGCTATAAATTGAATAAACTTGCCAAAATGCCAGCTTGCTTTTAAGACTGTCTCTAGAACAACTGTGGAGACTTCTTGTATGAGCCCCTGCATTCCTATTTCCACAGAGGTATTTAGAGAAAGGACCATGTAACAAAAAAACCAGCATGTAATAGCTCAGGTGGTGTAAATAGGAGTTTTTAATGTTCACTGAGATTTTTTAAGGCTGGTAATATACCAAAATCCAAAAATCTATTTTGCAGAGGAAAGAGAGGAATGTTTAAAGTACTCAAATTGTCTTTAGTCATTTACAAACGAACACCTCACTGACTAGTGCATGTTCGTACCACAAACCTGAAGAGCCAGCTATAAAGCTGGCATAAATTAAACCTGTCTCCAGATGTAGTGCATAGACTGCAAATTAGGTTCCCGAACATATCAACCAAAGTAATTCTGATCTCTGTTTACATAGCTTACTCAATCACCAAATGCTGTAAGCTGTGATTTAGAAAAGTTTAATTAACCACAGTCCATCATATCACAGACTGCCACAAGTTCTGGAAAAAAGCAGTCGTCAGATTTTTTTCAGAACTTGGTTGTCAGCTGCAAAGTTAAAACTCTTTGTGTAGGAAGCACAGCTTTCTTTGGGACTGCATTATTTCAAGCTTCTGGAACAAACTCCCACAGGAAGCAATAACCACCTCAAATGTCTTTTTTTTTCTTTTCCAAATGGCTCTGGTGTTGTTCTTACTAACAAATATAGTGTACATATAGGGAATTAGAAGTATAATGAACTGTTTGACACTAAGTCATTGCTGTCTGTGGGAGAATGGTCACATACAACAACTGTCATTAACACCACAATAAATATTGAGTTGGCAAGCTTAGAAATCTAAAGTAGTAGTGTGGAGTAGCTTACGACACTCAGCTGAGATAATTAACATTATTAGTTTTGATAACATGGTCTAGTTTATGCATATTTTTGTCATGATACATTTATTGTGATTTTTAAGGAATAACCAATTGCAATTCTTGTATAGATGTTCTAGAAAAAATTCCATCTGGGGGGAAAATGTATTGCCTTTAAAGCAAAATTAAGAGTGAACACTGAAGAGCAGTACAAAAAACTGCTGAAAAATTTACAATAAGCCAATAATTCTTATGATTTCAGTTTGTTAATAAACCCACAATAAGTGTTTCCCTTTCACTTTTTGAGTATTTTAGACTTCTTTTTGAAGGCATATTATTGCTTCACCAGCAGCAGTGCTGTTTTCAGAAGGGACATTTCTAGAGGCAGAGACCTACATCTACAAAGAAATTTTGTTGCCTTCTCTCAATTCCTGTACGTGCTCTCCAGAGCTATCATTACCGGCAAAAGTTAGTTATATCATGAGATTCTTTGAACTGCTGCCTGCTTCTAAACTGGCTCTACCTAATGCAATTGTTAAAAAGCATATTTTAAATATGTGTTTATAAAACAGTTGAGAGCTGTACTGTGAATAGGGCTTGGTTTCTTCCCAAACATAACAGTCAAAGCAGTTACAATAAACAGTGCAGAAGAAAATTACTGAAGGTTTTACAGTTTGAAACTGTGACTGCGTAGGCAAGTAGATGAATACAAACACGTAACCTTAAGAGAAAAGCTAAATTACTGTATCACAAACTTGTACTGAAGGTAACTTCAAGTACATCTTTGGACCATCAAGCGAAGACTGCACAAACCCAAGTACAAGTATAAGGACTTCAGTGAAGTAAAAGCGTTAACAACTAGAAGCTGTAGTTCTCTTGCACGAAGGCTGATTGTCTGTGGTCCTAAAAGGCAGTTTTGTCCTTTTCAATTTTGTTAAATGAAGATAGCTGGCTTTCAAGAACACATTTCCTAAAGACAGAGTTGACCTTTTCTTCAAACTATTGCTTTGTTTACTGTAACAGAAATTATGTATGAGATCTTGAAAACGCTACGCTTTTCAGACAGCTCTGTCATACACCACAGTTAATCCTTCATTTAGAAAGTAATATGAAACTTACCCTCAACAAAAATATAGCAGGTTTTAAGGTTTATTTCAGAAATGCTGATATACACGGTATTAATTACAGATCTTTTTTAAAAGTTGTATTAATGAAGCTGTTTTAAGTTTTAATATAATGACAAAATTATAGATACGAAGATATCTGAACGCTGTAACAATTCTTTTTTTGCCATGTTGCCATCCAGGTCATGGTATTTCAGTCTTATTTCTGGCCAAGCTGTGACAGCTACACATGAAGAGACAAAAAACATTAGGTTGCTAACTTTATTCTTTCAGTCCAATGAATATCCAGTTCATACAGGATACATTTCTGTCCTATAATCTTTGGTTATTTCTTACAACCAAAAGCATGCTAGCAATAGAATATTTAATGCATACCCTCACATGAGAGGATCTGGGCTTCAAATCATACGACTTGAATAAATTTCACTGTTAAAAGTGTAGTATATACAGCTGGTCATGGATGAACAAAGAAATTAATTAAGCTGACTGAAGAGTGATAAGCTGGTAAGTACCGTTTGTTTTGCTTCCTTCAAGTGCGACAAGAATGAATTTAGTTCTTCAAAACATAAGTCTGAATAACAATTAATTCTCACATTGGGCAGAAGTAAAACCATAGATGGTGACAGCTACTGAAGGGCTATTATTTCCTGACCACTGTGAATGCTTTGTATTTTGCATTTGTATTGGAAAGAGTCAGAGAAGTAATGGCACTGATAAATTTTTTAACAGCATTAATAAGACTGATTTTAATATAGATGTGGGCAACCTCAAGCTCCCATGATGCCAGTACTCATAAATAACAAAGTTTAGGACAAAAGTTTCAAGATTGCAGTTGAATAGAAGTTTTTAACTTGGAAGAGTTGCTAGAATAGCCTGGGAATACATGCTATTTGTGGAAAGTATCAAGAACTGAGTCATATATATATATTTTTTCCATTAGGATTTATATTAAGGCAATTATTATGAGCTTGTTCATCTGCATTACCTGTGAACTCACATTGACAATACAGGCCTTCAAAAAAAAAAGTTAACAACAATGACTCCAAACCCCCCACTTCAATCAAGTGAAAACAGGTAACAAACATATTAATTTTTCACAGCACTTTGTTTTTACAAAAACAAAAATCCATGGAGAGCTATAAAAGTAAGTTTTTTTAAAAAAAAAAGTTACGGAAGTAATATTTATTTATGTAATACGTATTACAGAGTTGTTGTCAAAGGTACTCACCTGCTTTATAAATTGCGTAGCATTAAAAAGTTCACTACAGCCATAGAGGACATGTTTGCCTTGTTTACCCTAATAAAAACAAAAGACAGGAAGAAACCAAGTGTCTAACAGAGTAGCAGAAGTGGCTTTAACTAACTGTATACCAAAAAGTTTATTTCCTGATGATCTTTAAGTCCTATACTTTTGGCCAAAAAAAGAAGTATAGTTGGTCCACCACAGATAAAAATAATTAAATTGAAATGGAAAACAAGAGCTAAGGCAGAAAGATGTGGAAAAAACGTGGCATTATACACACTTTAAACTCCCAAGAATGTTAAGTTCTTTGATGCATCTATGCATGGCTTGGGAAAGAAATAACCTTATAAAAAAGGTCCTCCCTTCTGCGGCCTCCTACAGAAAAAGAACAAATGCCACCCCCTAAAACAACTGGGCATTGCTGTAAGAATAGTAATATTTACTGTTTCTGCTGTATTACAGACAGAAAGCTGCTACTTGTCCTTCATTTCCATGTTATGATAAGGTTTGAAACAGGTTTTTTTTTTTTTTTTTGTAAAAGGATTCTGAAACAATGTTACATTGAATGCAGTTGGGTAAGTCATAATCCTGGTTTGCAGTGAACACTTTGGTAGTATTTGCTTGATCATGCAGCATTTTAGATGTGAAAACTGGTATAAGCAATGCATATTTCAGTTTCAGACTGAATTTACTCCCAGTGTTGGGCTAATAATGCCATGGTTCCTTGAAGTTCAAGTATAGGCTGTTTAAATCTGTTTCACTGTTAAGTTAATTTGCATTTTCCCTTATTAGTCAGATTTCTGCAATTTAAAAAACAAACAGAAAACACCTTTCTTGCTCTACGTGAGTCATAAATGATAAACAGTTAGGAGAACTGGCAGGACAAAAACAGCACAGAAGAGGCCTATCTGCATCGACTGTTACTTTTTCTGACAGGAAGTTAAAGCTTACTTATTAAAGAGCAAAAGAGGAACACAAGCCTTCACAAAATGATTTTGTTTCATATACGTTACCAATTGTGCTGTTTCAGCAGAAAGTCACAGAAGCGGATTCTAATAGTCTGTAGCTGGTGGTCACATGCTAACTGGTGAGATGGTAATCCTGGTTCAAGTCCTCATTTTTATTAATTTTGAGTGGTTTGTGGTAATAAGCTATTCTTGTCACTGAGCAGGAACTTGAGCTTGGTTCTTCCCACGTTTCAGGCGAGTTTACTTAATGTTGAGGCCTGAACAGGTCTGGTTTTGATCTAAACTGGTATTTTGACAGATTCCACTTTCAGTAGTATGAATGAATAGAATAGCATTTATTGCTGCACAGTACCAAAAAAAATTTAAACACTAGAAATAAATGTGAAATGGGATTGTTGCTTCTCAGGCAGCTCTAAAATACACATTCCTGTACAATTCCAGTCTTACATTTATTTAAAGTTACACTTTTAGAGGACTATATAAGCATACACATTTTCAAAGTTAATTACTTAGTACATTGAAACGAGTGTATTATATCACCAAATCATTATCGGAGCCAAGCTGAAACTGCTTAACATCTTAGTACTCTTCAAAGTCCATTATTATTATTGTTGTTGTTGTTATTATTATTATTATTTCACTTAAGAACTATGCAGGATTTAAATTTCTTGTGATAAATGATAATGTCTAGCACAGGTAGATTGTCAACAATACCCTCCTAACAGTCTACAAAAGGAAATTAAAGGACATGCTGAATTCCCATGCCTTAAAATTTTGATGACACGTTTTCAGCATGTTGACCTGACTCAGCCCTTTTGTCTGTTTTAAGGCACAATCTGTCTTACTGACATTATATACTTGCTTTTTGATGAACTGAGATTCTAGCACAGAACTGAAAATAACTGGACTGGAGGGTTTCTCTTAGTTCTCCTACAAAAACCCGAAAAACGTCAAAGCTGAACACTGCTTCCTGTTTCAGAAAGTTTTAAAATACTTCCTCTGTTTTCAGAGGCAAACTGATAAAATGGATAGTGCTTAAAAAAATAATGTAGTGAATAAAATCTTTGTTGCATCTGCTTGCAAGAACAGATCTGTTGATTTTTTTTTCTTTTTTATTCTGGAGGAATACTGATTGAATATTAGAATAATTAATATGCAACATCTAGTGAAACAACAGATGCCAGAAGCGTACCACATGGAAAAGCAAATTTTATTGGATAAGCCTGTAAGAGTCATCTGCGTGAGGCAGGCAAGTCTCCTGGGAGCAGGGTGTGGGAAATCAAAGTTTTCATTAACCTTTCTTGTTTTTCAAAAGCAAGGGGCCAAGCAGAATAAAGGTGACGGAGGTTTCCCCCTTGGGAGGTCATATCCCACTGATAAGTACACAGTCTGATTGGAGAAATGTACAGCACACTTCACCTGTAACAACTGATGATGAAGAAACCTCTGTCCACGGATTCCAGAACAACAACAACAAAACTGTCAAACCTCTCACTCTCCACAAGACCTAACATTGCCATTCCCACAGCCCTCAGTTCCTTCTGTCCTCTCCATTTATTTACCCTATGACTTCCTGCTTACCCTCTTACTCCTCAGAACTTCAGCTTCTTGCCACTCTGTATGAAAAACTGGGTGTTTAACTTGCCATCATATAAAAGCTCTGTACATACATATGTACATGCATAGACAGCTAACCTCAGCTATGCCAGTATGCAGCTAGGTATTAGTCTCTGGCAAATTCAGGTTTATTTTAGTAAAAGTAACAAATATGCATCACAAATGTACATGTTGCTGGGCATCTTTTGAATTGATACAGCACCTGAAACAGCTCTGGGTAAACTAAGGAGCAAGCCAAAGCTTGACAATGCACTCTGCTACAGGCAGAACGCTCTAAATAGTTATGAAGAATATCTTAACTGCTAAGCTGAACCTAAACAACTTCCATAACTTTCCTCTTCCTCTCCCTTTCCCTGTTCAGACCAGCTATGTTCCAAAATGGCTGCCTGCTAGAGGAAGAAAATAACCCAGCACACAACTTCTGCAAGATTTACTAGAACGGAAACACAAATCTCTCAAGTGCTTGTTACATGTAAGAAATATTTTTGTTATTAATATTGCATATTTACTCTTTGCTGGGAAAAGCCTCAATCCAATCCAGCACAGGACAGGAAGATAGTACCACGATAAGGTAAAATTGGGAAGGAAGAATGGACTGCTGCTGCTCTTATTGTATTACCTAATCCAAAATTTTATCAAGTTTTTTTTTTTTTCAAATTCCTGGAAAGTGCTTGCATCTCATCCCTGCCCCTGCAAGAATTGTAATGATTTGGTTACTTTTCTCCCACCACTGTTTTTTGGTGTATGTGTGTTCTGTTAGGCTCGTGAGCTGGAACCAGAGACATTAAATCTCTTACACCAGCATTACATAGTTGGTTACATATTCTCTTCTTTGTGCATATGACATCTCTTAGGTTTTCTATACAGAATCAAATGATCCAGCATTTCAAGAACGAGCTGCCATTAACTCATCAGCGAAAACTTTTAAATGTAGGTAAATAATAAATGCTGAGAGATTGATGTCAACGTGATCTTTGCTTTGACAGATAGCATATCATTTGCATTCAGAAGTGCAACATGAACAAAAATATCAGAAACAGTAACTGTTGTTCTGAATTAATAATCTCCATTTCTACTGATTTCTTAGGTACTTTTTTTCCCAGATTTTATATATATAATACCAATGTAAGAGCTAATTTCATAAGATTTAATCTTCCAAATACTAAATGTTACAGAAAGACTTCTAAAACTGGTTTTTATCAGTAAGTTAGAGACTACAACCCACAGAAGTGTACATACCTTTATGTAGTCAATAAGATTTTGATATTCAATGTAGTTGCCTCCTCCAACTACAAACACTATTGCCTAAAATGCAACACATACACACAATCAGCATATACAATCAAAATCTTAACATTTCAGTAGTAAAACATATACCAAATCATTAAACATACAGCAAAAATCATCTTAATCCCACTTCAGTCTAACAGGAACTGGAAACAGATACACTAGCTCTCTACCTGAAACAATAAGAGTTTTACGAGGACGCAGAATAGCAAGCAGAGCGCTTTTAACATGTCACTTCATTCTACTAAGAAACGTTTGAAACTTATGCAGTTTCAACAAACTTAAGAACAGCTGAAGTATTTTCATGGATTCTTAAGAACTAAGTTGGGAAACAAGTAAAATACTTCTGTTAAAAAGAAAGATATTTTTTCATTGTCTTTCCCCTTCCCACCTACTACTGGTAATAATAACATTAAAGGTACAAAGCCATCAGTATTTTCTGGGCTAAGTTTAAAACCAGAACAATTAATGAATAGAACAAGGAGACTTAACAGTTGCATGTTTTTTGTTAACATTCACTACCCAAAATTGTTTGACTACACTACATGAATTTTACGTAGCCTCTATTTTAATAGTGTCATTTTTGCTATGACCATCTATAAGACACCTCAAGGTATTTCTTTTGCTCAAGAGGATAATTAAGACATTTCAAGAAAAATTACAGACATTTGTACATTGCCAAGGCAAATGTTTTGCCAATGAAACTTGTTAATAAACAACCTTGGTAATAAACAGGTAAGACTTTTACTATTTGCAAACATTTATGTTGAAAAATACTGAAAGTTACTGGCATTTGTATAAAATGAAAAAGGAGCAAGTGCTAACTCCAGTTGTTTTGCTTCTTTCCTTAAATTACGGAGACTGCTCAAAGTACTGTCACTTAAATCAGTGGTCAACGCTACTGTTTAAGCCTGTACAGAGGATTAAATTTAGATAGCATTCTAAAGCTCTGGTATAAAAAATGGGGGTGTTAAATTACTGAGTACCCAATTATGGTGTTACTAAATTAATATAATTATCTCAAGAAGATTTTTTTTCCTCCACTGTTAGTTAATGCTTACACAGTCCTTTGAAAAGACTTCTTCAGAATACCAGCTAATTACAATTAATACTAGATGTAATTAGATTAAGTGGTTTTTGCAAACAGGACCTCTTGTTTTCTTAACCGTAGTCATAAAAAAAATAGCTGGTACTTTAGGATTTATTTATTTTTTAATACGTGAACACCGAGAAGTAATTTCTACATGACTTACCTCCTGGAATGGGTTTTTGTTTCTTGGAACTGAGCTATAAAAAACAAAACAAAACAAACAAACACCTTACAACTTAAATCTTGTTAGATATTAATAAAAATATGCAAAATATTTACATCATGTACACATGTTTATGGAATACTAAATAATATTAGACAAGAATTTGAAGTAGAACAATAATTGCCTTTCTGCATTCATCTGAACTATTTTATTTAAATGATTTGTTATGGAAAATCATCATTCATTCTACAGGAACAAATACATCAGTAAACAAGAGTTTTACTTCATCAGTTTTAAGGTCGCTGCTTGAATCATGAGCTTTATGACAACACTTCTTTTAGAGCTTTTAAGCTCAAACTTTAGTGCTGCTAGCTAGGAGCACAAATGAGAGACATAAGGAAAAAAAATTCATCAATGTTAGCACTGTTCATGACACAAACCCTGCCTCCTGGAATGTAAACTAGGTAAGTCAGTCACTTTGTGATGCCTGCATGTACACTTATTGATGCTTCAAAATCTCAAAAATTAATATAGGCAGCAGGTGTGTGTTCTGCTGTCAGGTGTCACAGCAACAACACTAGGATTAAGATGATTTAAGGAGGAAGCTACACTTCAGGTGGTAGAGAAAATCCTCCAAAAATGTTATAAAAGCAGAATGAAACAATGAAAGTTGCAATTAAAATGAAACAATAACACAAATTTTTCTTTGATGCTTTCAAAATCTACTCAATCTTTCAAGTTATATAGGCTGTAATAATACTTTCCAATAAAACACATATATTCTCTGAAATTTGTTTCCTATTATTTATGCTATTGGAAATAGACTTTCCATGACTCAAGAACAGAGAAAATAGGGACAGATTAAATTACTATTTAACACAAATAACTAAAAACAGGTCTGGACCTGCTTTATCCATATTCATCTAGTAATAAACCCCTGCAATTAAACGAGCCGATTGTTTTCCCGCAGCTGCGATGAAAATTATTTTTAGAAGGTATGTTAAAATTAAGTATCTTCTCCGTGTCTAGGATATTAGAGGTGAGATTATCAGCCCCAGGTTCTGGTCACAGAAGCAGAAGATACAAATTTATAAACTTTCGGTGCAATTCCTTTCTTTCTTTCTTTTACTGGTAAAATAAGCTATATCTGACTCCACCTTCA
>VXAL01007526.1:84953-98891 GCA_013399475.1 Chauna torquata | reverse complement strand
AAATTGCACGCAGGACTAAAGTGGATTTCATCTGGGTGCTTACATTCAAGATCTCCATGTTTTAATGATTCTGTATAACAGAAATAATTCTTCTCCAGTAGTAGACAAATTATCTTGGGAATTTACTAGAGCTCACAAAGCATAACTATCTTTAATATTACAAAATATTTAGTATACATGTGGTAGTTAAACACAAACAAATCTAGTTGATATTAAGGACCTCAGCAATTACATAAAATAAGTATCTTATCCTCAAGTTTGTCTTTTTAAAGAATTTAATTTAGATGTAATTCATGCAATCTCTGTAAAATGCTTTTATACACTCCACTGGGAATTCCAGCAGCATTTGCAAAGTCTGCCAGCGTTCATGATTTTGACAGCCTGGTTTATAGAAGTGGTACAGCCACTCTGAAGTAAGGAGAGAGCTCGGAACGCATAGACATTACTAGACTAAAACAGAGAGGTATTTTAGAAACCTTTAACTCAGATAAAGAACTGCAGATTCCCTGCTAATTAGAATGAATTACAGATTAATGCCAGAACTAAAATCAGAGTTAGAAAAACAGCATTAAAAACATTTTCTCATTTAATTATTACTTCTGTGTGCTTTTCCTGTGGGCATTAAACTGAATACTAAGTAGACGCATGAAAAGTGGCAAACAAATAGAAATAGGATAAGCTAGCTTTTTTTTTCTGTTTTTTAAATACACCATTCCTGCAGAAATCAGACCTGAGGCTGCAGGAAAATAAAAACCTTTTCCTTTAAGTAATGTCTGGTCTGCCAATAAAAACAAGCGTGTAGACATTTCCTTATACAGCTGAATTTTATTCAGCAATAAAATTCAGACTTTTGAAATTATGAACTTAATTTTCAAGATTTCAAATTAAAATGGAAAAAGACCCATGGAAATACCCTTGAAGTTCAGTCTGTATTCAGTTTTCTGCAGAAACCTACATGACTAGTTTGGATTAAGGAAGTCCCCCAGTTTTAGAGTTTTTTGGTTTAATGCATGAGAAGTAAATATACAGTATATCCCTAAGCCTGGAATATGTCACACTCACTGAAAGGGATGATATTAACCAAAATACAGTTCCATTCATATGTATCATAAATAAATTTTACCTACCTCTTAAGTCAATACAAATGTACATACTGTATTGACTGAGGCTAAATTCCTTTTGTGACTTTGTCATAATAATATTAAAAGTTTGCACATCAAAGATCATCCATACTCAAGAATCAAACCATTTTATGGAAGGTGGTGTTCAATTTCATATCTATGGGTGAAAATCTGTGTGTATTTGACAATACGACTTTTTTTTGTTAGGAAAATTTAAGGTTTTAATCTCTATTTAGTGATACTACAACAAAGCAACTATGCTATTAGATTTATAATAGAACATTCCTTTATGAATCATAATTTCAAAAGCAACTACTTAAAAACCTACGACCAACAAATGTTACTATTTTAAAAACAACAACAAAAACCACACAGATCACTTTAAGGTCATGATGTTTCAGAAGAAATATTTCAAGAAAAAGTGCAACTATAGTTAAACAATCTAGACAAAAAAATCACATTATACTATTGCCCCTAAAAACTGTTGTATCTGTTCCTGCTTCTGATAAACTCGGAAAGCACAGGTGTAGACTCATCTGTCGTTCCTGGTAGCTGGCCTTGTGAGACTGAACAGGCAGCAGGGACAAGCAACATAAAGAGTGATTTAAGGACAACTGTAGACGATTTTTGCACAGCATACCATTCTGAATAGTTTCAAAATCTTAACTGACAATATTTGTGAATGTTGGCGGTGTAAGTTGCACGTTTCATGTACGTAGTTTATTGTAGCATTTTATATTTGGAATATAATTTAAATTATTTGCATTCATTGTAATAATTGCTTGACTTCTGAATAACCTGTTCTACTTTTGCATAGAAACTTTTATCTGTATGTACATTTCATATGATTACTGTGGTTGGCTAGTAAGATTCAATGAATTGTAAAAGAGATTATATACAGGAGATAAAAGAGATATATAAAGGAGATTTTTTTTCTGTGTCATTAAAAACCAAACAACCAAACAACAACAAAAATCCCCTATCTTAGGCTTTTTTTCCCTCCCTTTGTCTTTTGCCAGCAGGGCAATAGTTTTCTATTGTGGGGATGGAAAAGGATCTCAAATATCAGAAGATGAACAGAGGCCACAGTGGTGTGTTTCTACACACTGCCCTTTTTCAGGTACAATTTCACTTTGGTTTATCCTACAGCAAGCCTAAACATATTCCACAATAACTGTCTTTCTTCTGCTGGCTGAAAAGGGGGAACTTATTCAAAAAGTTGCTGTCAGTTTTCCTACATGTTACGAGAACCATTCTTTAGCGCTTGCCTGGTCTCCTATAACTTGAAAAGTAGGACTCCCTGTTTTGGGTCACAGATTCTAGCCTCTGACATGGTAGTGTAATGTGAAGTCACTGACAGATAGATGGTCTCAATCTCTCCTTTTTTAAGTGAGAAGATCAATGTTTTCTCCAACTTGTCAAAGGGTTCTTGGCTCTTTTCTATGAATACAGTGTGACAACATCAAGTCAGCAAAAAGAGAACATATAACTTGTAAACTTTTCCAAATCAATTCCTAAACTTGTAGCCTGAGGAAGCCAGTGTTTACTTTGAAAATTTGTTTCAGTTTTCACCTACTTCTAAGTTACCAGTACTTTTTAATTTCAGATTTCCATATGAAGTGTTCCAAGTGACCTCTACTGGTTGACTAGATAAAATTAGCCCTGTACATCTCTTCCAAGTCTTGCAAATGGGGACAACTCTGCTGCTGAAAACGACATTAATTTCTTGGTTTGTTAACAGAAAGCAACTTTTCTGCCTAACAATCATGACATACTATCTATGAAGTACAGTTTAAAAAAAGACAGGATTACTTGCATGTTGATCATTTTCCTACTTTACTATTATTTATCTCCCTTTATATATCATTAATACCCGAAGCTGTAAGTGGACTAAGAACAGTATTTCAAATAATGAGTTTTGCTACTTTCCAGGCATACGTATATTACTGTCATAACCACTGCAGTGCAGAATACAACCTACCATTAAACCTGTTGGCACTGGGTAACTCAGATGAGGATGCACAGCTGACAAGCGAATTGCTAACTAAAGTACGGGCATACCCCACTAAAGAGGTAAAGATGGATATGTGGATGCAAATGGCTGACCAGGTCTGAAGAGCTGAAAAGTGTTACCTAACTAGCAGAAATAGTTCGAAAATTCGGCTAGAATTGCAAAAATCCATGCATTCTTTGTACTTCTTTAAACATTTGTTAAGCAAAATAGTGCAAAGATGAGATATTTTTGTTACCAAGCCGAAATGTTGTTCAAATGATGAAAACAAAGGGATTTACCTTACCTCTTTCTAGGTATACTGATAAACCAGTGTGAGATATTACAATTTTATCTCTCTTTCTGATTCTGTTGTCATTAAAACAGGGGGACTGACATGATGTGGCAGACATATTGAACCTTTTAAAATTACTTTTAACAGGTGATTTTTCAGAACAAATGTGCGTATAGAATGGTCATATGTAACAGTTCTGAAGGAACTAAATACATAGGAAAAAAAGATAGCTTTGACTGTAAACTACGTAGAAGATATTTTGGGCTATTTTTAGCTGTAAATTCTAGCGAATGTCTTGACTGTGCATCTAGAACTTAAGCATTTCAAAACTTCATTAACTTAGACAAGTCTAAATAAATGTTTACAGGAACAAGGGGAAAAGAGGACTTTTCTGACAAAAAAACAAACAAACCTGGTTTCAAACTGGAAGACTAGTAAAATATTTTCCTCTAAATAGCAAAGCTTTAAAGATGTGGGAAACAAAATTTTCTGTAATACACCTGTTCATAATTGACGTTTGAAATTGTGCTCTTAAAAAGAAATCACCTTGATTCAAAGAAAATTTCAGCCCACAGTTTAACTTTCAGAAATTCAGGAGCAACAGAAACTCAGTATAGTACAAGAGTAATAGAAGCTCAGAACTTCTCCCCCCAGAACAGTAGTTCCAATGAGACACAATAAATTGTCGTGATTTAGAAACTACTTTTATGCTACAAAATCTTAATAGTTATGAAAATGGTTCTATTATTGAGATACTACATGATTAGATTTAACTGCACTATCATGAACAAAAAATAGCTATGACATATTACGTATCACAGCCTAAAGATTTCACTTGTTCTGTCTGTTTCCACGTGAAGGCAGTTATACTCACAGGGTTTGACTTCATCTCCATCAGGTTGTCCAATATACGTGTGACTGGTAGATTCTGTTAAACAAAACGTGAAATTAATGGAATGCTGAAGATTACTAAGAATTATTCACAAGCACACTATTATTTATAAAATAGCTAACACAACATTTGAAATATTACTTTAAACAGTTTTGCTGTCATGTTTTGAAGAGGTTGAGTATTTTTATCATCACCTAAATTACCTTCTGTACAGAACAGTTTTTAATAATTCCCCCCCTCCAGGTTACTTCCCAAAGAACAAATACAAAGCTACTTAAAAAAAATTACAGTACCGAAATAAAATGTTTGCTGTAAAACACAGTATTTTCCTCAGCAGTCAACACTTAACACGATACCGCTTTCACCCAAACTTGTTCTCTGTTAAATAAGCCACCAGCTTCAATTCAGAATTCTGAAAATTCCAACATGAATAGGTGCCCTGAAAGTGACATGCTGCATAGCTATATATGCATTCTCATCTCAAAACTTTCCAACGCTATAGGGCCAAGAAGACTGACCTCACGGGGTTTCATGATATCACACATGATGGAAATGTTTTACAGTATGGCTTATTTTATCTAGCACTTTTCCCAGGTGCATTTTTTAAAGACCAGCTAAATTTCAGCTAATAGCTTGTAAGCTGAGCCACTTGGAATCCACAACGGAGATAAATAGTGCCTTCTAGTTTTATATCCTAGAGTATCTTAGGCAAAGGAGTTAAGAAGAGGACCCACATGTTAGAAATCACAGTAAGCTAACCATACCATTATGCCCATGAATGACGTGTGTCAATACCACATTCTTTACTCGGAATTCCACAGATGGTCTTTGTAAACAGAAGCTCCACAGGAACTAGTAACACTGGCAGAAGATGTAATAGAAGATAATGCAGACACAACAAATGGCCAAAGGTTCATGTATGTACGGTGCTGTTTTTTTTTCTGCAGGCTAAACTAGAAATCTGTTCAGCCAAGTGAAGAATCTCACGTCCAAATGTATTTATAAAGCTGTTTTCTAATGGCCAATACAAATACCAAGCCAGACCAGAAAACTCAACTGAACAACTGCACTTGCCTGGAATGCTCTAAGAAAGGGTTTAACTTATTGTAATGCAAAATAATGTCCTTGATTCATGTTGGCAAACATTATTTTTGCTGCTAGTTCTAATTCTATTTCAATAGCAATTTAGTACTTCAGAATCTTAGGAAATTTACTTTTCTTTATCCAGTTTTGGAAAATTTCACTTTTTATGGTAGTCACTCATTTCCTGCTTCAGTCCTGTTATTACAGCAAATAGAAAGCCTGCATGGAAAAACTTTCTTCCTCTTTATTAAAGTAAACGTATATAAAGCTCAGAAGAGATGGAGGCTGTAACAGACTGTTAGTAAAAAGCAAGCATCTTAGTGTGTTTGACCTATGAAGCAGTGTCCTAGAATGCCCCAGCTGATGGAATTATATCAGCGAAGCTCTTTTCCTGAGGTAGATTGTTCGGGTTTGTTAGAAGGCATTGCAATTTTCTGATTACAAAGCTAGAGATGCAATGATAGGAGCATCCCTAATGTGGATGCAGAGCTAGCACAGAACAACATTCCTATTAAAAAAAAAAAATCCATTCAAGTACTCCATTCAAGTTCTGGTTGTACTCTGAAATTACCAAGAAAACTCACCACATACATGGTAACAAAACTAGTTTTGGTTTACATTATGAATTACTAATCTGCATAATACTCAAAATCATTACAAATGCAATGGTACTGGGAGAATAAGAAGGCCAGTACTTAGTGAACAAGCAAGAAGACCCCCAAATTCCCAGGACGAATGGTTTTCTCTGCCTTTTAATAAAAAATCATTTGGTTCAAGAGCATTCATTGCAAGGGTACTGCAATTACACAGAGGTGACGTTCCATGATTAGATAGCAGAATTTTCCTCTAGACACCTAGTAAAAGTTAGAATTCCGAGGTAATAAATAAAAGGGAACAAAGACGAGACAAAAGAAAATAATAAAGAAACTGCAGTCAAGCTTGTCAAAGCAGAGTGATGCAAACTCAGGCTGCAACATTTCCAGTATCAGCTACTTTCAGAGCCTAGCTTCATGACTGCCTGCTCAGAGAGCAGGAAAAACAGCTTTCCTCTCTGTTCTCCCACAGTGAATCCGATCCATCTTCAAACCTAAGCCCAGTGCCCAAGTCTCTATGAGCAGAAGCTAAGTTTCAGACTGGAAGAATTCCTACTCCAAGGTGTGAAAAGAGCTACATCGCCTTGCTCTCCATTTAATTCCTACTATTAGGCCTTGTAGCCATTGTGCGATTCCAAGTCACGTAACTTCATCTCAGCCCAGACCCCCTTTCTCCTTGGTATATGAATGGTAAATTCCAATCTGCCACTCAATTTTTATTTTGCTGCCTCAAAGCAGCCACAACCTCTGTTATCATTCGTGTTAAACAACTTGCTCTTTTAGATTATTTTCAGTCATTCCTGGATGCAGATACAAAATCAAAGAATTTTTGACCCAAGGACATATACATCATGCTATGTTTCTGAAGTCAAGCCT
Organism: Chauna torquata; assembly: GCA_013399475.1. Lineage (NCBI taxonomy): Eukaryota > Metazoa > Chordata > Aves > Anseriformes > Anhimidae > Chauna > Chauna torquata. Next base: position 92,041 of record VXAL01007526.1, on the reverse strand, counting down.
GGAAGTACTACGATGCTTGTTTTACAGCTGACACCCTGGCGATGTCCCCTCCCCAACCCAACTCCTGCCCACCCCAAGCCTACTGGCTCTGGAGGGGTTTGGAGAGCAAATGCTCTCCAAAGCAGCTCTCCAGCATCGCTCAGCAGCAGACAAAACACTGGTGTGGTATCAGTGCTGTTCTAGCTACAAGTGCAGAGCACAGCGCTGTATGGGCTGCTGTGGGGAAAGTAACTCCATCCCAGCCAGACCCAATACAGCATGAAATGAACTAGTTCCATGTAAAGTTACTTTATCGATTTGTGATTTATTATGATAAATTGCTCTTAGAAAATGGTTATTGACATTTGCATCCGTGTACCACAGAAAGACAAAGAAATCCACTTATTTTCATTCATGTTATATCCTATTGCTTTACAGTACACAAATGGTTAATTTATATATGTATCTGCTCACAGAATTAAAAAAAAGATTTGAGAACAAATAAATATATGTGAGAAAGTTGTTATTTTAGGCAAACTTTAATGAGATGAAATAGGCAAAAGTAATATTCTTGCGAGGTCATCTAGACTTATGATGGTGATCCGTTAGTAGATGTTTGCATTGGTCATAACATTCAACCTAGTGGAAAGTACACTAACAGTTAAGAAGCAACCTCATTTCTGGCAGGTCTATAATCTAGAAAATTCCAAAAAGAATGAAAGTAATGAATAATGTTATGAAACTGCACGTTTTTCGTTTGTTCTATTGCTTTTGATTTCCACTGTTTACATTAATTTCAGATAGCCTAAGCCAGCACTGCTGCCGAAAAAGCAGTACCACTCTTCCCTCATGCCTGCCTACCCAGATGAGGAAACAGGTCATTGTTAAAACTTTGCTCTGGCTTAGTTTTAACCATGGATCAGCCTCCTATCTGACACGCAGTGCAGCAACCTGCAAGCTTCGAGTGGCACAGAGGATGCTGGAGGGACGGGCGGAACACAAGCTGTTGACAATGCTGACTCAAGCGCACACAAAACTATGACCTTGAAGTGGCAGTGGAGACAGGGAAAGTCACAAGACTGTACAATGAGTAAGAACGTAACATTTGGAAAAGAGTCAAGATACATCAATAAATGCTTCACAAATTGGCCTTGAGAGAGGTCTGTTACAGGTCTTGGTAACATATACCATGTGGTACATGGTCATTCTGCTCCCCTGCGCCTTCCTCATAAGAGGTGCATGGCTGAAAACGCAAACATCTGAACAGTATCTAGCTAAAGGATGAACAGAAAGTGCAATAAACGTGTGAAGAGAGGAACAGAGCTATAAGCAGTATTTAGATATTACCAATATATGCAGACGTGATGATTTTTGAATCCTTTTTTAAAAAACACTTTGCAGTTTAAGAAAATAATTTTAAAGATGAGAATTTAAGGGTGTCATTGTAAAGAAGAACTAACATCAAAGAAATGGGTAAAAGAAGCAACCCTGGCAACAAATGTTTGGATGAACTGGAAAAGAATAAGCTGAGGTGAGATTCAAGATGACTTTTCCTTACGTAAGATGGCAAATGTTAGCTTGGACAAAAGATCTGAAGTGTTAAACAGTCAAGCCACTTCAGTTATAATAAACTCAGGAAGAGTTTACATAGCAACGGAACTAAAAATGCGTGTTGTTGACAGAATATATCAAAAAAGGAAATTCCAAAGGATGATCTACAAAAACACCTAAAAATGCTTAGGAAAAAAAGAATTTAAATCCCTGAATGAGAAACAAAAAGTTAACTTTAATAGAAATACCACAGACCTGTATCGTGCTTAAAAATATGGGGAACAACAGCATTTTATTTGGCTGCCCCAAAACACCTGCATGAGGAATTAAAAGCCAGAAGAAAAAAATACTGAAAACATGAGTTTTTAGTAAAATTTTTTTTGGGGGGAAAATTGGGGCTTCTTACTCATTGCAAACTGAAAACAAAGCAAGCAATTTTGTCAAGAATGATACTTTTTAAAGCCAAATGTTAAAATAAATCACATAATTTTTAATACAAGAAGAAAAAGAAGTCTCATAGAATATGATTATCTATTGTTAAACTAACAGTTCATCTTCATATCTCTCAGCAAAATATAACACACAAACTGTGTATTTAAAACTTTTTTCTTGACTGTGTTTCATGATGCACCAGTGATCTGTAACTGTGCAATGGAACTTACCATACCTAGTCACAGTGGAATTCCTTCAGAATTAATTTCATTGACTACCTTATAAAAGCTCCATAGATATATATTTTTTTAACTTTCTACGTTATCAGATACTTTTCATGCATAAATTATGTGTAACAGGATGACGAAACAAACAGAATCAATGATTAGAATAACTATATCAAAAAGATGCATATTTAACTAGAGGTTTCATTTTATTTAGTTCATATATGCTATACTTCTAAATTAAATTCTGATTCTTCCACTAAGAATGATATGACTAATGATCTTTTTGTCATAAATTTTGATTGCTAAATATTTCAGAATTAAGATTTTTTAACTGTAAATCTTTATTTATTGCCATCTGACAAAAGTGCATATTGGATAAAATAATGTGTCCTCTACAGGGAAGCAGGTTTCCACGGACCACAATTCAAAATTTCAGCTATGAGTTATACAAGCAGGGTTCTTTTTCTTTTCCTTTTTTTTTTTTGTAAGTTATCTCGAAATTTGCTTGCCAGTTATGCTCTGAAATATTTTCTGAAGTTAAGTGAATGTTTGAAGGTGGGCCGTCTCATAAAAAACTCACTCTGATTTTCAAGCACATTTCAAGATTATGGTTGCTGTATATTACTTAGGTGGAAAAATTGGAAATGCTTGAATTGTAACTGAACAGAGAACGAATGCTTTGAGCCTTTCAGTCATCCTGGAATAGATGCTTTTAATACATGCTGTTCTACGCAAAGACACAGAGAGTTTTTCATGTTTATGAAGGTCTAGCCTATTTTAAGTATTCCACAGCAGCTCTTTTTATAATGCTGAAATCAGTCTTAACTGCACATACTGGAATCTAGTTCATTACAAATGGAGGCATTCAAAGACAATTTGAACATTATTCGTTACTTGTCTAAAAACTGGAAACTATGAAGTGATAAATCTATCCAACAGCAGAGGCTGATGGTATTTTTTACTGTACAACTAACTTTATTAATGTGACAGAAGTAACAAAAGTTGTTTTTCTAAATGTTCACAATGCTCTCTCAATAGACTGATTTTATTATTATTATCTTTATTGGTCTTTAAACTTACTTGTTGCTTCAGTACCAAGTTCTTCACACCTTCCATCACAAACTGTGATCCTGTATTCATAACACGTGAAAACAGACTGAAAAACAAAAAGATGATATGTAAGATTTTCTTTTTTTAATTTGCATTCTTAAGCTTTACACTGATATCCAATTTCCATTAAAGCTGATGCAACTTAGGTACTAATTCATTCAATTTTTCATGAAATAAGCTGTTTTTCAAACCACACGGCAACCAAGTGTATGGGTATATACCTGTAATCTAACAATTAGATCCTCACCTATCAATAGGAATCTTGTGTTCTAGTCTTTGATCCACTGAACAGTTTATTTTAAAATTTCAGTACTGCAAGGATTTCAGTGCTCCTTTCAAGCACGTGTGTTAATCATCGGAGTTAACAGAGATGCTTAGTATTTCCAACCTACCAAACAGTAATTTTTCCAAAATTCCAAAATTACGAGACAGCATCAGAATTCTCTCTAACCATACTGCAACAGTCTCCTTATGACAGTGACAGCACATTTCTGAAAGTACAACGGGTAATGAGGATTCCGTATGGGATATAAGTACCACAACATAGGTACAGCCATTATCTTCTCTTTCAATGTCTTAAAATAAATAACTACACCTTTCAATAAGCTGACAGATACCCAGTCCAGGAGATCCTAAAGAAAAAGCAGTGCATTCTTGCATCCCAGACAGTCTCCTAGCTCTTGAAAAAACTAATTTTGAACGCACAAGGCTGTTCTTATCTTCTGCCATCGATTAAATAAGGCTCAACATGACGGCTGTCTTAGGTTCATTTCCTCATGCTGAATTCTTCTCCTATGAGAGCTTGTACATTTAATGTGCAGGTGCAGGTATCACTATATTAAGTTACTTTCTGGATTTAGCCACATGTCCTTCAATTTTCCTGTGGTGTAAGTCCTGTGCACTGTTAACCAGCGATAAGTGCTTGTAATTTTCTCTGTAAATTAAAAGTTTTTTACAAATAGGGAAATGCTTTATTCTGGGCCATGTATAGCACTAATCACACTTTTGGTACTACTAAAATAAGCTAAAAGAACCTAAAGGCTTACAGAAAAATAATCAAAAGCATACCCCAAAGGTTTAGGCGTAGTGTTTCCATAGCTGGTTGGAGCTGAAGCCATCTTAGTGAAAGCCCTGTGAAAGCAGAGGTAGAAATCAAGTGCTTCATCTCATGGCACATCCTGCTGTAGAATGTTCCAATCGGGTCATTTGAAAGTGAAAACACTTCTGCTTCTCAAACTGTTTCAGGAAGTAACTATTTATTACATGCATACCTCTTGTCTACAGCTACAATGGTTAAGGAACTGAAAGAAATTAGATTTTATATATAAAAATAAAGTCCTTGTCTTTTAAAACAGGTATAACTACAGTAGCTGACAGCCAGCATGGCCCTTTGGTATGAACCACAAAATCTGGAGTCTGAACTAGCCCAGCTTTTCACTGAATTCAATAAATTGTTTCTGTCATAGATAATTAAGGACATTGATACGTGTCATGTTCAATAGTGTTCTGGCATTATTAGAGTTCAGTTGTAAAATAAGATTTCGTATGTATCACCATAGCAATGACAGCAAAAAATTATGCCGAAATGAATGTTTAAGGATAATTTACGATGTATGAGAAGTAACACATAACTCTTTGATACCAACACTGTACTCTGTAAAATTACCTAATTATAGCCTCACAAAGGAGAAAAAGGAAATTACTTACTTCCATTGTTTTATGTAGTTCAAAGGAGCAAGATTACAACCTGCATCCATCAATGCTTTTTTATACTGCTCCAAATCAATCTGAAATTAGAAAGTGGAGAATTGCAACAGGTTTAGACTACTCTTAACTCTCTCCATGTGGAATACAAGATATTCTTATCTAAATATTAAATGTAAAGTTACAGCATTAACCTAAGTTAAAAAGCAATCATGAACCTTAATCCCATCCTCTACCACGCAGGAAAATACAACTTAAAATGCAATTTTCTATAAGTAGCTCTCATTAAACTTAACTGTATTTGTGGAATTAAATCCTGTGCACTTTCAGCTAAGGGAACAGTCTGTTATATCAGCATCTTTCAAAAACCTGACAGAATACTGGTTTCTGTAAAATGTCACAACAACAGCTAATAAAAATGAAGAGTAGTTAATATACATTTATAAGAATACTTTCTCTTTGCCTAAGCCAACATAATTTTTCTATCAGTTTCAGTCAGTATAGCAGTTCATCATAAAATGATTCCATGTTATCTATATTAATTTTCCATTACATAATATTTCTACAGTATAATAAAAAAAACTTCCCTAAAATTAATCATGATAAGCTCTAAAGAATTATTAAGAAATTGCCTCCTGAATTATTCAGATATCGACACAAGTATTTCTACATTATGTATCCACTAGTCAACTGACCAAATTATTTTTGAATACACAAGGATAGAGCGAAAAGTCATATTAATAATTTTTTTAATCTACTTATATTGGGCAGTGGAGCAGACTAATGGAAAGTGTGCCAAGATGCGTCTTGTAATAACTGAACTAAATGTTTCAAAAGATGATCTTCCTTCTTACTAGCCATTCATATCCTTTGAAATAGCAGCTAATGCTTTGTGAACTGATTCCCTGATAATACTACAAAATTTATTTGAAGTTGTAATATTAACTGGGCATTTCATATTTCTCTTCATAGAGAAGCAGAAATACCTATTTAATGCTGAGACGATACAGAAAAATCCTGCTTGGTGAAATTTGGTGTTACAAGCTGTAAAGAACATACCTCTGACGGTGCCTGAGCTGAGCTTATGTAATAGATAAGAAATAATCGCATTTTGTCTTCTGGAGTTCCTGCTGCAGTGAAATAAATACATGAAAATTGTTACTATGCTATGCTAATTGCCCTTCAGTAATAATACATACGACATTCAGACCTTTAGTTATGACAATAATTGTTACTTCTAAGCATGGCCTTGTTCAGTATACAGAGCAGTGAATGACACTCAGCAATTTCATTAAAAATTGGGTTAAAGTGGCTCACTGTTTCTGAGTTGCTTACACTTGCAAGGTTTACTTGTAGCAAATACTATTCTTCAAGTAACATACAACATAAGTTATCTAGTGGCATTATGTCCTATTTTATGAGGGGATTGCAAGCATTAACAGGCAGTAGACCTGTGAAAGAAGAGACTGAAGATAAAAGGCCCAGCACTTTTTTTTTGAGCTCTACAATTTATTTATGCAGCTCTAGGGTTCACTGTACTGAAACACGTGAGGGCTACAAAAGCACTTATGTGAATCTTTGGTCAGGAAAAAAATGCTAGACTTCCAACCTGTCTTCAGGAAGGATTTCACCTCCTGAATCACCAATTATCATACCATTTCTTGGAGAAAAACACTGCTACAAATTCTTGGGAAGCATTATCAATGGGAATCAAAATTCATCTCTGCCAGATCAAAATGATGATGTGACCATCCTTGTGTTACTTAGACTATAACCTACTATATCTGATTTTGAACAGCATCTACTTTTTTTTTCTAGAAGAAGAGAGTTACTATTAGTAACAAGCATAGTTTAAAAGGAAGATTTCAGAAGTGCAACTTCTCGAAACAAACATTTCAAATTTGTAATTCAACACTTCATTAAGAAAGCTTGCTACCTTTAGATATAGTTCAATATTTTTAAAAATGAACTTTTCTCTACTTGTGGGGAAGAAAAAAGTATTTTTTTCCAACTATGGACTGTAGATCATGACAGAGGGGGATCATCTAATCTGACATGCAACTTCTGTTTGTAAGTGAGGATATA
>VXAL01007526.1:55477-76249 GCA_013399475.1 Chauna torquata | reverse complement strand
ACCTGCCAAAAAAAATTATCTTCCTCTTGTCCTAATCCAGTTTCTTTATTTAACTGTATATAAAACTTACTGCACCACAGCTTTGAGATGCCATCAGAATTTCTGTAAAAAGTACTGGCTGAGATACTGTTTTTTGTGAAAATATTTCTGAGGAATACATGAGGTAACATCTCATCCTGCACTTTAAAATTCCGCAGCTTGAGTTAGAAAGATACTTTTTGTAAAAAAAAAAAAAGAAAGGAGAAAACAAACAGGACAAAGCAACTAGAAGAAATTTTACAATCATTTACTGAAAAGGCTTTTGTGTAGGTAAATTCCAATGGAAAAAACGTGTGTTTCTGCATTAGCCTGAGTTGAGATAGTTCCTAAATATTTGGAGAAGAAGGAAGTGATCCCTTCTGAATCAAAAGAAACAATGATAGAGACGAACGCATCATCAACATAATGAAGAAACTAAATGCATCGCCAACATATTGAAGNTCCTCTAGGTAACTTATATTAATAGCATGCTTTGTATTGCTTAATTTTTAATAGAAACCTATTGAAAAGCACTCGTTTTGCATATTCAGAGTATTCTAACCTTACTGAATTAAGAATCATTTATGGAGAAATCGATCATCACTCCCTGGGAGCTCTCTAGTAGCAGGCTCCTGTCAGAGGAGGGAGCCTAAGGGCTAGTAGAGGGCTATGACAGAAGAACACTAAGGTAATTCCTTCCACCTCTAGGTAACAGAACAGTGTGTCACTATCACATAATCAAGAAAGAACAAGTGCATCTGACTCCAGTCTGTTGCCATGGGGACACTGTTGCTCAACACTGATGTTATTTCTATTCCACATCCCGCTCTGAAACCTGGCTTCTGTCCAACCAATTGTATATAAAATACCACTGGTGCAGGCCTGTCATTACTGTCAAACCACCACGTTTGTCAAGCCTGCAGAAAAGGAGGTTGAGGGGTGACCTCACTGCTCTCTACAACTTCCTGAAGAGGGAAAGTTGAGAGGGGGCTGCTCATCTTTTCTGCCTGGTGTCTAGTCACAGGATGTACGGGAATGGCTCAAAGCTGGGTCAGGAGGAGTTCAGACTAGACATCAGGAAAAACTTCTTTACTGAGAGGGTAGTTAGACACTGGAACAGTCTTCATAGAAAGGTTGTNATGACATTTAAAATTGATCTTTGTAGATCCCTTCCAACTGAAACTATTCTTTATTTCATTTTATTTTCTATAGTCTGTATTCTATATTCTAAAATTCAGAATAAATCCTTTGTTCATTTATAGTGCTTGGTTAAGAAAAAATTCAGTAGCAGCAGTAACTGAAGACAGATCTTACGCACTCTACAAATGTTAAAGTAGGCTTCAAAACATATTGCCTTCTATTGCTTTTAAATAGCATGGGGTAAAATTTTCTAAAGGATTGATTTTCAGTGGTACTTGGCACTTGAATCACTTTCAAGAACAGAATTTCAATGTTTTTGAAAGTCCTATTCATCATTTCTCTTGTTCTACTGTGGAAACAGATATATCTTCAAAATTATCCTAGTAATAACCATGGTCTTTATTTGATACTGAAATTGTCTGCAAGTCTGCAAGAATTTAACCCACAATAAAGGTTGTGGTCATTATAAAAAACACACAAACAAGAGTGTAGTAGTAAATTCCAATACAAAGAAATTGGCGTTTACTTCACTTTTCACACAGAGACATTCAAAATTCATTCCCTCTCACCCTTCAACACTAAGTAATGTTATACTGTGATTTCTGTAAAAGGTAGCACTGCTGAGAAGGATCACGTTCTCCTCTTGCTTCACTTGCTCAAACATACTGCTCCAGGTAAGGAGCATTGTACTTACAGAAAATGGAAGTCAGAGAGCAATCCTACCTTTATATGCTCCAAAACCGCTGTTGCAACATTTGTATGAAGATCAATGAGCCTCTTCTTTTCCAGAAGTTCTGGAAGAGAGCTGAAAAGATTAAATACAAACTAACCTGCTGAGTTGCAGCAGTTAGTTGAATTTTGTATTGTATATAGTTGGCACAAAAAAATTACGGAATACAGTAGGGTTGTAACTAAAATGTTTCAAAGTATAGATGTAATGATTCTTAAATAGAACTAAGTTATCCACATGAAATGTACTGAAACAGGTTTTTATTCTGACTGGCAAAAAACACACATAACATGGGTAATTCAGTATTCCCATTGAAAGCTCATGATCAACAACAACAGATATTTGCCTTACTTAAACAAGTCATCTACTAAAATTATGGCTTACATAACCAACATTTAGTTCATGTCTGATACAGATAAAGGTTTCAATATGTGCCAAATAATAATATCTGTAAAAGAATATCAAATAATGTCAAACAATGATGAAATAATTATCAAGTAATATACTAAATAATAAAAATATCTATCAAATAAGCACAGAACCTCTGAATGTTCTGGAATTTGTCACAGGCTCTTCTGCATAAAACAATTCTCTATTCAAGACTCATGACTGAAGAGAAATCTTTTGTAAAACAGGGAATGGAATGGTTAAGTTTACTTTATAGAAGATTAGTTACTCAAGGTGTTGCAACCTACATGATTTCCACTGTTGGCACCTGGGTATCACATGTATAAAAGACTGCATTCTTTTGCCCAAGAGTAATTTTATATCTCAGGGTCTATATACTTTCACGGCCCAAAGCACCCAGGACAGTCAGTGTCCTACTCAGTTTTATAATAAGAGGATGGCAATGCTCCTAATGACACTGACTGCACATCCTGAAGAACCATGAAGTTAAGTAACCATACCTTCTTTCCTCCTTTAAACAATTATAAAATTAGTGTTATTTATGATGATTGGATATTAATGACATTATAGCTGGAAGGTGATTAGTACTGCCTTTTTAAAGGACTGCATTAAAAAAAAAAAAAAGACAAGATCCTCTATGTTAGAACCTCTGTTTTACAAGCATTATTAGATATTCCACATTTTTCTAGAAATTGTAAAGCATAAGACAACTTTGAAGTGTATTTTCTTCCCACATGTAGGAAGATGTACAACAAAAGAGAAAAGCCCAGTTAAATTCTTCCAGCAGAAGCATGCTTAAGTGGAAGTTCCTTAACAGTCATTTGGACTTGTCACAGTAATCCTATAACTATGAGATTAGAGCCGAAACACTGCAACAGAAGAGTTTATGGTGTTCTGAACTGGGACAAAATTTTCCTTAATAATGCAGAAGTACTGAGTTTTTTTTGGTGGAAGAATGTAAGCAAATCTGTGATGCACTTAGATTATTCAGCATTGCTGATGAAACATTCCAAAGCTATGTTTAGAGAACTAACATACACATCATGTGGAAGTTGCACGCACAACTACTTGTGAAGGGTGCTGTCTGTAACTTTACCAGAATATTATGGCATTTAAAATTTATTATTGAGCTGAGTAGCCTATTTTTAAAGCTATTTATTTCAAAGGATATTAAAAGTGAAATGACAGAAAGAATTAGACATTATTCCCAATTAATTAAATAATAATACATTATTTATTACTTACCTAACAGCTGAAGTTAGCTTAGCTGTATTGTCAGAAAGCATGCTTATTGCTCCTTCATCCTCCCCTTCTATACCCTGGTTTTGGGGAACAGTTTGGAAAGAGGAATGAAAATAATCATAAGCATGAAGATGATACATAGAAATACAGTCAGTGCACTTAGAACCTATTTTCTTGTAGTGATATTAATGTCTGGATTGTGTTTTACAGTTATTATGGAAGTCTTATAAATGTAATGCCAATACTTGCAAGAAATTGAACCTTCTTACGAATTACGGTACTCCTAGTACTACCCTTAAGTTTACATTACGCCTAAAACTCAACATGTGCTGATATTTTTTGTTGTGGGCTGGCAGAGGCGGTTGAGCATCTGTACAAGTCCTGTTAGCCTTTAAATAAAGCATACAAGATAAACCTTACCATGATACTTTTAAGTCTTTTGACTTCATCTTCTTGGGCTCTGTAGGATTCCAGTTCTTGTTGAACAGACTCAGCTACCTCTGGAAAAGGACTAATGCAACAGTCTGCATTAGGCTCAATTAAATCAACAAACTGAAGTACTAGAACCAGACATGTTGTATGATCAAGATGATCTTGAAAACGTATTTCAGAAATATCAATACAGGAATCATGCAGCATTATCAGATCAGTGAAAATAATGACATCTTACTTAAACTTTCTAACATATATAGTTACTGCTTTCAATATTTTAATGTAATTTTGATAAAAACAGTGTGCTCTGTAGCAAAATGCAGATACAATGAATGATACAATGAATATTGACAATGATCATTCCATAAAAAAGATAAATCCCCCCCCAAAAAATCTTCAAAAATATTTCCACGGAAGCTTAAAAATAGAATTACCATAATATGGAAGAATACTTTGAATTTATATTCTCCTCACCATTATTTTTCTTAAAATTTACTAAACGAATTATTTTTACATGTAGTGAATTCTCCCTCCAAATTTTAATACTTAGCAAAACACACAGGACAAGCCACATAAATCATATTGTTACTTTCTTTAAATGCAATAACCTTACAGGCAGACAGAAGTTTGTATAGATATTTGTTCATCTGAATAACAGTGAAGACAGTACACTTTTCTATTTCTTTTTGCACTTCCTAACCCAGAACCCTTTGTGCTCCAAAACAATCCTGTTATTTGTATACTTAAAATTAGATTTAAATAGTTAAGCCTATCTAAAAAAAACCCCAAACCCAAAAAACCACCACACTAACATCATAAGACCATACAAAACTTCTCCAGGCACATACTCTGATTTGTGAGCCTGATCCGTACCATTACAAAATAATCATATGCCCTTACAGTAAAACAAACCCAAGGAAGTTCTACCACACAAACTGACTAAATAAATATAACCTTTGTAGCTTACCTGCCTTTATGCTTCTGCCAAAATTTATCAGATGCAGTTAAATCATAGGATTTCTTATTTTTTTTCTTAGGTCTAGCACCAGCTGGAGTACTTTCTGTTCCTGTTGATTCTTCCAAGTTAACTCTATTCAAATGGAAATCCTAAAAAAAGGAAGGAATCTTATGAAAACATTTGACAGTTTTTAATCATTTAATCAGTCTTTTATATTCAGTCAATTATCTTCCAGAATATTTTCCAGAAAAAATAGTAACACAGCTATTTATTAAAATTTCCTAAGAGGACAGTAAACAGTTTATTAACTAGATAACAACAACGGCAATGTAAGAACTCCAAAATTACTGGCACTTACTGAAAAAACATCAAAGAAAGCAAAAAATGTCAAGCAAGGACATCTGATTTCTCTCAGAAACTGTCTTCTTAAATTGAACCTATTGGAATACTGTTTACTGTATGGAAAATAAATTATATAGCAACAACTGAGCTCTAAATGCTCAGACCAAAACTTTAAAGTAATGAAAGTTTCTGTGTTGAAGACAAAAAGAATGTTCTAAGGCTGAATTTCACTTATACAATTACAGCAAATGAATCAAAGTTGCAAAGAAGCTCATGACATCAGCAACAGGAATATCTACTGTGAGGACTATTTAGATAAACCTTCACAGATGTTTCTCTACTCTTTTTAAACACTAGTGAAATAGTGAGTGTATGATAAAACAATAGCTTGCAACAAAGCCGCTTTTTCTCCATATAGCTTTTCTTCTTCCACAGATGCACAAACCTAGAAACTACATCTGTCAGCTATATGACAGAGTTATGTTCAAATACTATGTCACCACACTGCTTCCTGTATGCCTTTTGCTCCTTCCCCCCATTACTTTTGCCAAGGGCAGCTCTGTCTCTGCAGCATTATCGCTCTGGTTTTCAACACAGAGATTAGCAAGTATCCTACTTGCCGACTTTATTCTAACCCCTTTTGAAGATCATTTAAAATTTCAAAGGTGATCTTTGCTTCATAAATAATGATAAAGAGTTAAATCATTGACCTTACAGAAACTGTCAAGAATCTTTTAGAATATGTATTTTTTCCAGAAATAAAACTCCATTTTATTATGTTCATTACAGTAGATCACTGTGAAACTGTCAAATAAAAAAGATTATAAAATGTTTCTAGTTATCACTTGGCAAAGTTCACACATAATACTTCATTTTAAATCATCCATGCCAGAACAGAAGCAAAACCAAGTAGCTACTCAAAGGAAGCATATGCAGTCAACAGGCAGAAACCTCATCTTACACAGCATGCTTAAGGTTTCAGTAAAAATAGAGTGTTTTAAACGTACACTTGTTCACTACATAGTTAAAGGGAAAAAAAATTATTTGATTGAAAATTCAGCTGTAATTTTTAATGGAGATCTATGTTTTGGTTCAATTTAACTCACCAGTGACCTGAGTTTCCATGTTTTGGCATGTACAAGTTTTACCAAAATGATCAAGTCCAGTCCTCCTCCTTTGACCTCCACATTTTGTCTTTAAAAGGCCTTCTATCTGTGCCTCACACTTTCCTGTAACCACTCCCGAAGGGCATTTTAGTCAGAAACGGGGATCTCTGTATGCAAGTCTGTTTAGGTGTAGAAATACCACCATTATCATCTCAAAGGACACAGCATGCCACTTTGTGGATTGGATAGTATTTAGTTCAACACCCCACAGAATTCCTGGACTATTGTAACTTAGAACTTAAATGTAAAACAATCTAAGTGGAACTACAGTTTACATAATTATCACCATGGTAACATTTTCACTGTTACAGTTTATGGCCTTTTGAAAGCCTACTGTGGTTACCTCATGAAATATTGTGCTCTGTCCGTGACAAGCCTTACATGCTTGCCTTTAAGGTGAATAACTTGGCTGGTTTTAAAATTAAACTTTTGCCCTTGACATGGAATCACAGGCCACTTGGTTACAATTTTGTTATACAAATCATAATCCTATCAGCGCAGTCAAAAATGAGAAGCAACATGCAACATTCAACAAGTTGTTCCAGAGAACCTACTGAAGCCTGATGCAGTACAGATAAATATAGAATCATAGAATCATTTAGGTTGGAAAAGACCTCTAAGGTCATCCAGTCCAACCGGTAACCTAGCACTGCCAAGTCTACTGCTAAACCATGTCCCTAAGCACCACATCTACACGCCTTTTGAATACCTCCAGGGATGGTGGCTCAACTACTTCCCTGGGCAGCCTGTTCCAGTGCTTCACAACCCTCTCCATCCAACCAAAACCTCCCCCGGTGCAACTTGAGGCCATTTCCTCTTGTCTTACCAGTTGGTGCTTGGGAGAAGAGACGGACCCCCACCTCACTACAGCCTCCTTTGAGGTAGTTGTATAGAGTGATAAGGTCTCCCCTGAGCCTCCTTTTCTCCTGGCTAAACAACAATACAACGATCCTCAAATCATTCTGCTAGTGTTCCAATACCTCTTCATATATCCTTAGTTTCCACTACCTTTTTGATCTCTCTGCATCTTGATGCACCAAAGTGTTAACCCAACACATGCCTGAGGCTACCCAACACTATTTTCTCTACCTAGCAGCTGAGCAGGAGGCAAGTACGAGGAGCATGGCACACGTTTGTACTAGCTAGTTAGCAAGTGTATGCTCATTAAATGGCTTGCATGCAACAAACAGAAATAAGTGTTGACTTTATGCAATAGCATCTGCACCTGTAAAATTCTAATCTGGGACTCCATTCCCTCCTCTTTCACTGATTTTCAACCAACTTTACATACAAACACAAAACTATATATATCTACATAGGTGCATGTGTATATTTTACATCTTCCTCTAACAGCCTCAATAATAAAAGCAAAATATTTCTCAAGGCTAGATTTTGAAATAATCTGCATGACTAATTCTAGAGTGTAAAAAAGCCTCCAGAAAGTAATTATTCTTACTCATATCTTGTATTAGTTATGCTGTAACTATGTATGAAATGCACAAATCCTAGGTAAACAGGATTTGCTTTCATTCAAGTACATTTCCACTAGTGGTTTTATAAAATAAACTCTAGGAAATTAAAGGGTTTTAAGGCTAAAAAAAAAAAAAAAAAAAAAATCTATTTTAGATTCCTCACAGTAGGGTCATGTACCACTTGGCACCTCTATGCTGAGCATCTACACCATCTTGTGGAGAAAAACAGATACAAGTAGTTTTAGAAATTCAAACTAATACTAAATTCAGCTATAAAATTCTTTATAAGTATTTTTCAAAAATGAATTGAATTTATGGAATTTCGAGTTAACATAAAAGATCATGAGCTACTCAAGAATAATCTAGGATTGCTGAATTACCTATCTTTTGATAATATCAAGATCTCAACTTTTTAACAATTTTAGAAGTTATTGCTAAATAAATCTTCTCAAAAAATCTTCCAAGTTGTTTTTAACTAAACAACTTTCAAATAAAACAAGCAAACAGATTTTGGATTAAGAGAGAATCTGATATTAAGTTTGATAACAAGCTGAGTGAAAAAATATTTTTGGTAACAAAATCAGATTTATTCTTACCAGAACATCATGCACTAAAGCTTGGTATGTCCAAGTATGATGTAGAGGAGTTGCTAAATCTATGTTTCTGTCAACAAGGACTAATAGGGGCCTTTGGAAGCTGAAAAGATGACACTGCATTAGTACTTCTTTAAACATGTTCAGAACATTCCAGTAACATCCTGAGTGATATCAGCCATCTTCTACATTGTATTTCAAGTTAAAAGCCAAACTCCCTACTGCAGAGTTCTTCCAGCCTTCCCCAAAGCATCTGAGGCTGATTACTGCCAGAAATTCCATGAATCACTGTTTTAGTAATGATAAAAAGATAATTTTATTTTGCACTAAGTGAAATCACTATGCATAACTATTAAGCAGAAGTCAAAACACCAAACGGTAACTAGCATTAGGTAATAACTAATACCTCTTTGTGTGGATGCACATCTGAGTTCCGAAAACTGTTAAATGTTCTAAGAGCTTGAGTGGGTCACCCTTGACCTTAATTCCCATTACATACCTCAAATATAAAATCTCTCTCTCAAGGGTTTTCCATTTCATTTTTTCCTCTTTGCTTGTATATTAAGTCCATAAAGAAAAAATTATGAACTTCTGAGATGCACTGTGGTAACTGCATCAATACCCAATTTTATGGGGAAAAAAAATCCAGACAGGCCTAAATATCTTGGGTTATCGCCACATGAAAAATTTATAGTGGAGATAGAAGGCTGTGAATTTACAGACCACTAGTATTATAACGATTTCCCTAAAGCACATTAAACCTACAATAAATGTGACAGCTAAATTACAGCATATTTGAACTGAGTAAAAGTATGTTAATTCCATGCTCTGGATTTCCTTGCAGTAAGTATTTTCCTGTAGATATATAATATCTCAAGAGCCTTAGTCACCTGCTTGTATCATTCTGAAAATCAAACTCAAGATCTGAAGCCATTTAACTGGCTAAAGGTTCCCATACTTCCTTTACTTTGCAACCTGATTTTCTGAGGGTAATAATGCTATACTATCAAGAAAACAAGCCACTCCTCTGAAGAAAAAACAGTGGTTACAATTAAATTCACATGAAAATGAGGGAACTAGTATTTCACAGCTATTCTCTCTCCTAATGGCTTTCAATCTCATTTCATTTTGCCACATGATGTTCTTGTGTCTTTTACCAAAGTTCTACTCTGAGTGAGACAAAAATATGTAATGACTCTTTTTTATCCAGTTAGGAGATCATAACCGTTGCCTTCAGCTACAGTCTTCCCAATAGGTCTCCTCACCTTTTCAAGCTACCGTCATACACTTTCCTAAGGCAGTCTGTGGAGTATTGAGCTATCCGGGGGCACAGGGATGTAGGGTAGCCTACCGAGAACACATTTCAGATGCATGCAAGTGCCTGCGATGTCTTTTCTCAACCCTCCTTTCCCTCAAAGGATTCAAATACTGCTGATAGTTCCTAATTGTCTAATTATCCAAGTGGCAGTCCTTGCGCAGCCCTCCTCTGGTAGATTCAGCGATCAGCTGAGAAACACTTGCTTTTGACGTAACTACAACTGATAACTGATTAGAAGTGAGAAAATGGGTATTTCTTTCTTTTTAATGGACTAAAGGATAATAGGTATGTTCTGACATGCAGCTGCATATCCTGGTCCTACGAACTGAGTATATTGGAAGAGGCTAGGTTTAGATGGTGAACAAAATTGCCTGATTCATTAAATAATTTTTGTCTCATTGTCTTAGGACTGCACACTTCTTAGCCATTAAAGTTTCCAACCCAATTATACTAAGAGAGAGATAATCTCACTTAGAAGTACAACTAATTATTTTAATACAGCAAATAGTTTAATAGTTGTAACTAGTTTTCACCACATAGTGGTGATTCATCCTAATGAGATCTTTCAGACAACTGAAATACGAAAAATACAAATACATAGTTATTACTAACACCATACCTGAACTGGCCAGCTCCAAGTGTGTCACCTGTAAAAAGACTGTTTCTGGCATCTCTCAGATTCTCTCTGAGCTTCTTATCTAATTTCTGCAGGGAGAAAAACACAAAACAGCTTTTAAAAAACCAATGGTTTCTTAACCTCTTTATCTGATCAACATTTAAAGATTGTGCTGCTTTTGTAGTTTGTAGATGTCTTAGCTGCATGAAGTCTAGGTTGACTGCACACTAGACCTGACCTAAGAAATCTCTTCTTTCTTCTCCCTCCTGCCACTGTATCTAGATCCAGGACTACACAGAGGATACTTAGTTTATGTCCACTAATATCCCTCTCAGGCAATTACCACTCTCTCCCTAAGTGTGTGAATAAAAAAATACCATCAGGAGGCACCAACAGGGAACCAGAGTAGAAGCAGCAAATTGGGCTGTCAGACACTGACACAGTAAGTGTTCCATAAAATTGAGACTACCCCCAATTTGAATGCATGCAGACTGAATGCTTAGGTTTAATCAACATTAAGGCTTCACTGATGAAGAAAAATGTGAGGAAGATGGAAGAAATGAAGCACAGTGACCTCTAGTGAAGACAGAGCCGTAGAGATTTTTAATTGTGATTTAGTTTGGTATTTCATTCCTATTTGATGATCAAGTTTCCTTTGATACAGTAAAAATGTCTTGTACCTCTGGAGTTTCTCAGTAAGACAGATAAAAATTTCTTACTTAGACACAAAGAAAAACCTAGGCCAAACAGTGACTTTTCACACAATGTAGATATAGCTTAATTTTTTTAATTAAATGTCTGTCAGAAAACCTAGATAAACTCCAGAGTAGGAATGATCATTCAGATTTAAGTTTCTCAACAGCTGGTTCCATAATATTACAATTTCTACAGATGAGTTCCATGGAGCTAAAATCAGAAAAAAAACCTGGTATATCTCCTTTCAGTATTATTTCCTTCATAAGAAAAAGGATACAATGCCACTAGATCTCTATGTGGCATTGAGAAAAGCAAACAAGCTATTAGCAAAGTTTTATAACAGTGATACTTGCTTAGAAAATCATTTCTTACCACTGCGACCATTTCAGCTGCAGTTCCTCTTGAGCATCTGATTATAGGAATAGCTCCTAATAAAAGATATATTGACTTCCACTTGCATTATAATTTTAAGATTATAAGTTAGCGTACTTTTCATAAAACACATTTTCAGTAACATTTTGAAATGAAAATTTTCAAGTGGATAATACCAATTCTATATTAATTTTTTCTCTCACAGTCTTTACCTATGAAACCAAAAATACTATATAGAAATACATTAATATGAAGTTTTACAAAAGTAAGTGAATACCTCATGCATGAATTTATGAAAAACACAGTGTACTCTAGAAAGACAGCTATCGTACTATGGATTGGTGAAACAAACTCTCATGTCGAAGCATCAAAACTTAGTTTGAAAAGGTTAGAAGTCACTTGAAAACAGTAAGTAATACAGCAACAGAAACAAAATAATATATCAGTTATACCTCACTGCAGGGGAAGGTTATTTTCCACATTTTCCACTGGATTTCAGGTTTCAAAATCTTTAGCTACTGTATCTCACTTAAACATACAAATATGAAAATTCAAATACCATGAAGTGGCTAAGCAGCTAAGTAAAAGGGACTTAATTTGTATCATGCTAACACTTGAAAGAACTCAGTAGGTCCAAGGGAACCTGTCTTGAACAGACTGCCCCACACAGACCCCAAACCCTCTTGAAGGAATACTATCTCAGGTTCACTGATCTCAGTGAGAACTTACATTAGATGTCACCACTAGGAAAAATGTATGAGCTAAGCAACAATAAAACTCACAGTAATATAAGCATATTTAATGTATCTTCCTACTCCACGAGTTATTTCAGTTAGATTCTTGCAGGGTTCATGTGATGATTTTGTCCTTCCTTTTTTTTTTGAGCTACAAATCCAAACTCCTAGCACTGTTGACCTACAGTGCAAACTAGGATTTTGTAAAAACAACAAATCCAAAAGCTTGTACTTCAGTATTCCTCACCCACTGATACTGAAGATTAAATGTATCACCTCCCGTGTGGGACAACGTTTATTTTCTTTTGCAGTGATGTATTGCAATAATTTTAGCAAGATCACTAATGCAATCAGCAAACTATTAAGGTTTCTGTCACATGTCTACTTATGCCTTAACTTGGCTAATGAAATCACTAAACTTCTAGCTATCTCACTAAACACGGGTCTCTTCTAAAAAGAACACATGGAAAATATGCTAGAATTTGAAAACTTACCAAGTGTAACAAAAAAACAGAAGAGACTATCAACAATAGTGTCCATTATTGTTTCCATTTCAGTATCTGTTATATCTGGTCTGTTAATGGCTAAAACGGTGTGGAAAAGAGTTAAAAAAAACAGGGTTAAAGAAGTTCATTAACACTGAGAAAGTGATCCTCTTCTTACCTAATGGCTGTTAACTGCCAACAGCTTTTGTCACTGAAGAGATCAAATAATTAAATGCCCCTCTCAGCACTTCCATTACTTTTTCCTCCTCCCTTTTTTTCTTCTTTTTTTTTTAAGTAAAAAATTGGGATAAATTAATTATTGCTGTGTAAGGTCAAACACTACACAAACTTTCCCCATTATCTCTGATAATACATGCTGTAACTTCCAGATTGTATTAATATTGTATTATTAAAAGTCCCTACTAGAAAACCACACATCATGGAACAGGAACGGTCATCCACTTGGAAACAATTTTTCAAATGTAAAATCATCAAGAATGACCCGTTTAAGAGAATGACGGTATGCAGTTATCTATATTTAAAGATTCTAAATCCCACCTCTTACAATGGAGCTCCCCCCCCGCCCTTTTTTTTTTTTTCCTTAATAGATAAATTTACTGTCCATCTCCAGGTTAAGGATAATACCTAAGTTCTAAAATATTTCACACTACAAATAAAAAGATTTCCCTCTCATATTTAGGTCAGACCAAGAAGCGCTTAGCAGCATTCTTATCAAATAACTAATACTGACAAGAATACAGTAGCCAACAGGAAACATCAAACCTAATATTATCACAGGTCTCAAGTCAAGCACTACCTTGGGACTCACGCCATAAGTGCCTTCCTCCTTTGTTTTATTTTATCTTTAGGAAATATCTCAAATAATTACTTGTTTTACATTCTTTCTTCAGACAGGAACTGCAAGGCTCTGAAAATTAATAAGCCTTCCATCTCAAATTTATGCATGGCCAGTTGTAATCATTCTCTAACATCAAAGGTGCTTTTTTTCCCCTCTGTTTTTTGTCCTCTGAGAACTGTAGAGAGATGGGCTATATTAGCAGTTTTTATCAGCAGCTATACCTAATAAGTCAAACATTTTACTAGGCTAGTAGGATGACAGCAGGAATAGAAGCGCTTCCCCTAAGCATTTTTCTTTAAACTAACTTAAAGTTTCTGAAATACCAGCACCGAGAAATGCAGACTGCTCCCAATATCCGTATTTTTCTGTAACATCAAAGCTTCAACATTAACTGGGGTGATCATTCTGCAGTTATCTCCAACTAATGCTCTCCCAGTTTATAGTGAGGAAATAGTCTTATTTTTTTACTCCCTTGCCTTTCCTAATTTTAAAATTTAATTCCCTCCTTACTGCTATGTTTAAGGCACTCATTTACGATGTTCCAGTAATCTGCATACTGTTAGTGTCTTCCAATTTTGTGCAACATGCATATTTTATTAGCACATTCCTTTTTTTTTTTTTTTTTTTAACCATAACACTCTACAAAAATATTCAATATGACTGCTCCTTAGGCCAGTCTTTGGAAAAAAAACATTAACAATATTTCAACAAAAAGTTCTGTCACATATTTCTATATATTCCTCTCTCTCTACTGTTACAAGTTCATTGGGGATGATTCCATTACAGAAAAGTAAGGTTAGGTCTCCTGCATTTTCTTGTTGTTTTACAAAATTGATACAAATTTAATAAAAAAGCATTCAAGTAGCATCATACAGGATGCCAGGTACATCCAGTTCATGTCAGTATTAGCCATTTACTCTTCCTTCTACACAGCTATAGAAAAACAGAACCAGAGGAAGTCTGAGGGATTATCTAGCCTGTCTTCTTGCCCAAAGATGAGTTAAACTTACATTATTTTTTTGTCTTAAGGACTGTAAATATCATGTTTGTAAGTAATCTATTCTAATATTTCACCATTTTTAATGTTAGAAAGTGCTCCTAATATCTGACCAGAAACTTTCTTGTTGCAGTTTAAGCTCATCACTTCTAGTCCATTACCACATGGACAGAGAGAATGTATTACGGTTGGACTTGATGATCTTGGAGGTTTTTTCCAACCTAAGTGATTCTATGATTTTATTAACTCCCTTCTGTCTGTGAAAGCCTTTTACATAATTGAAGATTGTTATCATGCTTATTTGTCCTTATTTGTCCTTTCTCTGTAAATGCAGTCATGCAGATAGCAAATCAGGAAACCAAAAATTAACATTTTTTGTTACATTAGTTCTTAGTTCACCCATACAGCTAAATATGACCACACATGACAGTGCTATTGCAAGAACAGCAGCCCTCTTTCATCACCACCAGATTTACATTACCTTACACTGACTATGAGACTATACAGAAATTGGCAGTTTTCTGTTAGAGCTACCCCACAAGAGGAGAGAACACCGCTTCTTCTTTGCCCATGCATTCCTTCTGCCTCCCTGTGTCAGACCTAGAACTCATACACTGAGACGGATCAGCTCAGTGCCCTAACGGAAAACTAATCATTTCTCCATGGGAGATTAGATTTCTGTTCTATCAATGTTTGGAAACAGCTCACTTCTATACTGGTTTAAACACAGTGTGAAACTGTATGCTGTGTGGCAAATTTCAGCAGCCCAAGAGAGGAAAACAAACCACATAGAAACTGACAGGTGCAAACATTTTCAGTAATTTCAATTCAAATTCCTTGTTAGCTAGCAGGAATCTTATGAGATATGGTCAACTATCTTTATATACACACACAAACACATTGCAAAACAATTATTACTGAAACTCTTAACAGCAGGTTTTAGTTAAAAAGACTGCTTTTCAAACAAAAAAGCCCTTCATTCTCTGACACTGGAATCAGTCCCCAGTGTGAGACTGAACTTAGTATTATGGGTCCAGTTCTAAAGAAAGATACTGACCTTGGAAATTGGGCAAGAGAGGGGAAAGATCTCATTGCTAAAGGTTAAGCACACAGAGAATTCTCATCTCTCTATCTGGTCGCTAGTGAGTATTCTGTGCAGCCAAATAAATCAGGAATTAATTGTGTGACACTATGTGTAGATGTTGTGACTACAGTAATGTTATGACAAGCTGCTGCTAAAAAAGGGCCATCTTGCCTCTGATTTGCACACTTCTGCTGCTTCCCTTGCATTGGATTTGCAGATCACACAAATGAGTTGGTATTTTCTATGGAATGAGTCAACTGAATAAACTGAACACTCTGCAGCTCCAAAATTACTGGGTTTGATGTAAAGGGGAGAAGAAGAGGGAAACTACAGCAGGGGCGGCAAGAGAACCCACCCTGTAACAGCCAGCCACTTCAGTATGCAGGGTGACAGTTCTCTACTGGTTTAGCATACTGAATGGCTCAGGGGAGCACAAAATTTCATCAGAGGAGGGAGGAAAATCATGTGGACAATGACGACAACTACCATATATATCAACTTAGGCTGCTGTAGCACCACAGCTGCAGACATAACTGACTTAAGGCAGCCACATGTTTCTTCTGGTAGGTTCCTAAACAGGTCCAGCAGAAGCCCAGGATAAGAAAAAAAACTAAGAGTTCCATGAGACTGACTTCGCTTGCAACTCAGAGACTTTACAAAGAAGCTGACCGACATTACCTGGGCCTAGGTGCTTGCAGAAGCCATCAGCATTTCTCATTTTCAGTAATGCCCTTTCCCAGATTCTTCCCTGTGCTACTCCAGTCCCTGATCCTAACCATGTCTCCTTGCATACTCCCGCATGTTTGGGTGCATGTTTTCATGTACTTACTAAAAAAAGCAGGTACTGACTGGTCACTGTCTACAAGATGCACAAAACTCTATCAATTAATCTTTCTTGCTTTGCGTTACTGACAGTAACTTCATCAAGGCCAGGTTGGATGGGGCTTAGAGCAACGCGGTCCAGTGGAAGGTTTCCCTTCCCACGGGAGTGGGGTTGGAACTAGATGATCTTTAAGGTCCCTTCCAACGCAAACCATTCTATCATTCTATGATTCCAGCTGACCATTCACACAAAACTGAAATATTTAATTAAAAACTTCGAAAGGGATTATGACTAAATAGTGGTGCCTAAACACAGCAGCCACCCACACTATCTACATGTGTAAATAACAACAATTTTTTCCTGTATTATCCCATGCATAAAAAGTCCTAGTATCTGTATATAAGTCCATGGTGCAGTTTCACTTTCCTAAATTTAAGAAAACAATTATTTTTCAGTATTAAATAGCTGTGTAGTAATGTCATGGTTTTGGCTGGGATAGAGTTAAATTTTCTTCATAGAGGCTCACACAACGCTGTGTGTTGGATTTTTGATGAAGATAATAGTGTTGCTTTCAGTTGCTGCAGAGCAGTGTTTACACAGAGCCAAGGACTTTTCAGCTCCTCATGCTGCCCTGCCAGCGAGGAGGCTGGGTGTGCACGAGAAGCTGGGAGGGGACAGGACCAGGACAGCTGACCCAGACTGACCAAAGGGATGTCCCATACCATGTGGTGTCATGCTGAACAATAAAACTGGGGGGGCTGGCTGGGGCAAAGGGGGGGCCGCTGCTCGGAAACAGACTGGGCATTGGTCTGCTGGTGGTGAGCAACTGCACTGTGCGTTGCATTGTGTACATTTGCTTCGTATACTCTTTTACTATTATCATTATTATCATTATGTTCCCTTTCTTTTCTGTCCTATTAAACTGTCTTTATCTCAACCCACAAGCTTTTACTTTAACTGTTTCCTTCATGACTTTAAACTACACATCTAACAGATTATACTGAAGTCTGAGTAGATCAAAGCAAAATAAAATCATTCCTACGTGTTAAGTATAACTTCAAAACTAAACTTCAACTTTAAACATTTCATTAAAATTTTTATACAAACAAATTTTACTTACCACGATATGAAACAAGCTCTTTGTTTTGGTTACACAATACAAACATATCATCTTCTAAAGTAATAAAATTGAGATATTGATCAAACACCTAGAAATCAAAGAACTATGGTCAGAACAGTCCAGAGTAAAGTATAAAAACATGTACTGCTGATTTATTACTCCTTCTTTTTGAATGTGAATGTTACAGAACTACTGATTAAAGGAAACAAATGTAAGATGCGATGTATGAATTATAAAAGCCTGTGTAAGAACTGGATTATCACACAGAATATTACAGCACCTGAAGAGTGCTAAAAGAAAGCAGTCCAATTTCAGGTATATCTGTGGACAAATTGTTAGTAGCAAACCATTACTGAAAAAAAACATGTGGAAGATGCTATAATATTACAGGTTCATTTTTTTAATGAATAACTATAACATAAACAGCAGTAAGATCTCACCCAGGAAAAAGAGCAATAGCTACACATTAGGAGTTTACAGCTCACAAATTCTAATTGTTCTTTAAAATACTTGTACATTCAGGAAAAACAAACAAAAAAACAAACAAACCTGCCTATAGCATAAAATGTGAACAGGACATTCACAATGGGAAAACAGATTTAAGAAAGTCAGTCCACAGTGCTACAACAATTTACCCCTGCTGAAGACCTAAGGCTTAAACAATATTAGTAGTTTTCATTTCATTTCACAACAGTTTCTTTCTCTCATGCCAGTAGTGCTCTGTAACAGGAGTGAGAACAAGTGAATGTACTTAAGTATACATGAAAATTATTAGTTAATAACATGCAGATTTTGGTACAGGCATTCAACAACAGTACATGCCAGACACCAGCCTTTAAATCATAAAGGTACAGGAATGTACTGAGTAACAGTGTGCATGTATGGAACATCCACTTCCACAATACACTATGTATTTAAAATAACAATTGCATTCATACTGCACTTTTCATGTAGTTAGTAGCTAAAACCCCCACTCCATTATACATGCATTGGATGCACTCATTGAGTTAATGAGATCAGGAACACTCTGAAACCACTGTGCTGCTGCTCTTATCATTCAGTACAAAGGACTTGCAGCACTTGGGCTTTAAGTATAACACCAAGCTGAATTAATGAGATGACTGCAGATACCCTTTTTCCCCCAGTAAATCCATGCCCATTATTGAACCTAGCTAAATATTTATTTTGTTCATGGTTCAGTCAGAAAAACTGCATGTGGCACAGAAGTGGTCATGTAAGACTGCAATAATACCTGTAATAGTAGTACCTTTAACATTAGAGACCGGAGGATTTTCTTACCTTAGCTACTTGAGTTACAGCATTAGCACCTATGGCAGCATTGGCAATATCTTCCAGTTTACTTCTTGAAATGGCAGAAATAAAGTTTAAATAATAAGATTCATAAAGCTGGTTTCGAAGATCCTAAAAAAAAAAAAAAAGCAAAACCACAACCTTTTTTCCTGAATGAGTACTAATATAGGTCTTAAATATTAAAAAATACACAAACATTCCCTATGTGATGATACAATTATCCATAGTCAAACAAAATTTTTTGAAGTGCTTGGCTGTCTGTTCATACAAACCTGTACATAGTGTTTTGACTACATGGCTAGATATAACCTAACACAAAACTGCAAAAAACAGGAAATAAAACTTAAGCTACCAGACAGCAACTCCTATTCCACGCATTACCACTGACCACAACTACCTTTTGCTCTTTTTTCTTCCTTTGGTGAAAGTGTCAACCTTCCATCCATTTCTCCCACAGAAATTGAACAACTGAGGTTGGAATAGATTGCATAGTCCAGCCCCACTACTCAAAGCACAGTCAAAGAGGGGAGGTCGCTGAGGACTGGGTCCATTTGTTTTGAGCATCTCCAAGGATAGAGACCCAACAAACGTTCTGCGTAATCTGTTCCCGTGTTTGCCCATCCTCATTAAAAAAGCTTTTTCTTATGTTTAAATGGAACTGTCTATATTTCAATCTCTGCCCGCTGCCTCTTATCCTTTCACTCCCAAAACTCTCTCTCCAAAACAAAGAAGACATGTTTACACTGCTACTTTCTGGGAAACAGGAGTTCTGCACGTAAAAATTTTGGGTAATATTTTTATGACAATGGTGTGCTAATATACAAAAAATGCAAGCACAGGTGTTCAGACATGCACAAGAACTACATACAGCACAGTCACACTCCCATCAGTGTAGGATTTTTTCCCACACACACTAACCCCGTTGCATCCACTCGTTTTAAACACCAAGCATGCAAGTTACCTGGCACATTCTGTCAATATTTTCTTCCGTTGGCATTACAAAGTAAACAGCTGGAACATCTGGAATAGGATCCCGATCTGAATGCAAAAGCCTGAAAAGAAGAAAACTACATCTCTAATGTGTTCCTCTTCTGAGTTATATAAAATTACAAATGTTATTTTTTTTTATACAGACAATCTAATTTCCCAGAATTTATCCTTATATTTAGTCAGATTTTAGAAAGAACAAAACATGAACAAATGGCAAAATCACATTTGTATAATTTTTGGTAGCTGAATGTGTTAATAAAGGTCTCTGAAGTTTACTCAAAACTTCAGAGAAGGCTTCACAATCTTAAAAAATAGATTATTCCATTCAGAGGAAGGTAAAATACTGCATCCATGAAGTTCATACACCAGTAACTCATTATTGACATGATAACGAAAAAACTGTGTATCTCATACTATTAAAGTTGCCTTTCCTGCTCATTAAAACAGAGACAGGCAAGGTGCTTACATGTTTCTCTCACATTTCTGCTGATTGTCAACGTGTTAAACTGTGTTTTGATTCAGCCTTCACTTAGCAGAAGTTAATAAACTTTTCAAAAAACTAAACATATCTTCGAAGTTCCTCCATGTCTATTACCACAACTAAGGCACGCCAATGAATTAACTACATGTAATATGGAGAAAGAGAAGTGGGAAATCTCTTAAAATAATATTTAAAATTCCTTATCATGGACAAGTGACAATTAAAGTCTATGTGTAAAAAGACAAGCAGAGACCATGCACTAGACCACAAACAACAGTTTGTGCCAAAATAATTTTAAAATATATGAAGATATGAAGATAGAGAGATTTGTACAGACATTCTCAAAGATCCTGACTGGATTTTTTTTTCCTTTTTTTTTTTTTTT
>VXAL01007526.1:13986-40472 GCA_013399475.1 Chauna torquata | reverse complement strand
ATATTACAGGTAGAATTCACAAATTAAGTACTCTCAACAAGACAAAGAATTTTGTATCCTTCAACTGAATATACTATATTAAAACATGTTATCTTACCTCTGATTTTAGCAAAATCACAAACTATTCCTATGGTGCAAATGCAAAAAACATTGAAAATTCAGAATGTTTAATTTGAAGAAAGCAACTAGGATTCTTTTTAGTCCCCTGTTTTTAAAGAATGGCTAGCCATGCTTCCTCAGGGACAAATAGATGTTTCTGGGTTTTGATCCCCTTGCTATCTAACCTAAAAATTCTTAGTAGGTATCATTCTTTTCTCCTTAACTGCCTTCCTAGCATTTAGAAACAGTGGAAGACTTTGTAAAGTTATGACTTCCGTTTACTCATTGCATTAATTTAGTGACTATATATAAACACACAGATATATATATAGCCATATATATATGCATACATATACCCTCCCACCATGTTCTGCAGGAAATAGGTATAAAGTCATGTGCTGGATTACTGTTCAATGTACAAAGAAATAAAAGAAAATACTTTTTTCTCACAGACCCGTTCCTGTTTGACATCAGTGGAGATAAGGACATCGTCATTCTGTTGGATACTGGAAGTTCTAGGCGTGAGCAGGGTGACAGGTTGTTCTGGCACATTATCTTTGGTGATCTATACGCAAAAAAATATTTTAAGAAGAGCTACAGCTGAAGAATACATAAACACTTATTTCTTTTGAACGTAGCAATATACTTTCCCCATTATTTCAGTACCAGAACTCATTTGTACGTTCATTCAAATGAAGTCTGTCAGTGCCCGAATTACATACACTTTTAGAAAGAACAATTCAGTGTTTTATTATGAGGTGGTCCTGGATCTGTTTTTAGTTGCATCCTGCAAATGAGATCGAAGTCCTGACTAATACAATACATAAATTAAAAATATTAGTTTCTACAGACTTAAGTTTTTATTACTGCAGAAAAAAATGATTTATATAAATATGTTGGTAAACTAGATTTCTAGCACACTGTTAACATGGAAAAATACTGATAAGTAACCTTATCTTTAAGTTCTGCCATTTGTACATTCAAAGTTACCTCTAAATGGGAAAATTCCTTTTACAAGGATCTAATTTTGTCAAACTAAAAACTTGCTTACATGCCTATATAAATAACTATAGCAAATTTACAGAGTTCATTTACTTGAAAAACTGCAATCACTAAACTTTTTTGTTCAAACTTTACTCAGTTTGCAATTTAGTATAAGAAGTCTCTCCAAAACAATAAGCCATCACCTCATGTTTAAATGCTATTTTACGTTATAAGCTGTTTTCTGCTACAAAGTTACACACTGGAGAAGAAAGTTGTGTTGAGATCCAGGTGACTGCCGAGGGCACTTTGGAGATGGCTCTTCCAGCAAACAAGTTGTCCCATCTGTCTTTTCAGAGGTGGCCAAAGAACGCTTTGTCTGTTTGCTATAGTTCCCTGCATNGTCACCGTCACATTCGTAGCATTACCTGATTTTGCAAAGATACTTCTGCATTCCACGCACTCCCAGTTTTGCTCCCATGACTTCATAGATGAACAGGCCAAGTGAGTTCCACGGGAACCACAAGACTGACAACGCTTTATTTCCCACTTACTAAAATTAAAAACTTATTTATTTTAGAATTACACAGAAGAATAAGACTAGTTAAAACTAGGAGCATTCAACAGTAAATGTAATCCAGACACTGAACTAATAAAGCATAATTCAGCAATCTGGTAAGACCGTAGATAATTAAGGTGAACTTTCTTGATAAAAGATGTACTCACAACTCCTGGATACAACAAAGAAAAACAACTGCCTGTGTTCTAGCACCTTATGTTAAATGAGTATGAGTGAGTGTGCTCCCCTGCCCCGCCTTGAAGTCAATAGCTTGCAGCCAATATTTTGTCCTCAAGTTGCCAGCCAGCTATGTCCTATTCTTTATGGGGACCCACAGTTCAGCTTTCCAAAATATTGAATTCCTTAAAGTAGTGTACCTGGTTGTTTTTACACATTCTAAAAAAGACTTTTCATTAATGATAGTGTTTAAATATCTGCTAGAATTCTGTCTAGATTTATTCAAATTTGCTTAAATATACTATAATGGAACAATGTGTCTGATACCAGTTAAAACACTGGAGGCCAAAAGGTACAACTCTTAAAGGCTAAGTCAATTCTGAAATCTACAAATGCCAAGAATGAACCAAGCAATGCTTGACCAAATCTGTACAATGTGAAGTTAACACCTACAGGGAAAACCCGTACCACAGAAACATGTCTTCAAAGTAGAAGAAATGAACTTGATCAAAAATTAAGCAAGTGTTAGAGCAGAATAAAGACTTTTGAGATCACTCAAGCCTCTCTTAAGCTATCAACAATATTCTAGCTGCCATTTGCATGCAAAGGGATAGCTCACAGCCTTCCCTAAATAGTTGAGTTGAACTACCCCTTCTATGAAATAAATTTTTCTGTCAGTGATCTGGCTTATCAGTTCAAAACCCCGCTTGCAAGAATATCAGCTTAGTTACCTACTAATGATCCAAATGCTTGGTTATCACTTGTGAAGTAGATTGATCTTACACAGCTGGTTAATTTTCAACTAAGTCTAGTACTTTAAGTTTCTTGTAAAGATATTAAGTATTCTACCAATTATTGCATTCAGTTAGTAAATTAAGATGCGAATGAGTGATACATCATCTAGTTTGGGCACATGCTATTCTACGTTTCGTGGATGTAAAAATTCTACTTCAACTCTTTATGAAATGAGAACAGGGATAATTGATAATAGATTGGTTTGGTTTTCTTGGCTTTTATAACCTGATGAAATTAGAGAAAATCAGTATTGAAATATTACTATTATAGGGAGTAAAATAACCATTTTATTTGGAAACAGTGTCTTGTCTTGACATTAAAATCCAATGCTGAGAAGTATTAAAGTGGTTTTTTTTTTTTTTTNTTTTTTTTTTAAATAACTATTCCATCCCCCAAGTTATCTTCCTGGAAAAACTGTCATACCTATCAGGTTCATTATAGTCTCTTCCTTCCTTGCAGAGACATCTTCTAATGTCACAGTGTTGATAACATTGCAGTNCTATAAACAAGGCAAGTAGTCTGTAACTATAGCTATTTCTGATCATGTAACACTGTAGGCAACAACCAAACAATCCAGGGAGGGGAAGAAAAAAAAAAGCCTAGGATGAAGTAATAGTCTCACAAGACAGAAATTAAACATAACTATCTACAAAAGTGCCCTCTTAGGCAAATCCATAAGCATTCACTTGATTTGTATTGCACTGGTTATCACCTTGCTACCTAGCCCAGAAGATCTGACAACAAATAATTTTTTTCCCCCCAATTAACTCCCTTTTACTGCTTCTTTGCATTCCCATATCAGATACACGCTATTGTTATTTTCCAATATCCAGGGAAATCCTGAAGTAGGAATAACAAAAATACTGCTATGAAATACACATTGACAGACTGTTTCTTGTGAAATGTTTATTACTATTTTTAGTATTTATTATTATTTAGTATTTGTTATTTTTGCATGACCTCACTGTGTATTTACTCTGTCTCGTATTCTTCTGCTTTCTCACAGCAGACATAGATATTTGTTTTAGCAGTCTACTGAAGTTATCACAGAAAATGCTATTAAGAAAAAAACCTCAGTATTTTCCAAGCCAGTATGGCAAAGTTCATCAAGTATTTTGACTCTTCTTCCTCTCCAAAATCTTCTGTCTCCAGAGGGAATTAACAGTAGTCTCTAAAGAAACTAGTAGTTAAAGAACACTTCCAACAAAGAAACATCATTCTGATCATCTTGTCTTATTTTGAGCCCCATCAGATGGTAGAAACTTATGAAAAACAGCTCAGAATTTTAGAAGCAGTTGTTACACTAAACATATCCTTAGCAGTACCTGAGGAGAAGCCGTATGGCTTGGTAATCAGTGCACTATAATACTGTCTAGGCACTAATTCAGATAATTTAAAAACCTTGGACAAAGGAAAATACACTTATCAACCTCTATGTTAGTGTCTAACAATCATATTTAAAAAGTGTTTTGATCTTTTAGAAACGTCCCTGGTTGAATCATGGCACTAAAAATGACTTTGCAGAGCCTGCTGCTCAGCATCTGAGATGGCTTTAGACAATTTAGTTACATAATGAAAAGGAAGCATATTACTCCTTACTAAAACAATTCCACCATTGAAGGTAGAACTGATATCATATATTCACATATTTATCAATGCAATTTTATAGAATAATAATAAAACAGTGTTTCTAACACCACATCAAAGTAAGTTTGTATAAAACTGTGATTATTTACAAAATTACTTACTTTTCTGGAATGTGTATGCCCATTCTCAACATTTCTTTCTGAAATTTGTCCTTGTTATTACATACTGTGCACCTAAAGAAAAATATCCCAGCACTCAAAGCTTGATACTGTGTCAAGAAAAAAAAAGAAAAAAGAAAAAACAGAAAACCAAACCAATTATTGAATTACTACCATCCTTAGGATGACAATGTAGGCCTTAAGATCTATAATCATTAAACTCATGGACACTATCCTGACATGGATGTTAAGTCTGATGACAATCACGATGCTACTTGACCTTGAAACAAATGATTCCCTTCCTTTAGAGGATGAGTGACTCACAACAGTTTAAACGCAAGAATCAGGATCATAAATGAAAGCATAATCCTTCTTTTCAGTCAGACTCTCCAGATCTAGGATGGGTTTACAAAAAGAACCTTGTAACTTTTTCCAGGTATGGGCTTAGGCAAAGGTAATTGATTACAGATAAATGACATTTTTAGTGTTTAGATTCTGGACATAATGACTTGCAAGAAAGCAGCTACCTAGGCTGGACTTCAGTTTGTAAAAAGAACAAAAGGCATGAAGTGTATCAGACATGCAAAAACATGGATTTTTTTTTAATGCTATTAATTTTTCCCCCCTTCTTGTAAGACACGAGTGTCCAAACCACAATTTTAATATTGTCCTTCAAATCTAATGTATTTCCATGCCTACTGTCTACATTATCCGTAAGTAATTTTACATAGTTTTAAGCAGCTGTTCCATTATTTTTAAAAACAGAAATGTGATCTCCATGGACTCAAATGAAAAAGAAATGGAAAACCTGTGTTACCTGCAAGCATTCTCGATGAAACCAAGCATTTTTACAACAAGGACTTTTCAATACACTGTACAGTGGAAGATGTTCAACCAAATCCAGACATATTGTACACTGTGAAGGTCCTCTAGATTCTTTATCCGGAAAGATTTGGACTGGTTTATGTTCCCAACAATAAGATCTACAAATAATAATGTAAGGTTCCCTTATCAAAACAAGGTTAAGAACTTTCCTCATAAAAATCAAAGATAGCAAAATGAATTTCCTATTATACCCGTTTTTCATGAGTAAACACTTTGAAACAAGTTTAAAAAAAAGGCAGATGTAAACAAACTATGTATCTAACAGAGCAATTCAATAGAACAGTAGTAAGGAAGAAGCATGTTGTCAACTGACACTGGGTAAATTATGGCGATAAAATGTATCCCCCTTTCTGTCAGTACCTTGGTCCAAACAATATGTTTCCTGTCATCAGAACCTCAGGTTATTCCTATATTCAATGTTACCATGACATTAATAAATCAATTTTGAGTTTGCACAATGGTTCTACAAAGTCTAGGTAGGGTGGTAAATTCTAAAATTTAGCACATTTTCAAAGTAAGAAAATAGACAGAATGTGCAGCTCTAGAACAAATCTTTCTGAAAATGCATTAATTTTACATGTGCTTCACTTTGTGTTAAACCATGAGTTGACTATTTGAAAGTTAAGTGCCTCCCAGACTGCCATCTACACACCCTGCAAATTCAGCTTACAGTATGCTGAATGAAAACATTATCAAACACGCTCGAGTATTTTGACTACAGCCAAAATACTGGAAAGATGATAGTAAAGAGCATAAAACACTTATTAGACATTTGATACTAAATCCATTTCTCCTGCAGTCCACCTCTAACAAGCAGATCTAGAAGTCTTGTGTTTTGAAACACAATGGAATGGTATACAGTGTATTTTGACTGCTGAGAGAGATGGGAAGGACAAACCAAGGGAAGGAATGCGAGGATTTTTACTTGCTATTCCCACAAATGTACAGGAGGTAGACAAACGAAAAAACAATACCAAATGCCAACCATTTTACTTCTTTAAAAGTGCTGAAAATTATATGTACTAGTTATGCAATGTAACTGCTTTGTCTTTGTGTTTTCCACAAATCAGATTGCCCCCCCTCCCCGCCTCAGATAATAACAGCCTATCTAGTGGTCACAATGAAAAATCAAATCATCTTCTGTTTAAAAAGAACTGAAATGAAAAAAAACACAACAAAATCCCCAAACTTACCTGAAGTCTTCCATGAACTGGAAGATACATTCCTTTCGTAGCCCACAAGGAAAATGGTAACTTCGCTTGCATTTGGGAGCTACACATCCAATTGAAGCACCCTTTTTCCTACAGATATTACATTTCTGGGACAAATAATATTTTAAAAATAAAAGAATATTAACATCTAAAGTACAAATGACTATTTACTTGTGTTTTATACATATTTCAGAGAGAAGATACATACTTATGTCATAGAATTGGATTATGTATTGTTTTATATGCATGATGACAGTTACCTGTAAGCTGAAATACAAATTATTTTATCAGTAGTTACAGTTTAGTTGCATCTATAAAGTTACAGCGGATCAGTTTGAGGCTCAGCATAATGTCATAAGGCATTACGCATGTATGATTTGCTCTCATTAATTTATCTGCAACATACAGAGGAAATAAAAATACTAGCGAAATTCTGCAAGTTTTATTATGCCTTTGGGCTTCTAGGAACACAATTACTTATTACTGAAGTGTAAAATTCAGATGCTTGAGTGGGCTCAGCATACTGCCTACCGGAGAAGAAAAAACAAACCCCACAGAAGAAGCTACGCATGCTCTTTTTTCCTTGTAAAGAGCAAATACTTCATTCTTACCAGTTTTGCAGCTCTGTTAACCTCTTTTCTTATATCTGTGATTAAAAATCCATCTACACCTTCATCTTCTTCTCCCCTCTGCCAAATGCCACTTGACATCAACTATGAAAACAAATCAAAACAAGTATTAAAACATTCACCTACCTAAAGATTTAAAATTACCTACACTGTATTTGTCAAGTAGAAGATACTTAGCCTAACAAAGATTGTGTGTAAACATTTTAACCATCAGAGTATAATAGCCTCTTTCTGACCCCAAATACATTGGTATTAAAATCACTGAAGTCTGCCATGACTAATTTACATTTCCAAGCACTTGATGGTATCTAGACTGATGATATAGCAAATGGCCAGGTAATCTAATCCTGTTTACAGATACGCATAATGATTAGAAAAATGATCCAAGGCATCTATGTGTTTAGATGATATTCATCCAATATGAGACAACAGGGAACAGGAACCAGTAATATGAAAATAAATAGTTTCTTAACATCAAAGTTTTATGTAATACCATAAAGCCCGAAATGGAGTATTTTATTTTCCTTTTCAAAATATAGGGACTACTCAGATAATTGTCAAACAATTACGTTCATCAAATAAAGCTTCAGAGGAAATAAAATTAAATTCGTTTAGTTAGTGTGAATGACAATTGTGCTGGGGAGATAATGAAGCACAGTAGGAAGCATCTGTACTGAAGTGCAACCTAAGAGGAAAAGTAATTCACTTTAGAGGAAATTTAAATAAAAACAACAGAATCCAGTAACTTGGCAGTCAGGAGAGCTCGATAATTTAGAGTAAATAGTTACCCAGTAAGGCAGTTACATTGCAGAGTTCAAATAACTAAGTAGTTTCATAACTTGATACCCCTATATTCTTTCCAATTTTATAGTTTTCTCAGAAGCAAAATTTCAATATAGCACCATTTTCTAACCACAGGTTTTTATCCATAATTTTAGTCTAATAAATGTAAAATTTTATACCAAAACCAATTAAGAATTGGTTAATGGAGACATCTGGCAATGAAAAATGAAGATGCACAACTAACTGGCAACTTGCACAAATAATTCTTTCTAGAATTCTTTTCTTACATAGTACTCAGGATATTTTAATAAAATCTTTTTTTTTTTTTTTTAAAGAGGTGGGAACCAAAGCCTAAAAGATGAACTGCAGGAAGTTCCTTACAATAAAATATCTTATAAATCTGTAATTTGAGGCTTTAACACCTTTATAATACTCAGTGTTGCAAGCATGCACTTAGTTTTCCTGATGGAGCAGAGCAGCTAGGAAAGTGTTTTTTACTTTTTCATTTGGCCTTATATGTGACACAATTTATCACAATTATCACAAACAGACCTAAAATTCCTTTCAGCTGCTTAAAATTGATTTAAGAAAAAAAGGTCTTTACATAACTTCAGAAAACCTCCACTCTACTTTAACTATCCATCCTATTAAGTCATCTGCAAAAGCCTGAAGTTTAGAGTTTGAAAGGTAAAGTAGAATATGAATTTTGAAAAATGACAAGTGGGATAAATATTGAAATGTAGTTTATATCCATAGCTTTATGAAACTCAAGCTTGTATTTAATAGATACTATACCTGTGACTGATCAGTAGGGTTCATATTAGTAAACTGAAAAACAGGACTATTTAAGTGATACAACATCCTATGTACTGTCAGAGAATACCTCATACCTGAACAAGAACTAACGATAAACATGAATACTTTTTCCACAGGGGGGAATTTTCACATTCCAAATTTTGATACTACACTTCTTGTATAGAAGTATGTAGATGCAATCTGTTCTTTTTCTCTTAAGACGTACCTTCACTGCTATAATAGGTTTGGAAAATGAACCAAGTAATTCATTGAAATGGATTGTGAACAGAATTTAGCTTTGAATAAAGGTTTGTTGGTTATTATTTATTTAGTCTGCTGCACCTGACAGGTACAAGCCTTCAAGGCTACAAGTTAAAGCTGATAGTTCAAGCTTTACAACAAACTGGACGAGTTATGGCTATTCAACAGCGGTTGCATTTACTTTTTTTCATGTAAAATAAACAGGCTCCAAGATTAATACCATATACTTACCAAACAGTAATAATGAACAGTGAGATTGTATTCCACATAGGTCCTTTTTTCTCCGTACTTTTCAGGGCAGTTGTCTGTACATCCACAGAGAATACAGGCTAAAACATAGAATCATGTTTAGGATCAGTGAGTGTACTAAAATTAATGTGGGTCAGCTGTAAAGCAGCAATTCTCCTGAAGAAGATTACTGGATAAAGGACAGTAGATACTGAAGGGGAAGCTCAAGTTATCACTTCTCAGCAATGGTAACTCATAACCAAGGAATGATGGAGAGAAAGAAGGCCTGACTGCAGGAGGGGTTAAACTGCNGGGCAAGGGAATGAACCTAACACCCAGCTAAGGCATCTGGTGCTGAAGCTCACATGACTGATGCTGGAGCATGTGTATATAGTGACACATCTTTGCAGACTCCCTGTACTCCTGCTTACAGTGGTAGGATTCTGTCCAATACATTTCATTACATTTTCCNTGTAAAGCAGCAATTCTCCTGAAGAAGATTACTGGATAAAGGACAGTAGATACTGAAGGGGAAGCTCAAGTTATCACTTCTCAGCAATGGTAACTCATAACCAAGGAATGATGGAGAGAAAGAAGGCCTGACTGCAGGAGGGGTTAAACTGCCTGGAAGCAGGAATGCCAGAGACAGAAAGACTCCCTGTAAGGGAGTGAAGTTTCCCTTGGTGATGAGATAAGGAATATCCACAGCATTGTCTGAAAGCAATCCTGGAACTCAAATGCTAGCTAAGGGGTGACCTCTGGGCNATTTAAGCACAAATGTGTTTAATTCACCTCAAGGGGTCCAATAAAAGTTCTCCAACAATACCCGTCTCTTCAAGAAACGTTGAATTCCACAGTAAATAAAGAGAGGGTACTGTTTATTCCTTCCTAGCATGTAGATACTGTTCCTAGTGTGAAAATACTTCACTGGTTCCACCAGCCTGCTGATTCAGGAGAGGCCTGTCAACCAAGCAAACTCACAAGCTGATTTTGCTCCCAACTAACATGTTCTTCCCCAAACACCTGCAGATAATTAATAAATAGCCAACAATGTCCAAATATGTGAAATATATGACATCTAATTTTTTTTTAGTATAATACACAAAGATGTCACTATATTAGAATCCATGAAGCAGCTTAGTAACTCTTTCTTTGTATAGCTATGTGATAACCTTCATGAAGAGCATTAATGGTATCCTGACTATCAAGTCATATGGTACAAGTACTTTTAAGAATATATACTAGTTTCAAAACATTCAAGGACTTGAGACATCAGAGTCAAGTAAAACTTTGACAATTTCCCTATTTGTGCAGTTCCTAGCCCACCAACATACTTGGGCATACACAGACATTGAATATCTTCCCTTCAATTCTCAACAGATATAAAAAATACATTTTCAATACTCTAACATCAAGAACAGTCCTAGTAGTGAGAAGAAAAGAGGTACTGTTTCAGCCTAAGAATACATCTCAAACAGCTGTGTGAGATTTGGCAGCTGAATTCTCAAGGTTACTTTCTTAAAACATCTGCAGAAAAGATTTTAAATATTCTGATTACAGCAAACACAAATCCAAGGAAGTTCACAAGTTATATCTTTTTCATTCTGAGACAAGTGGCTCCAACACAACTTGATTACTAAAAGAGCAGGTGGATTTTCAGACCAAATAAAGTGATTTATAATTGATATCATATATGCAGATTAAGGACTTGCATAACTATTTGCTAAAATCCTTACTTACGTGCGCTTTGAATGTCAAAATTGCTTTCACTCATTCTAGTGAGTTCTTCTAGCTGTCTATCATGAAAAAGAAATAAAGAGTTAAACACATCTAGTGCATTAAGAATGACCATTATGTACCACCTTTACAGTTTATTTTAAATTCAAAAAACCCTCAAACTCGGTAAAGTTTCTAAAATGGGAACAAGAACAAAAGAACTAATATTAGAATTCAACTGTTATTGCGAAAGATGGGGGTTCAAAAAGCAGGATGCAAGTGTTCAGATTATACCCATACCAATGGAACATAGAAACTTTTGGTTATTTATTTCCTCAAAATACCAACAAGATACTTTATTTTCTCTTGAAAATGACTAGCTGCCGCACTGGACTTTTATACATAGGCCTATGCATAAAGAGTTTGTAGCTATTTTCAACATCAAAAATAATGAAATAATGATCCAAGGACAACCAAGGCAGCGGCGATGACTCCTGCTCAAATAAAGACTGTATTAACAGAAGCAATTTAGAAGAAAAAAATAAACTGGGAACATGACTGAAGGTAGTCTCCAGGATTTCTTCGACTAGGATCCTGCAAACAATGACCTAAGACCAAAAAAAAAGAAAAAAGCGAGGAATCCAAAACAGGGACATGCATACAGGGGAATTTATGCTGTGTAGAACTATGTATTTTAAGTTCTAAAGTGGAGAGTAATCCATTTAGAAATATTTAGAATATTTAGAAATATTGACTTAACCTGCGTTTCTTTCAAAATATCACATGCCCTTAAAAACTAGATCTGCAGGAAGCATTAACATAGATATATAGGGAGCTAGCCTTCACTGTGTGCCATACTTCCTGGACCACCTTGGAAAAAAAAAGTAAAAAAGAACGCACATTTCTTCAAGGCACTCCCAAGATGATTATTCTTTCTCTAGTGCAAAGTAGAACCCTTTTAGTTACACATCTGTAGATCTTTAGCTTGCCTCCTCTTAGGAGCTGAAGAACACACTACATAAGATCTGGAAGACAAGCATCCCAGGATCATTGCCTGCACATCCATGCCTGACCTCACAGGTAGATGAACAACTCCCTTGATACATGTCAAAGCGAGCAGGGAGGCAACTGACAACAAATTGCACCTCCAAACTGGAAGCCTGATAGACTCGGAGCTATCAGATCTTTGCTATCTACAATTTAGTTTAGATGACTGCCAGGTACAGCTCCATGAACAATCCTCAGGCTAAAGTAAGCTTTTGCAAATAGAGTACTGCAGCCATGTGACTGGAGTTTTAGGAGAAGGGTCATATCGAGTGAGAAGGAAGAAAACGGAGGCAGAACTCTTGGACATAAAACAACCGTTCTACACTACTGTACTTCATTAAAGGCAAACAGAATACTTTGATACAAGATGTTTGCCAGAAAACGGTCTAAAATGAAAACAAAGAATGCTACAACCAATCTAGGTTGTGGCAGTGTACAAAACAGGTGAAATTACGATTCCAGGCTCCAGTTTTCCCAGAAACAAGCTTCCTCTTTTCTAAATTATAAAATAAAGATACTGAATTGGGGAAGGGGCAGCAGAAGATAAAAACACAGCTTACACATTTTCCCTTTTCTTAGAATTTCCCAGGAATAGTCACTGCCAGTTTCACAATGCTGGATGTAGGGTAATGCAACAAAGAAGTCCTCTAAGTATAACTGCAGAAGACCAGTTTTTCACCCTATTGTGTTGCAAAGAGCCACACAAGGTGGAGAAAGCACGTTTGGCTGGAAACAAGAAGATAACCTTCTCCCTTCCCCTTCTCCTGGCTCCAGCAAAACAAACAAAGAAAATCGTTACTCACCCCTGCAAATTCCTTATACTTCCTCACACTCTTTCAGGGAAGTGAACACTAGAGTTCAAATTTACAAGTCAAAGGATATGTGAAGACAAGCAGGCTCCATGCATAGGACTTAAGCACGAGTTCTATAGAAACAAAGCAATCCCGTATTAGTCTATTTGCAAGACAGAAACCCATTATCACCCAATGTTTATAAAAACTAAAATGTAAATAAAGTTCATCTCTTTTGCCTAAACAGGCTAAAAAAACCCACCGCAGTGATAGCAGTTTTGTTAAGTTCTAGAACTCTTTACTGTTCCAGAATTTAAGGTGGTTTTAACTTTTTTTTTCCTTAATTAGAGAAGAGGGGGAGACGGAAGCAAACACACGGAGAAGCAGGATTTCAGGTACCCCTTTGCTATAGCACACAGACAAACGCTACACGGAACCCTCCCAGATTCCCTCACTCAGTCCATGCTGCGCGTCCTGCATTTACACATGACAAGGGTCTCCAGATCATCTCGCAGTTTACAGCGCAACCCTTTGTCAGCAGTCGACACCGGGACTGCAGCAGGAAAACTCCCTCCAGGTTTTGAGGAAATTTGCTCTCCGCCTATTCTCCGAGCCTCAAACAGGTCCAACCACAAAACCCACACAGCATCTTTGTACAAGGCACAACGGCCGCGGCAATTTTGGGGGGAAAGGCCGCCCTGCGAGTCCCCGGCCGCCTCCCTCCCGCCTCTGCGGGGCACGGCGACGCCAGCGGCCGCCGCGGAGCGGGGAGGAGGCGAGGGCGAGCTGCCCGGAGCTGAGCCAGGCTGTCCGCGACGCCGCTTGCCTCCAGCTGCCTTTCCTCCCAAAAGCGCCACAGAAGGAGAGGGAAGATTTCCTCTCGGGTTAGCTATTCCGCTACCTTCTCCCCACAGACGAGCGGCGGGCCCCGGGCACCGCTGGCTCCCCACAGCACGGGGTCGTTATTCCCCCGCTGCGCTTCCCTCACGGAGGAGCAGGGGGCTCCCGCTCTCAAGCCGCCCCTTCAGCGCCCCAGCTGACTCTCACCCTTAGCAAGGCGGCGCTCGCCTCGCTGCCCCCGGGCAGCTTCACGAGGAGCAGCAGGGCGAAGCCTCAGCCCGCCGCAGGCGTCACTCACCCCGCGGGCAGCCCGGCCGACAGGGAGCTCCGGCGGCGGCGCCGCGCTGGGGCCGCCCGCGCTAACTGACAGGCAATTCAAACCCCAACATCCGCCGGCGTCCCGGAAGCCGGGAGCCCGCCCCGTGCCCCNGGGCGGCGCTTTCACGCACAGGCGGGCGTTGCAGTGCCGAGCCGCGGCCGACGGGAGCCAGCGGGGCGGGAGCTGCGAAGGCTGGGGGGTGTCTGGGGGGCTTGAGTGCCGTGCAGGTCGCTGGGTCCGCCGCCCGGTACGCCGAACACCAGTTTGGGTGTTTTAAAGGAGTGTCAGGAACTTGTTTGGCTGCTGAGGGCTCTGGGGGAAAACGGGCACCGCCGCGCAGAGACAAAGCCCTGTAAACGTCAGTGCTCGGGTAGAAGGTGGTAGCAACCTGGCCTGTTCTTACCAACAACCTTTTCCTGTAGGATCTGTACGGGCACCGTTTACCTTCAGCCCTTGCAAACTCCAGAGGCTCTGGCAGTCTCGTCCAGAAAGCCTGTTTTAGAGTACTTCAGTCTTAGCTAAGGAAACAAAACAAAACAACTTTTTTTTTTTGATAAATCCACTTAAGATACTACTCTAAACTATCGCACTTTTAAGGCCACAGTGTTGGCCTGTTTTTCCCGTAGTTGATGGGAAACCCGCTTGGACGGAATGACACTTTCTATAGTAAAATGGAGTTTTTCAACTAAGCTTTGCATTTGATCTTTACATAAATGCTTTGCCATTTGAATGTTGCTGTAATGGAACACACACACACACACGCATGCTGTTGACCACAGCCAACACGTCAACAAGTAGCACAAGCAACGAAAGAAGCAGGGACTTTACAGCCACCACATACACCCATGCTGCAGCCACGCAAATGTGAACAATAGAAATGGCCTGGCCCTGTTCTTAAATGCTGTCTAATTAGATTTAAAGCATGCTAGCAGAACGCCCACCTCGTCCTGCCACCCAAAAGGGTCTCTCCAATACCTGGTCCAGACCTACATTCTCCCTGGTAACTTGCCTGTCGAACCCAGAGTCTGCAGTACCTGGCCCCCCAGACCGACGCTGCCCCCAGTGGCTGGGTCCCAGGTCTCTCATCCTGTTCGCTAGCTGGCCAGGCTTGAAGTTTGCTAGCCACACACACAGAATAGAGATCTTACCCAGGAACGTGGTTAGGAGCAGAGTTTAGTAAGAAAAGGCTGCAGTGATCGGGCAGAGGACTTGCCAAGATGACTGCTGACCAGCACCTTGTGTACACACAACTGGCCCCTCTTGTCCCACTTCCTCTCGGTTGTCCTCCTCAACGTACCTTCACCACATCCTTTCTGCAGCTTTGGCCTTTCCTCTAAATATCCCGTAATGCATTTTGCAGAATGAAACAAGCACCCTAAAATATCCCATAAAGTCTGTTATTTCCCATGAGGCTTGTGATAATTGTCCTTCCCCCTTACCAGTTAGAAAGTTCTGGTTGAACTCCTCAAGGCTTTGAGTGGTTCCTTCAGTGGCCCATCAGTGGCCTGACATTTCTGGTCTTTGGTGTTGTCTCCATTATTTTCTGTCCTGTAGGGTTTGTGTATCAGGGGGTTAGCATACTTCCCCTGTCTGTTGTCCAAAGCTTGTATGTTGAATAGCTAAAATTTTAATCAGATATTCTCAGAATAACTGATTATTGCAGGTATCCCTTACAGCAGGTAATTCTAAAAAAAACAAGAAGGGCATCTCTTGATGTGAAACAGGGCAAAAACTAGAGACTGGTATGTTAAAAAAAAACAAGCATTTTTTAACAAATTACATTGGTTTTCCTAAATGCGCCTCAGTATGGTGGGTGTCCCATTTTATCCAATAACCAAGCACCCACCTGCCATGTGAAAAGTCAAGGATAAATTCTGTCCTCCTATGGGGATTTGAATCTACATTTTCAAGAAGTGTAGATTATCATTCTTCCCATACTCTCTCTGGCTTGCTGACTATTCTAACATACAAAAGGAAGTGGCATACTGCCAATGGAAACGATGAGCTTTAATGTTGTCTTTTGAGAGTTAGGGGTTAAACCCCAGTCTCCTACACTCAGGATAAATGTCCTAACATTAGTTCTATTGAATAAAGAAAGGATGTTATTATTATACTACACACATCTTTTGTAGTATTTCCTTTTCTGTATACTGATAATGTCCAAATACAGAATATTCCATTTTGAGTCAGCTGATATGTTGTTTATTTATTTTTTTATTTCAGTCAGAAAAAAACCTTTTTTTTTCTTTCACTCTTCATCAGTCATTCAGGTAGCCCTACCCAGAAGGGAGAAAGAGCTTTAAAGGAGGAATTAACATTTTAATGTATCTGTTCCACTGTTTTCTACTTTTTTTTAATTCTTTTTTTATGACAAGACCTCAAATATTTTTCTATATTTATGTAAACCTCTGATAAATAATAGCATCCTCCTCTAAACATCTGAAGTGTGGTAGGCTGTCCAGAACTCCAACTCACATATGGAGATGCTCAGTCATGGCATAGCTTTTTAAGTTTTTGGGACCTAACCATGATAGCAGCATTTTATACTCAATTCATATAATCATATATTAATAAAAGTAATGGAATAACTAATCAGCTCCTTACTTTTTGATTGTTTTTAGGAGAAAGGTGGCCAGCTTACATTAACTTTTTTTTTTTTTACTATGGACTCTCTTAGTTCCTTTGTTTTCATATTACCCTGTGAAAAGTATTAGCTCACTGTTTACCACCAAA
Organism: Chauna torquata; assembly: GCA_013399475.1. NCBI lineage: Eukaryota > Metazoa > Chordata > Aves > Anseriformes > Anhimidae > Chauna > Chauna torquata. The sequence goes on along the minus strand of VXAL01007526.1, from coordinate 23,878 downwards.
CAAGGGGTTTTTGTAGTTCTCCTATTATCTTTTCTGGTCCTTGTTTGAATGTTTTGATGTAAAATCACTTCTAACTGTTCTCAGTGTCTTTTAAACTCAAACATACCACCTCTTGGCAGCAGGGATTTCCTCACAAAACAGCAATTTCAGGTCTCCTGGTACTGGGTTGCTCAGATAATAAGCAGGTATGTGAGCTGCAGTGGTTAGGAGCGATATTTCTCCTGCTGTGAGACCATGTAGTTTCACCCAGCAGAGCTCAGATACTGCTTGCATTGCTGTGTTCATTCTGGGTCAGGAGTTTAATGTGTCTATATAAATGCAATACCACTCTGTTCCATTCCTTGACCTTTCAAGCAGGACATATGCTGAATTGCTTATAATTTTTCCTCCCTGAGCTAAAAGTTTAAATGGTGCTTCTCTTTTGATATATCTGAACACTGTGATCCATGACTAGCGCTCTGCTAAGTGCAAGACAAATGCATTTAGTAGACAAACCCTGTGGGAGTAACTGCAATATTGAGGTGAAAGTGATTATACGCATTGTATCTATTACCCTTTCTGAAGTTGAGAAAGCACTTGTGATGTGCTACATCTACATGTGATGACCAAAAAGTTGTAGTTTATATATCTAAGTATTTTTTTTACTTGCTTGTTCGTTGAAATGTTGTGGCTAATTAAAGAAACTTTGGAAGTTTCTCCTTTTTCATCTTGTAAATAAAAGGCAGGAAAACTTCCACTTATCATCTCCCAATCCAACTGAACAAACACTAGCCTGTAGGTATAAATGTTCTGTTTTGCTTGAATAGTTTATGTTTTATTTTATGTTTGAAAGTTTTATTTAAATGTCAGTAATACTTGCCTTGCAGAAAGTATTTTGTAGAGTCCTTAATTGCAGATTGTGGGTGATGCTGGATGATACTTCGTGAAGTATTTGATTAAGCTGTAAACAACCAGTCACAATATCTTTTCAGCAGTAAGATGCATCCTGTTTTTTAAAGGACAGGAGAACACTGCCAGACCTTACAGAGTGATAGTATATCATGTTATAGCATATATGGTGATATTATATCACCATATAAGTGATCTTATATGGCTTATACAGGATTCAAGCACATAAATTAGTTTTTCTAAAGAGAAATACTTTTGTTTTAGACACTTCTAATATATTCCAAAAGAAAATTGTATCTTTTTTTTTTGGTACAGGTTGAAGGGAAAAATGTAGTTGGGAAAATGCAGTGTTACTCTACTGCCACTTTGTTCTTTGAAGGTCAAAGTGTTTCTGTATTTCTTAAATCTTTAAAACAGTTTAAGGCTTCTTGAGATGTTTACTTGAGTTTATAAGTACTTACATAATATGGGAGATACGTAGCTGTGCTTATGGAATTCCTAACTGACCTTAGGCAAGGATCTTATCTATATAGGTTAAGTAGAATACAGAACATTTTCTTGAGCATTTTAATCAAATGCTTATTTTAAAGGTGGGCAGGGGATGTTCCCTTAAGGGATCATATTTTCTGTTTCTTTTTTCTTTTTTTTTTGGTGTGTAAATCTTAAAAATTTTATAAATAAACAGAAGTAAGCAAGCAACTGAAATCTGTTGAGCAAATGAAAGTACTTCAGTCAGATAGACTGTAGTCAGATTATTTATAAGGTAAAAACTAAGCAAGTCAGAAAACTGATTTTATGAGTTCTCTAGTCCGTTTCAGTACAGCATGAATCCCGTTTGCATCAGCCACCCAAGAAGACTCAGATGAGGGAGCAGCCAGTGGATGCAGAAGAAAAATTATTGTCAAGCACCTTAAAGTCAACAAAAAGAGGACATTAGATGAGGGTTTGCTTTATTTGAAGAAAGTTTCTGTCCCCTCATATTACTTGAGTAGCATGTAACTCCTGCTAAAAGCTCATGGAGAACCCTACTGGAGAGATGATAATTAAAAAACAACAACAACAACAAAACAGAGGACTTGTTATTCTTTTGCTAATCTTTAATGAGGAGTTCATAAAGAGCTTCAGATTTTGGAAACAATGGGAACACAGCCATGAATTGCCATTGACAGTTGACTGTCATTTATAATTCACTCTAAATCCCTTTCACTTAATATCCGGTCAATCATATTTTCTTTTCCTTTGATACTGGTGCTCTGATCATCATTCACAACTAAGATGGATAAGACCCTCAAAATTTTTACAGATACAGGGTCAAAGCTTCACACACCAAAAAGGAAGCTGGCCTGATGAAATATCATTTTTTAAAAAATACGTGTTTTTTTAAAGTCTTTCAGGTTTAATTGTGACAATAAAGATGCAAATTTTGGCTCCTCAGACAATGGCAGATCATCCTTCAGTGTACTCTTAAAACTCTTTGTTTTCATCAGACCCAGACAGGAAAATATGGAAACAGGGTGAATGTTCCATTCCCATGTGAAAGCGATGTTGTACCCTTAGGGAGGAGTACGTGATTGTTCTGTGTGCTGCGCAAATGCCTTTGAATTACATATGAATGAAGATCCCAGTTCCAGGATCCAGATCCTGTTACAATTTTGTTGTTTTGAAACACTATGTCTTTTCAAAAGATTTAGATGCTAATATAGGAATTTCAGCATGAAAGATTAGTTCTGGAGTCTGACAAAAGCAGAAGAAAGATGGTGATGGCCCCCATGAACTCTCTGCTGATGTACTTCATTTAAGTAAAAGGCAGGAAGGTATCAGGGAGTTATAGTGTCTCTTTTTTTATTGTCACAGTAAAGAATCTGGGAGGGAAAGGCCTATGCAATGCTATCATGACGTTTGTGGATAAATGCAGGGAAAGTACTAGATGAGCTAATACCAGTCGAGGATACATACCATACGGGTGGCACATGAGTATGATTCTCGATTTTTGTGTTTGTTACTGATGATTTCTTTTGTATTTACAGAGAAAGGAAATTTGATCTGAAACCTCTTTACTATTTCCGCTCAGGCACTGAGATGAGGTTAGATTCTCAGCTCCCAAATGCCTAGATTACCTGAAATCTTGATTGTTTTAATTATTATGATATCTGAATTCAGCTGTGCTACTCTGAGATAAGCATTCTGTGTTTAATTTACTATCCTCTCATTCTGTAGAGGAAGACCTTCTTTGAAGAACACAGATAAGTTTAGTTGAGATGTTATAAGTGTTGTTGTAGAAATTTAGAGCTGAAACTCACTAACACAATCCACGATTATCCAGACTTTTCACATTTTGCGAATTGCCCAAGGCCTGAAAATTGGCTAGACAAAAGATAAAAAATAGCAGGAGATTATTTATTTTCTTGAATACATTCTTTTCTTGGATCACTATCAAGAGAATACAGCCTCTATTGTTTTCAAATATAGAAAGAGTTACAAATAAAGAAATTTTTATAAAATTGATAATTTTAAACTCAGAGCTTGGAAAATTATTCCTATTAAAAAGTCTGTTCTTCTGTTAGGCATTTCTCCCTTCTCTAAGGTAGGAGTGTAATAGGAGAAGAAGGTTCTAATATACAGCTGTAAGACCACAGTATGAGAACTGTGCACTGGGGACCAGCTCTGGCGTGTAATTTAAAAAGCAAATAGAAAAGTTCAGTACTGGTCTTTTTAATACATTAAATAAAGCTGTGTTTCCTACAACTCTGTTTGCTGCATCATTTGATGCAGAAAGTATAGTACTGTATGTATTCGAAGTTCTGCATTTACTGTGTTGATCTTTATCTTATTTATGAGGAGTCAGAAAAGAAATGCGGCTGGAACTCGTACTCATAGCAAAATACATATCAAACTGCTCATACCAAGTGATTAGTCAGATACAAGAGAGGATATGCCAAATGACTGATCTCTTGCTAGGCTGCAGTTGGCTCTTGCATGAGGATCTGAAGTCATTCTGTATCTCCATTACTTTAAAACTGGAAAAGAAGGACTTTTCTTCCATTATTTCTTTCTGTGATCATGTCTGAGAGATAAGTATCCTATGAAATTCCAGCATTTTTTAGCTGTTTAGCTACCAAGTCCCTCACAGTTGTCTAGAGAATTATTTTTAAATGCTCTGTTCATCCACAGGTATTGTTGTGGTTTAGCCCTGGTAGGCAGCTAAGTGCCACACAGCCGCTCGCTCACTCTCCCCAGGTGGGATGGGGAGAGAATCAGAAAGGTAGAAGTGCGAGAACTCATGGATTGAGATAAAGACAGTTTACTAGGTAAAGCAAAAGCAGCACGCGCAAGCAAAGCAAAACAAGGAATCCATTCGCTACTTCCCATGGGCAGGCAGGTGTTCAGCCACTGCCAGGAAAGCAGGGCTCATCATGCGTAATGGTTTCTTGGGAAGACAAACGCCGTCACTCCCAACGTCCCCCCTTCCTCCTTCTTTACTCCAGCTTTTATGGCTGAGCATGATGCCACATGGTGTGGAATATCCCTTTGATCAGTCTGGGTCACCTGCCCTGGCTATATCTCCTCCCAGCTCCTTGTGCACCCCCAGCCTCCTCGCTGGCAGGGCAGCACAAGAAGCAAAAAAGTCCTTGGCTCTGTGTAAATACTGCTCTACAACAACCAAAAACACTGCCACTATTTTCATCAAAAATCCAAAACACAGCATTGTGTGAGCCTCCACGAAGAAAATTAACTCTATCCCAGCCAAAACCACGACAGGTATCAATAAGGACAGCATGCAGTATACCACTTTGTCTGGGAAGAAGTGTACCAAATGCATGGAATAGCTTGGGAGAAAGAGTGCCAGTAGCCAAGAATTCCTTCAATCCAGTGAATTTTCATTAGTACTCTTGTCAATGGAAGATGGGTATGAGTGGGAGAGGGCTTGGCTGTACAAATTCTCTGAATCAACTGGGGTTGACTGAAGCCAGCAGAGGGTAAGTGAGCTTCTTATTGATGCGTGCTATTTATACTTTTAGAAGAGCAGTTTGTTTGTCAAGTTTACTCACCCAAAATAATCTTTGGATAATTTTACCAGTGAATGCTTTCAACATTTAAATTTTAGATTAACCAAGACTGTAAGCTCTGAAAGCACAGCTCACTATAGTTCTAATCCTTGCTCAGTGTCCTAGATGTTATGGTTGTACAGTTTATGACTGGCATGGTAGTGATAGAACAAGCTAGAGGTGAACCCTTATCATCCCAGTTATGGAATGATGTTTATTGATATCAGTAAGTAATACTTTCCTCGTAGCTATGGACTACTACACAATTTATTGATAGCTTTCAAATTAATAACCGGGAAATATTTTGTGTTTGACTTTGCATAGAATACAGCAGTATTTGGGACATTTTTGTTGTTCTGTCATGGAAAATCTGAAGGTGAATATTGGGTCTACTTCCTGAGGTCCACCATATTGCTTAAACAGTATTGTTGTGAAAATAGGAATAAAAATTAAACCTTGTTTGATGTCTGCGGTCCCCCAAAGACCCAAGCCTTCACAATGTTAAAATCACTTTCATCTTTCCTTTGATTCTGATGACTGTGGACTTCACTTTCCTTTCATGGACCATGAATAAAGATGCAGCAGCCTGGTGCATACTGCTTCCCAACTGTCTAAAACTTCACCATAAAGCTTACATTTTAGTTGTTACATAAAACAGAATATCCAAAATGACTTCATCTGGATTAAAGGCTTGTGGAAAATGACAGTTATTGCCCTGGGGACTTCATCTGTTTATTTTGTTTGGAATAAGGTAGATCACTGGGGAGTGGCAGTGTAAATTTCTTTATGCCATGCTGCCACTTTGATTCCATTGTACTCTAGTAGGGACTGAATAAACAGATCGCCTTCTGAAGTCTAATGAGTCTTTGTATTGTCTCAATAGACTGCAAACCTGACTAGTAACGGCTGAGATGGTGTCTGCAGTGTTATGGCTCCCTCTAAGTTATAAAAAGAAAAAATACCATTTCATTTGATATCATATGTCATTATAGAGTGCCAGTCACTACCAGTTTGTTCCGGAGTTGAGCCAAAGACAACCAAGGAGAAAGACGGCCTCTCTCATCCTAGTTCTCTGTGGGCAGAGAACCCACAGAGAAGGCAGCTAGGGATACTAAAGCTCTTTTCCACATTCTTGCACTGGCCAGAACTGTTTCATTTTCCTCTGCCTCAGCTTCCCAAGCTGTACTGTATGAAAAATGATGTTGACTTTCTTTGCTAGATATTTTGAGCACCATTCTTGGAAGAGATGTGGGCATTGCTACCAATTGAGTTTCCTTAGAACAAAATTTACACTCTTAAGCATAGGTTTTGAAACTGATTTACTTCAATACTATAAAAAGTCGAAAAGCTTTTCATATATCAATCAAGTGGATTGCTGTTGTTATCTGTTGTTGTTTCTTGAAGTGCAACAAATTAGAATCAAAGCTTGGAATACAGTTCCCTGTGGAAGCATAGTTGTAAGTGAAAATTACAGAAGCTCACCACTAGATGGAGTTAATGATTTTCTAAATTATTCTTCTAGCTTTGGATATAATAGAGTTGTAAAATGATTATGATCACTGAGTTGTTAAGTGGAATATGGTAATTTAAGTAGCTCACCTGTATCTTGTTATAATTGCATTATCTGTTCTTCTTTAGGCTTTACAATTCTATGATTTTTTTCACTTCATCTAAAAATATTTTTATAATTTGATGCCGAATAACAATATTTTAATAGATTTCTTTATCAAACTTGCAACATCCTGTATCAATGCTCAAATTCCCTATTCAGGTCTCTAAGTTGTTCTTACGATTCTCTTCAGTTCTCTCAATTCAAAGGGTAAGTTCAATTCTAGTGGTTTCATCCTTTTTAGTAATTGTAAATTGATAAATAAGGTGAATTACCATATTTGTAATTTTTATTTCATGTTTAAGTAAAAATAGTCATACACTTCTGAAAAACAACTTGGAAATCAACAACAAAAATGAAATCCCAGTTGTTAGAAGTAAACTGTGATAAATATACAAGCAGAAAAATTCTCATGTCAGGATGTGCAAACTTCATCTTTGGATTATTTTCATTTCAAGTGTCATCATAAGTTAAATTCTAAAAATTTTTTCATGATACATTACTTAGAATAGTCTAGCTCATTCTCTTCCCAGCCAAGAATGTCCATTTTTATACCAGTAAATATAACTTATTTTTACCAAAGAATTATCTAGATGTGGCAGCTTTCTTGCCATGGACCATTACTAATATGTCACTTCTGAAGTTGTGCAGAATATACAACCATTCTCAACTTCTCCATTTTCTGGTATTTTTGCGATGCAGACAGATGCATTATGGATGTCTTTTGTACCAAACAAAAAAGGGAGACAATGTTTCCCTTCAACAACATTGCTCTTTTTGCGCTACAAGTGCCAGACAGATTTTTAGTGATTTGTTGAAGAAACCCACTTCATTTCTGGCAAAACAAACATGTGGCAGTACTTAAAAGGGGAACTCTTTCACTATTTAGTGAATATGATCACTTGTTCACAACTCATCCAATACTAGATCTTTTCTAACTCAGCTCTTACCTTTTTTTTGTTTCTTCTGTTAATACAAGAAAAAAAAAACCTAATCTTATGTTATCTAATCTAATCTAATCTAATCTAATCTAATCTAATGTTTCTGTTACTAGGCACATTAATGCTTTCAGGCTATTACTTTATAACCTTTATATACTTTATACACTAATAAAGGAATTATTAATGATGCTGAAAATACAGGATAACAATTTTGGATATGCATACTACATAGTGAAAAAGCAAACTGAAAGATGTACATAATTTAAATATTATAGGAAAAAGGATGAGAAAAGCATAGCTCTAAAATCTGTTGTTGTCGGTAACTATACAAAATGATAACTATTTAAAGACACCAGATGACATGCATCTTATTTCTAATTATCCTCAGGAAAAAGAGATACTGAAAATAACTGAAGAGATTTATGTGAATCCATTAGTCGCTTGCTTTTCTTCATCTTGTGTTTAGTGAAAAATATAACCAAACCTGATGAGTAAGAAAAGAAAAACAGACTTTTTGAGCCCAAAGTCAGTGCTTTGTTGTATATGTAAAATCTGAGCTCTGTTTTTCCTGTATAATATGGCTGTAGAACTCAAGCAGTCATATTCAAGCCTACCTATAGATAACTTTTTCTATTCAGGTTGCTGAAAGCCAGACTGAGAATTTATCTAAATTCTGCTAATTACTTTTGGTCAAGTATTGTCCAAAGCACAATTATTTTGCAGACTAAATTCATGTTCTTTTAATCAAGTACTGCTGCAGGGCCATAGGTTTAAAAATACACAGTACAATTACTTTCATACATAATGATGTAGCTAAGACTTTAATAGTTTGTGGTGTCTTTTCACATCTAAACAAGTAAATGGGTTTATGCAACAATTGTGTTGAATAAAGGTCACACACTAACAAATGAAATGGAATAAGCAATTTATATATAAGCTTAATTTTGTAAAGTTTACAAAGATTATTTTTAAACCATATGTAGGCTCAGAGTCAGCTATATTTTGTATCTGATGATATAGTCATCTCTTGGAATAGTTTGTTTCACTATCCAATTAATTTCAGAATTATGCCATATGGATTTGATGTGTTTGCTTTATGCATTCATAGCTGTTATCAAGAACTTTAGTGGCTAACTACCCCCCACCTAGGAATAAAGCTTTTTGCTTTGTAAAACTAGAAGGATGTGGCAGAATAGAAGCAAGAAGAGTTTTTACACCTCCTCTTGTCAGTCTGAATGATTCACTAGTCATGGTAGGCTGTATGCTCTATATCAATACAATTAAATAATCAGTACCTGTAAGTTAAATCACTTCTCACACCCACTAGTAAAAATATGACAATAAAGCCATTCCCATTATAGTTTTCTTTTTTCATTGAAAGTAATTACATATGGTTTAGACACTACAGCTACAAGACATAAAAAAAGATATCTAAAACTTTTTCTCTGTAGGTAATAAACTAAACAGAAGAAAAGATATTTCTGTAGAAGTACAGTATGTTATTTTTACAGGGACAAGACACTGAGGCATGGTAAAGTATCTTGTTTATTTAATTGTAGGCCCTATAAATGTCATTAGGATCCTAGGCAAACAGTATTTTTGACTTGAGAATTAACTGCATGTTGCAGTAGTTATAAAATGGACATATAAAATGTTTTTTTAAAGTGAAACATTTGTTTAACACTTAAACTATTTCAGTAGAAAGAAGGTACTTATTCTTAGTATGAGTTGCATGGATAGATCTTTTAAGTACCTGTATTGGGTCTTGACAGCTCAACAGAGCTGTCAAGCTGCGGTCTCTATATTAGATTTCCATTAGAAACACAGGCAGTGACTAAAGTTTTTTGCTATCTACTGACAAGGTTGTTAATCTAAAATGAAGTTGTTATCAATGTGGCAGCTATATTGTAAAAAATATCATTATAGTCAAAAAGAATTAGTATATCTGAATTTGCAACTATCTTAACCTATTCTGAACTATATCCAGGCACCATGAAAAGTCCAACTCCCTGTCTTTTTAATTTGATTTTAACAGCGCCTTAAAGAAATAGTGAAAACCCAATAAGGTTAATCTCTACACATGTATGTTCTACGATGATTCATGCTCTAGAAGTGGACAGGCCAACTTTAGGCTCTCTGCGTCTTGGATATGCGGGTAAAAGGTAACTTCTACCTTTTATGGCATTTAGGCAATGAGCACCTGAATAATTCAACAAGCCGTTTTTTGCAACATCAATATCCGTTTACAAAAAAAAAAAACATTTCAGGGAAGCTCCAGGTGTGAGATGTATACATTTAGTCTAGACAGGTAGTACAAGAGAAGCTGATCTCATCATCTGCTTTGATGGTCAGAAAAGTCCAATTTGCCCAATTTGCTTTGTACAGAGAATGGGCTGAACGAGGCACAT